>CM053026.1:255567785-256057785 GCA_028564925.1 Lithobates sylvaticus | reverse complement strand
TGCAGGCCACATTTGTAAGTATTTTATTTCTTTTAGTTACAGTATTTTGGCCAGAAAGCATTTTACTCTGCTGAAAATAATAATCTAGTAAGTTTTTTTTTTGTTGTTGTTTGTTTTAATTGAAACAATGTAATCATGCAGTGAAAATACACCTAATTATTATAAACTTGTCGTTTGTTAAGTGATTTTTTTTTTTTGTTTTGTTTATTTTTTTGACTTTACAGACTATTTTAAACTCCATGCACAAATACCAACCCCGGTTCCACATAGTGCGGGCGAATGACATTTTGAAACTCCCCTACAGCACATTCAGAACCTATGTGTTCCCTGAGACTGAATTCATTGCAGTGACCGCATACCAGAATGATAAGGTAAGAAGCTTATAGGGATTTATTCAACGTGGTTTGGCTTTTTTCCACAAAGATTTTATTATGCATTGATACTCCCGAGTCAAGAAAGTAGACCACCCCTCCCCCCCACATCCCACCTCCAACCCTTGACTATCTTATCTGACATAGGGCACATCATTAAATGTATGGTGGACTTAGAAAATCGGTGTTTCAGCTTGTTGTGCTCTTTAAAGAGTGGACTTTCCACTTTTGTCAATACTTATGTCTGAGAAAGATCAAAGTGGCAATGCATGCGTTGCTTGTAAATATTTAACAATATGGAGACTGTGAGAGGTTATATAGCCTTTGCTAGGCAGATCTGTCCCTGACATGAGTGACATTCAATGAGACATCCCAGCACTACCTTTGTTGGTATGGCATGTTGCTGCTTCCATTTTTTTTCCACCAGTCTTTAAGGTCTACTCCCCTAAATATGTTAGCCCCTCCAAAAATAAAAATAAAAAAAATGGCAAACTCTGAACTAGTGACTGTGCCCCCAATTTGGATAGGAACTATTTATATGATAATACAGATATTGGGTCTGATTTATTAAAGGTGCTCATTTCCAGTCTTACCTGTGCTGTCCCGAAAAGAGCACTTAAGTTCCAGATTACACTATTTATTTATTTCCTTAAACTGATGTAAAGAATCAGCCAAGCTTTTTTTTTTTTTTTTTAATTATACTTTTATAGAGAGCTTCTATTGATTTATTTTTTCATTCAGCTGCAAACTGTACATATATCACAGATGTGAATATCAGTCATTTCAGAAGAAATCCTAGGAAGCATGTTTTGCATATAGACGTGTTTAATATTTTCTGAAATGTACATTACATTATTGTCTTCTGACCTAAAGCCCTGTGGAATACGGTGGTTTTAGTTGACGTTAAATAAAACTCCATTATGTAGTGACTTTGGCTTGGCTCTACTAAGGTGAGACAGGGGAAGAGGAGGGAAAAGGGGGTGAGGGAGTTGGGAGGGGAGGGGAGGGGGGGATAACTGGAAACAAATGCTCCAAGCACAATCACAGTCCCCGTCCTCTTTATAATTTAAAAAACATTTGCCCTATGGAAGTAGAAGTTCCTAATGAAGCAAAGCCCCAGCACCCTACAGAGCACTCCAATTCTCCAGCTACCATAGATTTGCCTTTCATTCTACAGAATATTAGTCTGATGGCAAAGCGTTCATACAGTACATAATTAACCCTGTCTGTACTGAAATAATTAGAAGGAGGCTAAGCTTTGAAAAACTGTAACACATACAGTAATGCTATATATTCTTTTTTTCTGTGGTTGATAAGAGGGGGGTCATTTACTAACTTTACTTACTTTTTTTCTGACTCCAAATAACCCGGTCAGGGTGTCATTCTTTTATTTTCCACTGAAATCTGTCTGTGATCAGCTGCTAGGAGGGAGGGACGACTCCTTTAGTAAATCAGTCCTTTTATGTCCCACTGTGTCTTCATCAGTGTCTCCACTTTTTGTCCCCAGATCACCCAATTAAAAATCGATCACAATCCTTTTGCCAAAGGCTTCCGCGACACAGGCAATGGAAGGAGGGAGAAAAGGTGAGTCTATGACAGCCTTTGATTGTTTATTTGGGGTTGGGGGGTATTAACCAGCCTAAAGCCCCAGTCCTTAGTTCATATCAACATTAACTCCTCAATAATAGTGCATGGTGCTTATTTAGACTGGGCTGATGTATTCATTTTAGACTTATCCCATTCTGCATACCTGCAATTGTATTTTTTTCTAAAATGGTATATATATAAACACAATTTTAGAAAAAAAATACAATATACAATATAAATATATATATATAAATATATATATATATATATATATATATATATATATATATATATATATATATATATATATATAGTTGGTAGTAGTTGGTAGGGCTAAATACACCAGTCCATCCAGTTCATGATATATATCAAATACTAAATAAATTTTGTATATATATTTCACTGTATACTATATATATATATAACTCATACAGTATACATTTTGTCTTTAAAGCACATACTGTATTTATATATATATATATATATATATTATATAATGCATAATATTTTGTACTTATAATGTATATATTATTTCGATCACATACTGTATAATAGTTTACAGAATTAAACAGTTGCAGGTATTCATCATGTCATTTATAGAACACACACCAAAAAAATAAATAAAAAAATAATTTAGAAAATGATATATATATATATATTTATATATATATATATATATATATATATATATATATATATATATATATATATATATATATATATATATATATATATATATATATATATATATATATATATATTTATATATACACACATATATATATATATATATATATATATATATATATATATATATATATATATATATAAAATATTAGTATAGTTTTGCAACAGTGACTGTTTATACATTCTCGTTGATGTTATGATTATTAGTAGTAGTTGACACTTTATTTCTGGGCATATTAAAGACTGTAGTATAGCTGGGTTGAATGTGGTGACATGTTGCTTTTTTATATTGGTGCAGTAGTCCCATTGTATGCGGTTGTTTGGGCAGGCTACATTGTTCTGTGAGCAGGTTACCCGTTGGATGGGACGTTACGTTGTGTCCTCAGCACTGTGTACCAGGATTAACCTCTTACTGCAATGAAGTTGGGCTGCAGCATGGAATATTTTAGATCGATGTTTACTTTTATGGTTGTTAATTTTATTCAAACCTCATGAAAGTTTCGAGGAAATTTTCATTTCTATTAAATGACTATGAAAAAAAAAAAATACAGTTTCTGAAAATCTGTTCCTAAAACCAAAGGCAGTTAAAATAAACACGAAGGGGGAGCGATGCATATTTTGGCTGTCCCATCATATGAAAGTAAATGTTATTTCGGATCCAGATAAAAAGCTGAGCCAACAGACATCATACACTGGGGGAACTCTCCACTATGTTTAATGGCAGCGTTTTCCTCTTACCCCCAGAGAATATTGCAAGGTTCTATTTATATAGAAGATGGAAATGCTTGTAAAATGAAGGCTACCTGAGAAATATGCGGACCTGTCACTGCTGCCATTGCTAGCTTTATAGGAATAGTGCCTAGGAGTGAGCTGCCCTGGGACTGACCACCTATGTGTGCCCAAGAATTTCTTACACCTCGGATAGAAAGGGCAGGATGACACTGTGCTGTCACATAGCTCAGCCATCTCACCCCAGCGCCTAATAGAAGCCATTTCACGGCTTGCTTTTCTAACCACACTGCCAGATGACTTTTGTCTCTCTTTGTAACATTTCTCAGATAGGCGCCTGGGTCTATGTACAGACACACCGTAGGCACATACAGAGCTGCAACAAGAAATGCATACCGACATACATTGGGGAACTACAAGTGCCAGAGAACAAGACACCTAAAGGGATGGAAGGAAGGAGAGAGAGGAATTGGAGACTCAAAGAGGATTTATATATAGAGAGAGAGAGAGAGGAATTGGAGACTTAGAAAGAGAGAGAGAGAGAGAGGAATTGGAGACTTAAAGAGGATATATATATATATATATATATATATATATAGAGAGAGAGAGAGAGAGAGAGGGGAATTGGAGACTTAGAAAGAGAGAGAGAGAGAGAGAGAGAGGAATTGGAGACTTAAAGAGGATATATATATATATATATATATATATATATATATATATATAGAGAGAGAGAGAGAGAGAGAGAGAGAGAGAGAGAGAGAGAGAGAGAGAGAGAGAGAGAGAGAGGAATTGGAGACTTAAAGAGGATATATAGAGAAAGAGAGAGGGGGGGGGGGGGAGAGGAATTGAGGAATTGGAGAGACAAAGAGGCTATATATATATATATATATATATATAGGGAAATAGAGCTTTGTGGAATTAAAGGCCCCAGCGTACCTACACAGATTTGCATTTGAATCTTGAATAGACACATGGTTGGAAGTATAGACAGACATCTGAATAAATAAGTCAGATGGAGGGAAAAAAAATAGATAAGACAGATGGAGAGACATAGATTTACCTAAACAGGTACATAAATGAATGGATAGAGTTACCAAGAAAAATAAAATATGGATTCAAAAATATTTGGGGGACGAAAAAAAATAACTAAATAAAACAGCGACCTAGACAGATACATAGAGAGATCAATAGACAAACGATATATACTTCTTACAAATCCTAAAAAAAAAAAAAATAGTTTCCTTCTTCATGGATCAGATAAACATTAATTAAAATGTTTGTTTCCTTCTTCATGGATTAGATAAACATTAATTTCAAGTATATATATTTATATATATATTTTTTTTTTTTCAGTGGCTACTTTAAGTGTGATCTGATTAATTTTGCTTATTTGGTTGGTTCCCATTTCTTGATAAATATAGGCCGATCTGTTTAGGTTTTTGACAAACCGAGAATGGATTAAATAATATAATTGCATAGTTGAAACTATAAAGTTGGAGTCGCTGGACTAGGCATATGTACACATAAGCAATTGGGAATAGAGACTCCAACCTTATGCTAACGTCAAGGGAAAAAAAGAAGACTATTAAAAAATATATATACTTTTTAATTTATATATTTTACATATTTATATTTATTTATATATATATATATATATATATATATATATATATATATATATATAATATATATATATATATATTTATATATATTTTTTTTTAAATAGTCTTCTCTTTTTAGTAGATAGCTGATGATCAGACTAGGGTAGGTGTGGAGGTGTAGTGTGATGTTTATGGCCTCTACTCTGCAAGAGGGCCGGAGGTTGCCAGGTCTCCAGTGGTGAGGACATTAAACCAGAGGTCAAATACTTCTGTCTCCTGGCTGTTTATATTCTGTGCGGGGAATTATACACATTAAAATGTGCGATTTGCTTTTCTCAAGGAAACAACTGACCCTTCAGTCCATGCGAGCCTTTGATGAGCAGCAGAAGAAAGATAATGGCAGCTCAGACGAGTCCTCCAGTGAACAGACTGCGTTTAAATGCTTTGCCCAGACCTCCTCTCCAACCGCATCTGCAGTGGGCACTTCAAACCTTAAAGGTACATTCCTAATCTCCCATTAACCCCATCACTCAGAGATCCCTCTTCATACGAACGTACCGACCGCTAATCCCACTTCTTGTGCTTGGAATGGGGCTCGCTGGGTTAACAGGAAGAAGTCGGGACAAGCTGGCGACTCCTATTAACCCTTTCACCGCCTACACGCAAAACAGAAAAAAAAATTGCTAATCTCGTATACTTGAATATGTAGTCTTTGGGTTGCTGAATTTATTTCCCTAATCTAGTCTAATTTACTTAAAACGGTTTTACTAAATGATGAAATTGCACCTTATAACTGCCATGAACGCTAATAACGCAATCTATTTACTAAACGAGTTGGGAATCTTTGAAAACAAATAAAAAGAATTGTGACTCTTCAGATCAATAATCCAATTGTGTAAAAAGCAAATTCATGTTTACAAAATTGTATCTGCACATGAATGGATATTTGAAGTGAATAGACATTGTGTTAGAATTCTAAACTTTAATAAATCAGCCAAATATTCATTAGTACACAAAATTCATTTTATGGGGGTGATTTACTAAAACTGGAGAGTGCAAAATCTTGTGCAGAAACCAATCAGCTTCCAGTTTTTTTTTTTTTTTGTCAAAGCTTGATTGAACAAGCAGTTCGAAGCTGGATTGGTTATGCACAGCTGCAACAGATTTTGCACTTTTTAATAAATCAATCCCTATTTGTTTATAAATATAATTATCGTTCAATTTTGGCAATATCGTGATGACCTTTACCTGGTGTACTCCTCTATGTATTGTGTGATATAAGACAAGTAACCTATAATTAGACCCACGATGGCTTCAAGGAAATGTACTGGGTTTTTTATGTTTTTTTTTTTTTCCTCATTGCATTTGGGTATCTAAAGGAAACAGTTTTCTTTGACAGTTCATCTGATTTATGTTCACTTTACAAAGTGAACTTAGTTTAGTGAATAAGCCAAACATGATTCATTTTAAGCACCCAATAAGTGAAAGTGAATTGCCTATGTAGAAAATTTGTCTGCACTGGATTGCAGTGAACACAACTTAACAAAAATAAACGAATTCACTCCAATGACTGCTATGGTAAGGTAATAATGGTAACTGGTTGTTGATAGTCTGATGTCTATGTTGTAGGCCTGTGTGACAGTGATGGGGACAGTGAGGATGACAGCAAGGAAGAAGCTGTCCCAGACACTAGGGACTCGCCCAAGATCTCCACCACCACCAGCACAGAGCACCGAAAGGAGATGAGGAGTCCCTCTAAGCTGTCCCTTTACTCCTCAACCAGGACTGAGAAGAACTCCCCAGATTCCAGGCACAGTCCGGCACAGATCTCCTCCAGTGGCAGAGTTCTGAGTGTGGAGGATCTGAAAAGTCCCACCAGGGAGTCACATAAACTGGATGAGCCCAAACACTCAAAGGAGCATTTCCCACCCTTGACTGTGCAGACAGACAGCAGCTCTCATCACCTGAGCCAAGCCCATCTACAGAACCTTGGATTCCCTCATGGCTTAAGTGGGCAACAGTTCTTTAACCCCTTGGGGGCTTCTCACCCTCTACTTCTTCACCCAAGCCAGTTTGCCATGGGAGGAGCATTTTCTGGCATGAACCCCTTGTTAGCCTCCGTTTCAGGAGCTGCAGCAGGAGTGAACAGCATAGAGACAGTGATGGCCTCTTCATCTCAAGGGTTACCGGGAGCCTCAGCTTTACCTTTCCACCTCCAACAACAAGTCCTTGCCTCTCAGGTAATTCAATCATTATGAAAATGACTTAGCTTGTATGGCATCTGCATGAATCAGAGAGAAGCACATTTCACAGACGGCCCACATTTCCAATCACAAACACCAGTTGGCAATGTTTATTTCACAATTTAGTATCCCCTAAAAGATTTGGATTTGCTTAAATGCATAAGTATAATTAATAAATAATAATAAAAAAATAAAAACCTTAGCTACAATGAAAGGTTCACCTACCTGTAAACTGTACCCAGAGCAGGAAAGTCCCAATACCTTTTTACATAGACTACCAGCACCATGAACGTGTGTCTCCTCTGTCCACTATCTCTACAGGACGTGGTATTAGACCACAAAATAATAATATAATGTATTGCAGGTTAATTATTATAGGTGGTGACTGAATTATCTTTCTTTCTTTTTTTTTTTGGCCTGGTGTCCTGGTCAGGCTGTTATTTTTCCAACCTTCTTTAACAGACCAAGCTGTCCAGCAAATGGCAGTTAGTGGGTTGTGACAAACCATTTACCACAGACATGAGTTCTTACATTGGTCAGCTTTTATTCATGAATGGGAACCCTTTATCACAAAAGGAAAATATGTTGCTGCCACTCTTAAAAAGTGTTAGTTAATCTTTCAGTCAAGACCATCTTATGTGCTAGTACATGAAACACTGCCATCTTCCCAAACTGCAAAGCTTCTGTCCAAAGGTGACTCTGTTGCTCCTCTAGTGAAGTGGGGACACCCCAGACACACAGGAGTTGATTTACTAAAACTGGAGAGTGAAAAATATGGTGCAACTGTGCATGGTAGCCAGTCAGATTCCACTTTTAGCTTGTTCAATTAAGCTTTGCAAAAAAAAAAAAAAACCTGGAAGCTAAATGGCTTCTATGAAGAGCTGCACCAGATTTTGCACTCTCCAGTTTTAGTAAATCAACCCCAAAGTGTGTTACTGGACAGATCACCAGGTGAAAAAAAGATAAAAAAAAAATTCAAATAAATGCAGCCACCATTTTTAGGAATTGATAAATTGCAACACATAACCCTTTGGGTTTTTTGTTTATTACAGCTTTAATTAGCCTTTCCCGACAATAGACCCAGGCTTGTGCCTGTGTATACCCCAGCGATCATTCTTTCTTTTTCATCTGCTTACCTTTCACAGAGCCATGATCTCTCGGTTTAATTCATGTTGTATGTGTCATGAATTATGTACACTTTGACCTCCATTCATTGCCAGACACCGATTTGTACGCTGGCTGCCACAAAAAAAGACCAGACCATGTCTATGCATTCACTAGAGTATTTCTCTGAGTAGACTCCATTATACATAACATTAATAATGTAATTTCATCTCGCAGTGGTTTTTTGATTGTGTGAGCATTGCTTCTGTATGTAATAGCTGTGGCTGTTAATGACTGATGCACTCTTTTGTATTTTGCAGGGCCTGGCCATGTCCCCTTTTGGAGGACTCTTCTCCTACCCTTACACATACATGGCTGCAGCTGCTGCAGCATCCTCTGCTGTCCACAGGCACCCCTTTCTGAATGCTGTGCGCCCAAGGTTGAGGTATAACCCCTACTCATTCTCCATGCCTATCCCTGAGAGCAGCAGCCTTCTAACCACTGCCCTCCACTCACTCTCCAATGGCACCATTGATGGAAAAGGCCCCAGCCTGGTACCTAGCCCCGCCTCTGCGGCTCTGGACTCTGAACTGACCAGCAGATCTTCAACCTTGTCCTCTGGATCTGTCTCTTTATCCCCTAAATTGTGTCCAGACAAGGAGGCCAGCAGTGAACTGCAAAACATCCAGCGCCTGGTCAGTGGACTGGACTCCAAGCAGGAGCGATCAAGAAGTGGCTCCCCCTGACTCCCTATGGCCTGGTTCTGTGTGGGTGGGGAGGGGGGACATTGACGATGAGCTTGTTGTCTCATTCCAAACTCGGTTTCTCATTGCACTTTGTATGATCCGTACCTCGGCCATGCCCTAGTTACTATTATGCACACATGTTCAGTCCACAGCTAGCCAACTGGAGGGAGCAGAAAGGGGGTTGCTTGTAAGCTGCTAACCATATCATATCCAGGTATCCTCTACCACTATCCAGCCCCCGACTAGACAAGTGCTTACCTGCATGTTTAGTACAAATACCTCTATGGGGTGTCAGCAGAGAACATGTAGACATACAATCACTGCACACTAAAAACTTGAATATCGGTTTAAAGGTAATTTATACATATAGAGCCAGCTCTGGCTATTCATAATATTAATTGTTAGTGTACTTTAAAAGAAGAAAAGATGATGTCTTTGTTTTCATATGTGCTATTCAAGTCCCACTGCTTGCATGCTGATTAATCATTTGCTTAGACCCCTGAAATCCTGCTTGGCAATCTGGGGTGAGCAAACCCACCCTCCCTACTGCATCACTATATATATATATATATATATATATATATATATATATATATATGTATACATATATATATATATAAACTATATATGTGTGTGTGTGTTGTATATATATATATATATATATATATATATATATATATATATATATATATATATATATATATATATATATATAAATATGTGTATGTGTGTGTATATATATATATATATATATATATATATATATATATATATATATATATATACATATATATATATATATATATATATATATATATATATATATATATATATAAAAGATAAGGTTTATATAAGGTGTATATATATACACACACACACACACAAACATTTATATATGTATATAAAACCATGTATGTGGGTGGACACAAACACACATTTGTCTACACACACACACACACATATATATACATATACATATATATATATATGCTCATGAATGCAATAACAGCATATAATGTTTCTCTAAGGGAGGCAACTATAAAAAAAAGAAGTATTTATGTAATTATTTGGTATCTCCTGTACATAAAATAGGAATTCTGACTATTAAACTTTTAATTTATTTATATTGTACATAGTTTTGTAAATAGGGCTCGAATTGTGTTTTATTTGGCGTGTGTTTAACCTATTGGGTGCCAAAGGGACAGCAAAAAAACAAAAAACAAAAAAACATATGTGGCACAGAGAGAGAGTTCAGATCATATCCATTTCAGTCACAAAAGTGTTTGCAGTATGACCATGTGCATGGCTAGGGGTACCCCCCAACCCGTTCACATGTACAGTGTACACTGGCCAAGTATCATCTCTGGTGTGTACACTGATTGGAAGACATGAAAGAGTTAAGACAAGCCGGCGGCTTCTTTACTGAACATTTCAGCCTGTTCTTAGTAACTCGGTGTGACCCTGCCATGTTTTGCCTGCTGGTCTGTGTACAGCTTCTCCCTGATCTCTGTGGCTAATAATATATGAAGGTATAAATACATACTTATATATGTACGATGTAATGAATGTTTCATAGGTATTGTTTCCCCTGTATTTTATTTTCAAAAGTCTCAACAAGTTTCAATAAATTTTTTTTTTATTGAATTGTACTAAATTGTTTGCTGTGTGTCTGTAAATAAATCTTTAGAAGAGGCTCGGAAACTGAAATAGCTGGTTTAGCATTCTAAACTACAGTTTTAAAAGGTATCTGATGTTTAGGGGGGGGGGGGGGGGGGTTAAAGTACTAAGGGGTTGTTTATTCACTAAAACTGGAGAGTGCAAAATCTGGTGCAGCTTTGCATGGTAGCCAATCAGCTTGCTTGCTCAATAAAGCTTTTGACAAAAAAACCTGGAAGCTGATTGGTTTCTATGCAGAGCTGCTCCAGATTTTTCACTCTCCAGTTTTAGTAAATCAATCCATAATTGTTGGCCAAATTACCAAGCCAATATTCGCATTAAACAGGCAATGACATTAGAAGGTCTCTGAAGACATTTATATATGTAGAGTTTTTGTTTCCAAGCTATTAAGCATTTGTATAAGATGTTGGTTCTCACACACTGAGGATCAGTATGTATCAGTACACAGAGGGGATCCCATAACTAATGATCAATATATCTCTGTACACAGGAGGGAAGTGAAACCTATAGACTGGGGATCAATATATATGTACAGAGTGGTAAAGTGAAACCCATAAACCAATGATCAATATACTGTATATATGTACACAGTGGTGGATTGAACCCCATGACTGGTGATCAGTATATGTATCTTTACACAGGAGAGAGTGCATGTTTATAATATAGACTGCTGATCAGTATGTATATGTGACCAGGGGAAATAAGGGTCCCCTATAGATTAATGATCTGTATGTATCTATACACTATAGAAGTGACCCCCCCCCCCCACAGACTGGGGATCAATTTGTATCTGTATACTGAATAGAGAGATGACACCATAGTCTGGGGATCAGTATTTACCTGTATACAGGATAGAGAGGAGACATCATAGACTAGGGATCAATATGTATCTGTATGGAAGAAGAAGAAACACCATCGATTGATGTTCAATATATATCTGTATACAGGAGAATCACATGAAATGGTAATCGGTATGTATCTGTATAAGGGAGGGGGAGGGGAACTGATGAAATATTTGTATCTGTGTGGGGGAGAAGGGACACCATAGACTGATGATCAATGTGTATCGGTATACAGGAAAAAGAAGGAATACCGGAGATAGGTCATCAGTATGTATCTGTCTAAAGTGTGTGTGTGTGTGTGTGTGGTGTGGGGGGGGGGGGTACCCTTAGACTGTTCAGTAACTATTTGCACAAAAGGGAGAGAAGGAACCCCATAGATGAGTGATCACTATGTATCTGTATTCATTTCAGGGGAGGAGGGACCCCATAGACTGGTGTTCACTATGTATCTGTATTCAGGGAGGAGAATGGACCCCATAAACTGGTGATAAATACATATCTCTATAAAGGGCAAAAAAGGGACCCAATAGACTGGTGATCACTAGACATCTGTATAAAGAGGTGAGAAGGGACCCCATAGACTGGTGATCACTATGTATCTGTATAAAGGAGTGGGAAGGGACCCCATAGACTGGTGATCACTATGTATCTGTATAAAGGAGTGGGAAGGGACCCCATAGACTGGTGATCACTAGACATCTGTATAAAGGGGTGAGAAGGGACCCAATAGACTGGTGATCATTATGTATCTGTATAAAGGAGTAGGAAGGGACCCCATAGACTGGTGATCACTATGTATCTGTGTAAAGGGGGTGAGAAGGAACCCCATAGACTGGTGATCACTATGTATCTGTATAAAAATGTGAGAAGGGACCCCATAGACTGATGACCAGTATGTATCTGTATAAGAGGGTGAGAAGGGACCCCATAGACTGATGATAAGTATGTGTCTGTATAAAGGGGTGGAGGGGCCCAATAGACTGGTGTTCGCTATATAACTGTATAAAGGAGTAAGAAGGGACCCCGTAGACTGGTGATCACAATGTATCTGTATAAAGAGGTGAGAAGAGACCCCACAGACTGGTGATCAGTCTGTATCTGTATAAAGGGGTTAGAAGGAATCCCATAGACTGGTGATCAGTATGTGTCAGTATAAAGAGGGAAGAAGGGACCCCATAGTCTGGTGACCAGTGTGTATCTGTATACAGGGGGAGAAGGGACCCCATAGTCTGGTGATCAGTCTGTATCTGTATACAGGGGGAGAAGGGACCCCATAGCCTATTTATCAGTCTGTATCTGTATACAGGGGGAGAAGGGACCCCATAGACTGGTGATCAGTATGTATCTGTATACAGGGGAGAAGGGACCCCATAGACTGGTGATCAGTATGTGTCGGTATACAGGGTGAGAAGGGACCCCTCAGACTGGTGATCAGTCTGTATCTGTATACAGGGGGAGAAGAGATCCCATAGACTGGTTATCATTATGTGTCTGTATACAGGGGGAGAAGGGACCCTATAGACTGGTGAAAAGTCTATATCTGTATACAGGGGAGAAGGGACCCCATAGACTGGTGATCAGTCTGTATCTGTATACAGGGGGAGAAGGGACCCCATATACTGGTGATCAGTCTATATCTGTATACAGGGGAGAAGGGACCCCATAGACTGGTGATCAGTCTGTATCTGTAAACAGGGGGAGAAGGGACCCCATAGACTGGTAATCAATCTGTATATAGGGGAGAAGGGACCCCATAGACTGGTAATCAGTCTGTATCTGTATACAGGGGAGAATGGACCCCATAGACTGGTGATCAGTCTGTATCTGTATACAGGGTAGAAGGGACCCCTCAGACTAGCCTGTATCCTGCCTTCAGTAATGCTCTAGTCAGCAGCACAATCGCAGACACTCCAGGCAGAAAAAAGCTGCTATTTGTAACTCGTGAGAAGTCACAGGGTAAACCCTACTGACAGTGTGATGTGAGATAAGATACTTTTTTTCTTGTCTCAATAACGTTCGGATCGTGGTTTATATTTTCCAGCCAGACAACAATTTTTTTTGTTTTGCATTAGAGCGCCCAATGAACACTGAAATGATTGGACTATAGGAATGATTATTGTACTGTGTTTAGCAGGTGACTTAATGTTTCCTGTTCATAAAGTCAGATTTAAAGCATGAGATTTGGCTCTCAGGGAACACAGCCCTGCCAGACTGCAAATAACAATCAGATGAAGAATTCGGCTTTTTATATCTCCCTACTAACTGCGTTATTAACATTTTACTGATGTGGCTTAACTTATCGATAAGAATGTAACATGAGCGCTGATATCTTTTTATTCCGTGTAAAATAAATTACAAACGGCACTAAACTTATTCTGCAATAAATGGCTCTTATTAAACTTAAAAAAAAAAAAATCATAAAAAAACCTAAACAAATTCAATCCGTGCTCATTGAGAAAAACGAACTGATAGAGGGGATCCAATTTTCCAGCTGGGTTCTGAGCCAAAGGAGACACTTCTATTACACAGGCTCAGCCTTCTCCTCCATCTGGATAGGACTTCTACTCCATCTGGATTATTTACATTGGATCTATTTTTATTGTTATTTACTGTACAAGCCTTAGCATACATTTCACCTATGCCTCTGCTTTCCTATTACAAAACACAACCAAACAGCGCATTACAAGTGTAGCAAAAACACATATGTGTGTGTGTGTATATATATATATATATATATATATATATATATATATATATATATATATATATATATATATTATATGTTATATATATAGATATATATTTATTTATGTAAATATGTAGATCTATATATCTATATAGAGAGAGAGAGACAGATAGATATATAGATATATATATATTATGCCCCTCTCTAATAAGGGTGAGTTTTTAATAAATCGTTGTTTTTCATATTCTATTAGTAACTCTCTTTTTCATTACTATTATAGTAGTATTTTGTGTGTGAATATCTATTTATCTATCTACATA
Source organism: Lithobates sylvaticus (assembly GCA_028564925.1). Classification (NCBI taxonomy): domain Eukaryota; kingdom Metazoa; phylum Chordata; class Amphibia; order Anura; family Ranidae; genus Lithobates; species Lithobates sylvaticus. Next base: position 256,043,192 of record CM053026.1, on the reverse strand, counting down.
TTTACACATTTACACACAAACCAAAATCACTTTAAATATCCAATCATATGAAAAGCAAAGTCCTGTTTTCTTTTTTCATCTGCAAGTGAATGTTAACATAACCTATTTTGTGAGGAGTCTCAATTACTTTAGTAAATTACTCCAACTATCTATCTCCTGATCTATTTTCTATCTATCTATTTATCTATCTATCTATTTTCTATGTGTCTATTTATCTGTCCATCTATATATTATCTATGTTTTAATTGTCTATCTTGTCTATCTATCTATCTATCTATCTATCTATCTATCTATCCATGTATCTGTTATCTATTTTCTTTTAAATCAATTTTTAGCTCTATCTATTTCCTCTTTTTTTTTCTTTCTCTATTTTCTATTCTATTCTTCTCTTTTCTTTTTCTTTCTTTCTTTCTTTCTTTCTTTCTTTCTTTCTTTCTTTCTTTCTTTCTTTCTTTCTTTCTTTCTTTCTTTCCCAGTGTGTAGTAGTACAAATCCGGGTAGGAGAGTAAAAAAATGTATAAGGTATGTACTGAACATTACATATATCTAAAATCGCGATTAAGGTGAATGTATGTATTTATTTATTTATGTAAATATAGCATATTTCGTGTATAGATGTAATGCTTAGCAGTTAGGCAAGATTCCGAGTTTCCTTGCTAACTTAAACATAGAGTTCCAAAGGCGCCTAGTAAAATAAATACACGTATAGACTAGTGGAAATAAACTCAACAATACAAATAAAAACACATAAAGCAGCGCATATGAATATAAAGATGCTGTTGTCGGCAATCCTACACACGGTGACATCAATGGCCTGCCTAGACCAGGATCATCCTCAGTACACACCACTCCTCAGCCTGAAGACAGCACTTTCATGCACGTATATATATATATATATATCATTTATATCTACACGGGTCACGTAATGTAGTTTAATATGTAAATTATGCAATTTACTAAACTATGATGCATAGGTGGATAGACAGAAAAATAGACAGATAGATATGCTTTGTGCCTTAATCTTAGCATAGATATACAATACTCGATTACTTTTTTGCATCCTACAAGCACTAATCCTACATTTTTTTTGTCTTTGTTTTAAAGGGTTAATTAAAAACAAATATTTAGAGCCTGGCTCCATACTACTCTTCTTATTTGTATATAGTAACGTTAATGAGTAACAATTGTGGCGCTGGTGGATAGGGAAAGAGCGAGTCCTATCTATGGATTATCCTGTATATTACTCACCTGGCGCCTGGCTTGATATCCCCAATCATTTTATGGCTCTTCATCTTGTTGAAAGCTACAGGGGAGGATTAGGGAAGATTGAGCTGTCCCCTCCTGCCACCTTGTGGTCAATGGTGAAACTGCTCCTGCCAAAAGGAGGATGGTTGCCTACTTTCTGTTGAATTTAGATCACTGACGCTTGGGATTGGGAAGCTGAGCACAGGATGCTAAAGAAAAATGAATTTGGAGAAACATAAAGATATACGATTTTCTGCTTTCCAGCCAAGACTGTTGTCAGCAAGAAGGTGCAGCAAAAGGATGTGCTGTATATCTCTTATATAACAGCACATTGGCCTCCACACACAGCTAGAGGGTTTATTTATTGATGTCAGTTGTACAGCACATTGGCCTCCACACACAGCTAGAGGGTTTTTTATATTTATTGATGAATCCTCATAGAATGACACAGTAACGGCGGTGTATGAAGCTGCGATCTGAGCGCTTCACTGGCGATCTGTGTCAGAATTCACACTGCCCGATTCACCAACTCAGAGGAGGTGAAGCGGGGAGTGAAGAGAGAAACCCTGGGGATCTGAGGAGGAAAGAGGAAGATTATTAACTTATGCCTCGTTCAGACCCCCCAACACTGTCTGTGTTTATGTGTATACATATATATATATATTGTTTATGTTTATTATATAATATATGTATATATGTGTGTATACATGTATATATAAGTATACATGTATATATAATGTAGGGGGGACTTTATTTTATTAACATTAATCATACTGGTGTCTGTCCGTGTATTGAGCTGTGATAATTTATCACTGCTTAATAAATGGACATCTCAGTGTTTCAGTGATTTCTGGTACTGTAATCTCGTAAAGTCTCACGAGATTCCAGTATCAGGGGCAGTTCTCCACTGTTTGAAGCGTTTGTAGATCTCTTCACTCCTCCAAGGGTGAAGCGATCTCTTGAATGCCAGAGAATGAAGCAGTGAATAGATTTCACTGCTTCATAAAAGGACACCAGACTCTCCTTATGTTCCAGATCTGTATGCCTGCATAAGACCTACAGTCCAATATACATATGTCGAATAATACACTTTAAACTATAGGGCCTGAATTACCAAAGTAGTAATTCTCATCCTTAGACTGCTGCTCCTTTCTGATAACTAAATGCCAATGAAATGTAAAAAACAAAAAACAGAGATCCTTTCCCTGAAGTAAAAAAAGTTTGAAGTAAACAACTTGGAATGAAACCACCAGTTCCATTAAATAGGCAAATATTACATATTATTATTACCAACAACAATAATATATAACAACAACAATAATAACAATAATAATATCAATTATTAATATTAACAATAATAATAATTATAATTATAATACATTTTAGAAAGAAGGGTAGTGCAGTTAACACAATGCATTGTAAAAACATTTTTTTTGTGTGTGTGTTTTTTTTTTTTTTTAATAAAACCGCAGTAATAAAAATAATAAGTATGAGGACTCTGCCCCTATAGCTAACCATCTGCACGATTTGATATAATGGATTTGAGAGACTGAAGATAAAAGACATGGGTATATCTCATAATATACCCTTATGACAGATCCGTAAAAGAAGGTCCATTGCGGTTAATACAAATTTGTAATGCAATTGAACATAGATGATACAATGCAGATGATATTCTGTAACAATGTTTAATGTAGTAATAGGAATACATCCAATATGTAACAAATATCGTAAAATACAATTAAGGAGCAATGAAGCACAGCTAAAGGCGTTCTGCAGGTAGTCTTTTCATGTACAAAAGTGCAATGCATTGGTTTAATACATAGGGCACGTACAGCGGGCACAGGTCAAACCCATTACCAGCAGTTGCTACCAGTTCAACAGCTAGCTGACCTTTCCAAGGACGCTTTTAACATTTCTTCTCTACTTCATGTACAATGCACGCTATGTCAGCAGCAATTAATGTAAATTATAATTACCAAGTATATAGCTGCATTTAATGTAATTATTTATAGATTTATTATGCTTTCAACGATTAATTGTGCAAATGAAAAGGTCTTTTACGAACCAGCTCGAACAATGACTGTGCCCTCTCAACCAGAGCATACACATTACAATACAATGCATTTCTATGCAATGCTCCTTTTTTATACCATCAGTTTATGGACAAGAAAAACTCGGAAGGTGACGTTTTTACCCGACGCAGATACGAATTAATTAAGTGAACAATGTACTGTTTAATCTGCCTTTTAAATTCTGTATAAAAAACATTTGCACAATGTATTTATTGACTTATTCTCTATGTGAATTGGGATCCTAAAAAAAATATGGGTATCCTAGCTATGATGCTAATCCAAATTATGTTGTAGGAATATTCATATCTAATACTGTACAGGCATAAGCACAAGATTGCCATGGCACAATATGCTACATGACAATTGTTATTGCACATGGACAAAGCAGTGTGTATCAAAATGTGTGTGTAAAAAGTGTATATATAGCCATGACACCAATCTAAATAATATTGTAGCAATTCAATTCAGCAATGTGCTTCATATAATCACACTGTCCATTCTCTGTTTCCAATGTATCGGGGATAGAGGTATATATATATATATATATTTATTGCCCCATATAAAGTCCCAACCATAGTTTTAGTTCCTTTTTAATATTGTAGCAGGATTATATCTAATACAGGTATAAACCCAAGATTGCCATGACACGATATACTACATGACAATGAACTGCTATTGCACATGGGCAAAGCAGTATGTATTAAAATGTGTGTGTAAAAAGCATATATAGCCATAATACCAGTCTGAATAATATTATAAGGGAGATTATGTCTAATACATGCAAACACACGATTGCCATGACACAATACACTACATGACAATACATGCTATTGCACATAGGCAAAGCAATGTGTCTCAAAATGTGTGTGTAAAAACATATACAGGCATACCCAACTTTTAAATACACAATGGGGTTTATTATACTATATATATATATATATATATATATATATATATATATATATATATATATATATTTATATATATATATATATATATACACACACAACAAAAGCTGGAAAGTGCAAAATCAGGCTCACTTCTGCATAGAAACCAATGAGCTTCCAGGTTTTATTACCAAAGATTAATTGAACAAGCTGGGGTTAGAAGCTCATTGGTTTCTATGCAGAAGTGAGCCGGATTTTGCACTTTCCAGCTTTAGTAAATAAACCCCATTGTGTACTTAAAAGTGGGGTATGCTTGTATAGCCATGATACCAATGCAAATAATATTATAAGGGAGATTATGTCTATTACAGGAATACTCACAAGATTGCCATGGCACAATATACTACATGATAATGAATTGCTATTGCACATGGTCAAGCAGTGTGTATCAAAATGTGTGTGTAAAAACATATATAGCCATGATACCAATCCAAATAATATGAAAGGAAGATTATGTCTTATACAGTTACTCTTGCATAAACACAGGATTGTCATGGCACAATATACTACATGACAATGAATTACTGTACTATTGCACATGGGCAAAGCAATGTGTATGTAAAACGAGTAAATACACCTAAACTGTGAATAAATAATTAACTTAATTCACAGGCCTTAATAAAAGGACAAGGATCTTTATTTTTAGGCATATATATATATGTGATATTCTTGTGCACACACGCCTGGATCTGATACATGGTGTAGTGATCACATCCAATGCAGGTTGCTGAAAAGTGATTGTAGGGCAGAGGAGCAGTGTGCAGTCATCAATCTTGTGCACGGTGTGATAAATGAAGGGCTATGAGTCCTGGCTCTGGGGGTAGATGTAGAGATAGGGACAAGGAGCCAAGGACGGACAGACAGAGACAGTGAGCACTCAGAGGCGGCTCCTGCATGCCTATCTGTCATTGGGACTCTTGTGAGTGTGGAAGAGCAGGGTCCTGGACAGCTCACATACATAACTAGCTGATAAAGATCTAAATGGTTATAAAACTACCTTAAATAGCACCTAACTTTTATGTAAGTGACTCCTAGAAGCCCTTTCCCTCGGCGTCTATAGAAGCACATAAACCTCTGCTGTTTATGATTATTGTTGTTATTATTATTGTTATGTGCACTTTATGGATCCTTTTGAAGTTGGCGATGGGTATTTATATAGTGCCTGATATGCAAAAACCTCTGATAAAAAAAAAAAAAAAAAAAAAAGGTAAAAGCACTGGCTACACAGACCAGGTGGACCTAAAAAAAAAAAAAAGGCAATGGGAATAAGTGCAGGAAAACAGACCTTAAATTGTGTAGGATTCAGGACCTAGCACTGGATCTGTGAAATAAAATACACTTTTCATTTGCTTTGTGACATTCTATACTCTCCCTGGTTTTTCCTTCTGCTCTGTCTCATACTATGCCTCTTTTCTTTGTAATATTATTATTATTATAAGTTTCAGAGAAGAAAAATGGGAGTGTTTCTAGTCTGGCTTATTTCCTTATTAAATAATGAAGCCTTGAAATGCAATCTGACTCTTGTATGTGGAGGATTTTGCCATTATTTGTGAGTGCAGAGAGTGTGGATGTCCTCTCCATGTGTATGGAGGTAGAATTCCACAGACACCACACATGTCATGCATAAAAGTGTACAGGGCATGCAGATGAATGGGCTTGATGGAAAACATGGCACAGGGCAATGCCTGGATTTCAGGGCTAAAATGTACAATTGATCTTTCCAGCAAGGCAGATAATTGGTGTCTGGTACACAGTCGTGCATTCTTTTTCCCCAGGAAATGTAAAGTCTGCTGTCAGAGTGGCCTTTGACAGATGGAGCTGTCCTCTTCTCTCCAGTACCAGACAACAATGCTCTCACCTCCAGTGTGCTGTGGCCAGCCTGTTTGTGCAATGGCTCACCTTCTCTAGCTGCTGTTTACTCACTGGAACGTATTGTCAAGGCTCATTAAAATGGACAGCATGCTACTGTAAATACCCCTATAGACACTCCGGCTTCCCTGTCCCTGTTAACTCTGCAAACTGGAAACTTTCTGCACTCATGACCTGAGATAAGTATACAGGCTGGATAATTGTAATACCCTGACTACTACTACTGTCAGTTTTTTTTTCATATATTATTCACTAATCATAACTGAAAAGGAATAGGGAAGTGCTGGACAGCAGAGTCGATCGGGTTAAATTGGGTGATTTGCTATCATATAATAATATTATTATTAATTATATATATAAATAATTTTATTTATAGTGACATTATTAATATATATATAATATATATATATATATATATATATATATATATATAATATATATATACACACACACACACACATACACACACACACACACACACACACACACATACATATATATATATATATATATTTTTAATAATGTCATTATAAATAAAATATATATATACACACACACACGCACACACACATATATATATATATATATATATATATATATATATATATATATATATATATATATATATATATATATATATATATATTAATATTTGCTGCCCTGCTCCTTCCTTACCCCCCCCCCCCCCCCCATCCTTATCCTTTTCAACACATAAACATATATAATCCTTTGATATATAAACGATAAAAGAAGTATTCGGTACGTTGATCCTTCTCTTGAGCTATTTTTTGCTCCCCACTGATGTACATTGTCCCTTTTACATAATACTTAATAAAAAAATATTGAACGGAAATATAAGTGTATTCAAAAATGTTTACAGTTTATGCGGCTTGACTTCAATACTTTATTTATTAACTTATTTCAATATATATATATTTTTTTACACTCATTACAGTGTAAACTTTAATTGAAAATTCTCAAATATTTTCTAAATCTCACTATAGTTTACTGATGTTTTGTTTCATACGTATGTAAGTCTATTTTTTTTTTTTTTTTTTTTTTTTTAACTTTCATGATACATAGATTTTACTTTTAGACACACGCAACCATGGTCTCCATGCCTTGTCTGGCACTTTAAAAGGGTGTGTTTTTGGTCTATACATTTTTCAGATTAGGCAAATAAAAAAATAAAAAAAGAAACAAACATTAATGTATGTCTAGGACATTATTAAAATACAACATATAAAAATAGAAAAAACTGTAGGGCTCTTGTATTGCGACCATCTTTAATTTTGTGGACAAATAATGTAAGGAATCTTATTGGTCACAACGGGAAGCTTCTCCACTTTAGTAAGGGTGGTCTTTTCCCCATTTTTATAATGAAGCCCCGTTATTATTTCTATATTGATTTCAGTGTAATTGTATTTTACTAGACATATGATCACAATTATTTCTACTGCTGTTTTTTTTTTTTGTTTTGTTTTTACCTTTTAAGCTAAGTTTATTTTGATTTTTTTTAAATGTCTTTTGATCACAGGTTGCCATGGCATTATTTACTGGAATCATATATTATAGTATGCTTTGTGGAGGCAATAAACAATTACGTAAAATCACACTCCACAATGATGGTTTCTGCTCTGAACCGAAAACACCTTGTTTCATAACAGTGTTTGGAAGATGGCAAATAAATTACAGTTCTCCAAATATCACAGTGAGCATAAATCAGGTGATTCATCCAGCAAGCCATTTTCTGCATCTAGAATACACGGAAAGAAAGCTTCACCTGCTTGACCAAAAGTCCTGTGTAGTCAAAGGCAGCAAATACCAATTAATAATGAGCACTGGCCATTTCAACCGTGTTCAGATATCGCCATCTGCTGGAGAAAATGTAAAGCGCAGCCTGCGCCCGTGAATAGAGTTCAGAATGGAAAAACTCCATCCAAACAGCTACATTTCACAAGTAATACATATCTATTAGTATGGGGAGGGTAATGACTGCATGGATGGTTACAAATCATATATATGGCGCCACTAAGGTGTGACAGCGCTTACAGGGCACAACGGTTGTATTTGTAACATCAACTGCTACATTATTTACTGTGGATATATTAGTATAGAAAAATAACCCTGCAAAATAATAATAATAATAATAATAAAAAAAATACAACCAATAATGAAGTAATAAATGCCAACAGTTACGTATCAATTCGATATCTAACAAAACAGGATTTATATTTTTTCCTCTCCCTCTCCATATATATATATATATATATATATATATATATATATATATATATATATATATATATATATATATATATATATATATATATATATATATATCTTTCTCTATATATCTTTCTCTCTCTTAATATATATATATATTTTTAGATTGTAAGCTCTAGCGAGCAGGGCCCTCTGATTCCTCTTGTACCAAATTGTTATGTAATTGTAATGTCTGCCTTTATTTTGTTAAGCGCTGCGCAAACTGTTGGCGCTATATAAATCCTGTATAATAATATATATATATATATATATATATATATATATATGTATATATATATTTATTTATTACGTGCATGGCAGAGGTTTGAAAAGCATTAAAAATTGAAATTGCATTGAAAAGCAATTCCGCATATACCTAATTTTTGATGCTTTTTTTAATGTTTAGTTAATCTTCTTATTGTACACACTTACAGTACAGAAGAAAAAAACATTTATATATATAAATTATAATATATGTAATGCTGGGGTTCGGGATCCTTGGGAGACCCAAACCTATAACATACCTGACTGAGCCCTTGCTGGAGGGAATAGTTCCTATGTGGTTGGCATGTTACTCAGGTGATAGCCTATAGACCACCTGTTTTTCCTTTTATCAGCAGGATTCACCTCTGTTTGGAGGCTGTTGGATCCTCGTGAATACTGGTTGGCATTTCATAATTTCTGTCAATACAGTATCAGACTATACTGTCTGTCAAGGGGTGACCCCAATAGCCTTGGAGGTATTGTCCAAGTGTGGACTCTGAGCATGGCATGTATTGTGCGTTTTGGTCTCACACTAGTCTGGACACCTCAGATGGCCACTAGATGTTGACTAAACTATACAGTAACTGAGCCTTGATTACAACTGCGAAAAATGTTGGACATCATTTGCCCTTATGCAATATGTGGGGGTTATTTACAAAAGGCAAATCCACTTTGCACTGCAAGTGCACTTGAAATTGCACTGAAAGTGCACTCAGAAGAGCAGCCCCCCCCATGAGGGGAAGCTCTGCTGATTTTATCATTCAATCATGTGCAAGCTAAAATGCTGTTTTTTTATTTTCCTTGCATGTCCCCCTCGGATCTACAGCGACTTTACTTCCAAGTGCACTTTCAAGTGCACTTGCAGTGCAAAGTGGATTTTCCTTTAGTAAATAACCCCCATACTGTCTTGTATTTCTGGGGATTCTTTTTTCCCCTTTTTATGTATATGTATGATATATATTTTCCTTTGTATACCTGTAGTGGTTTATATTTGTACAAACTTACAGTACAGAAGAAAAAAATAATATATACATATATATATATATATAAATGTGTGTGTGTATATATATATATATATATATATATATATATAATTCTTATAGGCTAAAGAAATATATTGTGTGATGGAGAAATGTAGTGTTTTTCCCCCCCACAGACCTCATCTTCCATTATTCTGAAGTGTTTTTCTGCCCCTGAATTTTCCAAAACTCCCTGAGTTCTACATGGTAATGATGTGACTGTTTCCTATAAATGATCCCCATATTATTTGGATCAGAAGATACAACGTTCTGCTCTTGTGCCGTTTCCTCTTTCTGTATACTGTGTAAATAACCGAATTCCTTTTTTGCAGTAACCAAAGCAAACATTGAAATTCTAGATCCAAATGTGCTGTGGTAGGAGGCAGCGACCGATACCTTGGAATCCCCCTTTCAGAGGAGTCTAGTGTAGGGTGCTGGGTAGTGAAGGCTTCATATAACCTTATGTATAAATGCACTGGAGTTCTGTTCTTTCAGGTGGAATCATCAATACCTTGTAGTTATTTCAATTTACAGTAAAAAAATAAAAATAAAAAAATGCCGAATACTACAGAATTCTAGATTCCCACTCCTACTATAAACAACTCTTACTAATATGAGAGCTTCTAGACATAATGCTATTTTTGTCATATCTAATCATCCATTCTAATTAATCTAATTTCATCCCAAATGGATTTCAATCTATATGGATTGGACTGCAATGGGAAAATGCTGTTCACATAAATGTTAACACATAAGGTTAGAGTTAGTGACAAAGATGAAATATAGGGGGGGGGGTTACTAAAACTGGTGCACACAGAATCTGGCGCAGCTGTGCATAGAAACCAATGGCTTCCACATTTTATTGTCAAAGCTTAATTGAACAAGCTGAAGTTAGAAAGTGATTGGCTACTATGCACAGTTGCACCAGATTTTGTATGCTCCAGGTTTATAGTAAATAACCACCCACAAGGGTTCCTTCTGAACACCCAGTCATAAGCTAGGAAAACCTTTATTTTTGTAAATCAGTTAACCTTTTTATTTTTTTTTTACTAATATTCACTTGGAAAAGTAAAGTAACTATCCAATTTTGTAAGTGAACAGTCTTACTCCTTCAGTAAATCAACTCCAGTGTCTTTTAGGATTGTGCATTTGTTCCAGTAAATTGTTGCCCTATATAATAATTCAAATAAACTAAAATAAATAAAAAAAAAAAATAATAAAAATCAGCCCACCAGGCTTCATTTACTAAAACTGGAGAGTGCAAAATATGGTGCAGCTGTGCATAGAAACCAATCAGCTTCTAGTTTTTTTTTTTTTTGTCAAAGTTTACTTGAACAAGCTGAAGTTAGAAGCTGATCAGCAACCATGCAGAGCTGCACCAGATTTTGAACTCTCCAGTTTTAGTAAATCAACCCCCATTTTACAGTGTTTGGCCTAATGGGGTTGATTTACTAAAGGAAAATAGACTGTGCACTTTGCAAGTGCAGTTGCTCCAGAACTTATTATATTAGGTAAAACTTCACTTTGCAAAAGTACCCATCCACAACTGCTCTTGCAGAATTCAACTGCACTTTGCAAAGGGCACAATGGGGTTTATTTACTAAAGCTGGAGAGAGTAAAATCTGGCTCACTTCTGCATAGAAAACCAATCAGCTTCTAGGTTCTATTGCCAAAGCCCAATTGAACAAGCTGAGGTTAGAAGCTAATTGGTTTCTACACAGAAGTGAGCCTGATTTTGCACTCTACGGCTTTAGTAAATAAACCCCAGTTTATTTGTCTTTAGTAAATCAACCCCATTGTCTCACTATATACAGTTTTTCTAAAGCTCAACTCCAAGCAACTAAAAAAAAATATTCCTTGCAGTGGGGCTGCACCTGCACTATAAAGGTATTTGTTTGTTTTGGTCTAGGGAAAAAAATAAAGATTTACTTACCCGATCCTGTTCCTCCCTGCAGTCTTTTCTATTCCACCCTCCAATGGTCTAGGTTCCTGACATCATAAATCAAAGCAGGTTCCATAGCTCTGAATTGAATGTGATGATCCAGAGAGACAGACCACTGCCGGAGTGTGAGGAGGGTGCCATCTCTCCTTAACATAAAGAGCTACCAACCAACTGCAAGGGATAATTTTACATTTTCCTGGAGTTTGCATTAGGTTGGGTTCACACTTGTGCGCTGTGCGAGATTGCATGTGATTCGAACCGCACTGCAGGGCAAATCACATGTGATGTCGGACCAAACTCGCACAGGACCCTTTTTTTTTGGTCCGCACCAAAATCGGATCGCAAGGGTGTTCACACTCCTGCGACCTGATTCCTGTCCAAACTGTCAGTTCGCACTGCGATATGCTAACTGAAATGGGGGGGGGGGGGGTCATTAACATTGTAATGACACTCCCAGCAGTTCGCATATCACAAAATGAACTGCCTTGCGAGGCAGGTGCGCTGCAGGAACCCGCAGTGGAATGGCAGTGTTCCCGCATTGCACCTATGTGAACTGGGACTCAAAGTAGTGCTAAAGTCTAAATATTTTTAATTTAATGCATTTTTTTGCATCAAGGGTAAAAACTCCCCACTACCTGCCCTACATCATCCCCAAATACTTACCTGGCTCCATGTCACTGTCACCTGCTTCAGCATTGCTCCCTCCCTTACAGGTTTCAGAGCCATAGCCAGAGGATCCTGCTATCATCAGTCAAACTCCTGTGAAAAGGGAGTGGGTGGTGCGGCTTTCTGGTGCTGTGCGTATCTGTAGAGAATTTGGTCGGCATAGGGAACCGAAGGGAGCACACATGCAGGGGTGCCTTCTTAGAACCTTGCTTGCTACAGGAGGCCCTGAAAGGAGGGGAGGAGCCTATGGGCACCATTAGGGTCTACTAGAAGAGGACAAAAATAATGATTTTGTGCAATATCGATGCACAACGAAAAAAATAGAAAACAAGAAAAAAAGAAAAAGAAAATCAATTTGAACTTTAATGTAAAAACACACATTATAGTGTAACGACACCCCGAGTATGAAAGGGGTTAAAGTCGTTTAGGACATTCCCTTCCCGAACACCAAGGCAGCTACCGAACACTCCTATCCGCCAAACCAGAAACCCATATGAATAATTCCCCCCCAAATACGAGACGAGGCTCTGTATTGAAGTTCAAACAGGAATGAATCTTTATTCAAGCACATGTTATACAGATCCCACTTCAAAACACCCACCCATGGAAAACAGGGCGTGTTAAACTGTCCAATGACAATGGACACACAGGTCAGGTGGGTTTAACTTCTTATCAGTAAACAGTCTTAGCAGAGGGGCTGCTTGAGGAATCCCTCCCTCCCTCCATAGAGATAAACATCCTATAATATCCAGAGCAGACACATTAGAACATTGGAATACAGCCCCACCCCAAACGAACACAGCAAATAGTACTGTACAGAATATAATGAGACAGCAAACATTATATATACATATATACAGCATTGAGTCTGACTAGCACAGATCATAGTGGGGTTCTCATGCACCTTTCTGCCCCTATTAGTGACTCCCATCACAATGGCATATCCAGGGTCCCCAGAGTCTGTGTGTCTTGGGGGACACGGACCTGAATCTAAAGTAACACCACCTCCAGGGTCCCCAGGCATACAGCTCACAAAGAACAACGTTCCCCCAAATGCCAGGGCCCATAATCGGTCGGCAAGAGGATAGCATTCAGTCCCCTCCAAAAGCCTCTGTCCCAGCTAGGTCTGTCACATTATATATATATATATATATATACAGTATATATATATATATATATATATATATATATATATATATATATATATATATATATATATATATATATATATTATTTTGTGAATCTGTTGCAAAGTTTATTGTTTTTTTTTTTTTACCTAGAGATTTAGTCTTGGTTCACACTGGGGTGGCCTTAAAGTTGCCCGACTCTGAAGGCGCCCTGCACAGCGTGACTTCAGCATGGCTTGCAAACAACTTCTGTAATAGAAATTAATGCAAGCAGCTCTGAAGTTGCCCCCAAGTAGTACAGGAACCTTTTTCTAAGTCGGAGTGACTTGAGTCGCTCTGATTAGAACGGTTCCATTGCACTGAATGGAGCGCGACTTGTCAGGCGGCCCCAGTGTGAACCGAGCGTCTTCAGTGCAAAGAGCAACTGAATAATCTCTTACAATGACATTCCTATTTGGCAGCCAGTTAGTGTTGTCCGCCTGCAACAGGAAGTACTGTTACTGGAAGGATCTCTGGGTAAAAGAATTTGCAAAAGATACACTAATAGCGTTCTTTGATTGTTCAGTTCTTGGTGTAGAGCCAGCGGGGGACAGCTGCAGCATTGGATCCAGTACCAGATTTATAAGGGGGCGAGAGGGAGTCTCAGACTTCCTTTATAAACAAAAATGTAACTTATTTTCCCTCAAGACTTTAGTAGTGTGTTTATTGAGGAAATTGTCCAGTATGCAGCCTTGGCCAAGCTCCGGACTTGGTCTCACTCTATCTCAACAGGCAGTTTTATTACATGATGAAGGAAGGGATTGCTGATACCTTTCCAGGTGTTAGTGTAGCTCTTAGAATATATTTGAGTATGATGGTCATTAGTTGTTCTGGAGAAAGGTCAAATTGGCACTGATAAAGAATTATCAATGATCCATGAAAGGCTAATGCCCCGTACACACGGTCAGACATTCCGACCACAAAATCCGTCAGAGTTTTTCAGACGGATTTTGGACGAAACTTGTCTTGCATACACATGGTCACACAAAGTTGTCGGAAAATCCAATAGTTCAGAATGAGGTGACGTACAACACGTACGATGGGACTACGTAGAGGCCAGTAGCCAATAGCTTTCCTCTCCAAATTTTTTCTGAGCATGCGTGGCACTTTGTGCGTCGGAAATTCTCTACACATGATCGGAAAAAGTCAGATCGGATTTTGTTGTCGGAAAATTTTAGATCCTGATCTCAAACTTTTTCCGTCGGAAATTCCAACAGAAAAAGTTGATCGGATTTTCTGACAACATAATCCAATCAGACTTTTTCCATCTGAATTTCCGACCGTGTGTACGAGGCATAAGGGGTTGATGTACTAAAGGCAAATAAACTGTGCACTTTTGCAAGTGCAGTTGCACTCTGCAAGTATGGTTGCTCCATAGCTTAGTAAATGAGGTAAAGCTTCACTTTACAAAGAGTACACAATCACAGGAAAATTTAAAAAACATAATTTTTGCTTGCACATGATTGGATGATGGAAGTCAGCAGATCTCTCCCCCATTTACTAAGTTTTGGAGCAACTGCACTTGCAAAAGTGCACAGTCTATTTGCCTTTAGTCAACCCCTAAGTGCTCTGTGCCTACTGGCTGTCGAGGGCAGTGTCCTCAAGATGATGCAGTTTGATGAGTTAGTTAAAGATTGTGCAGGAAGAAAGACTTTTTGTAAATATGTAGTGTGATGCATAACTGTTATGTATGACTTGCCAGTTCCAACTACCTGTGTAATGTGTATTCTTACAGTCAACAAGTGTCTTCTTTGGAACCTAACATATGTGCTTTATCATTCATTTCAGTTCACTTTTTTATTTGTTATAAAATGTAACTTCTATGTTAAGGGGGCCCTGAACTTGAAGTGCCCCGCCCCCCCAAGGTCTAAATCTGGCACTCATTGGATCAATGAGGCATCCATCTCGGTGAGTAAGTATGTTTGTTTTTTGTAAATCCGCACTTCTCTTTTAAAGCCTTGTACACACGATCGGATTTTCCGCAAATAAGGCGTCAGACTTTTGTCCAAAGGGCGTGTGCCTGTTTTTTGACTTGCATACAAACGGTACACAATTGTCGGCCAACAAACACAAACGTAGTGACATACTAGACGATAAAAAGGAAGTTCAATTGTCAGGCGCCAACCTTTGGGCTCCTTCTGCTAATTTCGTGTTAGTAGAAGTTTTGTGAGTGTTGAGTCACGCTTTTCATTTCACGTTTTTCATTTCGTGCTTTTCATTTCATGCTTTTCAGTTCGTGCTTTTCAGTTCGTTTCTGAATGGCCGTTTGTCAACCAGACATGTTGCGGAATCGGAGGAGATAACGTTTTATTTATTATTGGCCTTGGAGTTATTGCTTTGACCAAGTCCAGGAACAGGAAGAGGAGGATTTCTTGGACCAAAATCTGGTTGCTTTATTAATCGTGACCAATTATGTCATATGCCCTTGCTGCGGGAGCTCCAGGAGAATAATCCAGATGATTTTCGGAATTATCTCTGGATGACGGACCCCTGCTTTCACCAACTCCTGGCATTGTTGACCCCCTATATTAAGAAGCAGGACACATGCATGAGGCTTTTATTTTATTTTTTGGTTGAATAATGATTTGATTTGGTATATTTTCTATATTTGTTGATGCATAGAATGCACTTTTTGGTTAAGTTCTATTGGCAGATAGCATGTCTAGTTTTCTTTTTTTAATGCACAATAAAAAAAAATTGTGGAGAATATGTATTTTACTTCAAATGACAGTTTGGGAGTAGGCAGTTACATAAAAAAAAAATACAATATAAAATTAACAAGGGACACCAACATAGTTGTATCTTTGATCTTAAAAACTATGGATAATAGTGTCGTGGTAACTGTGGTAAAAAAACAAGCATAATAATATCATTCTTGATATCACTAGAAAATAAAAGCCTTTTAAAATATGTTTGGCAGAACTCCATCAGTATCACCAGCAAAACAGTTTCATTATTATCCCATTAAAGAAGAAGAGAATGTGCGCTGCATTTCGAGATTTCATAATTTGCTGCGTCACAAATGTTAATTCTCCATCACGAACGCTAGTTTACAAGGCTTCTGGCTCGTCCTTGCTTCCGAGCATGCATGTTTGTACTATGTACTTTTGTCTGATGGACTTGTGTACACACGATTGGAAAATCCAACAACAGACATTTGTCCGCAGAAAATTTATAAGCCTGCCATCCAAAATTTGTCAGTGGAAAATCCAACATCAATTGTCCAATGGAGCGTATAAACAGTCAGATTTTTCTGCCAACAGTCTGTCATTACACTATTGCCAGCGGAAAATCTGATCGTGTGTACGAGGCTTAAGTTCTTTGAAGCGGAACATAATTAACCACTTTCAGACCGGACCATTTTGATGGCTTAAGACCAGAGCACTTTTTGCGATTCGGCACTGCGTCGCTTTAACTGACAATTGTGCGGTCGTGCGACGTGGCTCCCAAACAAAATGTACCCCTTTTTTTCCCCACAAATAGAGCTTTCTTTTGGTTTTATTTGATCACCTCTGTGGTTTTTATTTTTTGCGCAATAAACAAAAAAAAAGAGCGACAATTTTGAAAAAAAACACATAATTTTTTACTTTTTGCTATAATAAATATCCCCCAAAAATATATAAAA
This sequence comes from Lithobates sylvaticus, assembly GCA_028564925.1. Classification (NCBI taxonomy): domain Eukaryota; kingdom Metazoa; phylum Chordata; class Amphibia; order Anura; family Ranidae; genus Lithobates; species Lithobates sylvaticus. Next base: position 256,026,109 of record CM053026.1, on the reverse strand, counting down.
ATGTTTTGTTTTCCTCAGTTTAGGCCGATACGTATTCTACATATTTTTGGTAAAAATAATTGCAATAAGCGATTATTGATTGGTTTGCGCAAAAGTTATAGCGTTTACAAAATAGGGGATAGTTTTTTAGCATTTTTAATAATAATTTTTTTTTTACTAGTAATGGCAGCGATTTTTATTGTGACTGCGACATTATGGCGGACACATCGGACATTTTTGACAAATTTTTGGGACCATTGTCATTTATACAGCAATCAGTGCTATACAAATGCACTGATTCCTGTGTAAATGACACTGGCAGTGAAGGGGTTAACCAGGGGGGGGGCAGTGTAGGGGTTAAGTGTGTCCTAGGGGCATGTTACTAACTGTGGGGGGGTGTGGCTGTCTGTTACTGATTACTTATCTCTGCTCCATTCACAGGGAGAAGAGATCAGTGTCAGTTAAAAAACATCTAAAACTTTTTTTTATTGAAATCACTTTGGCCACAAAGATACAATATGCTCTTATTCACAAACCTTTTTAAAGCTAAACCCTGGATATACAAAATACCATAGTTCACACAAACCTTTTTAAAGCTAAACCCTGGATATACAAAATACCATAATTCAATAACATACCCAGCTGCATCTACCTAATCTATGATCTTCTAATCCCTTGCACAACAGCATTGACACTAGAAGAGGAAGGGACTATATTGCTTTGCATGGTTCCGTCAGTCTGGCAGCAGGAAAATGATTGCAGGACATTAGAGTGATAACCTCATCTGTAGACTACTATTCTCTTATATTATCTAATCACAAGCTGAGGGATTGTTTTTATAATTTAAAATTTACAATTGAAATCTGTAGCATATAAATCAAGATCACAACAGACTGAGACAACCTTCCCCTTGCCATTACTGAGTAATTGGCAGGTGAAATCAATGGACTGAGCATATTGTATTCAAATCTCCAACAGCATAGCTTTATGGAAGCTGTTTGGATGCTGGAATCTTCTACACTGTGCACCATACAACAGAGAATGACTTACTGCATATGCAAGCCCTTTTTGCCACCTATTTCACATTGAGACTGAGAATCATTAAAAACTTACACTCTAGATATAATATTCTTAAAGTGATTGTAAAGCAGGTTTTTTTTTTTTTTTTATCTTAAAGCGGTTCTGCACTAGTTTTTTTTTTTTTTTTGGGCTATATGCAAAGGCCATATAGCTCAATTGGGGGACTTACCTGTTCCATCTTCCATCTCGATCGCCGCCGGTTTTCCTCCGATAAAAATCTTCATCTTCTTCTTGTCTGCTCGGGTCCATCTTGCCTGTGGGCATGTGAAACCCCACAGGCACTTTAGATGGCCCAGCATGCACCGCCGTTACTCACGCGTGCGCAGTAACGGCACATCTGCCGACATCTCACGAGATTTCGGAAGATGTGTCCGAAATCTCGCGAGATTTCGGAAGATGTGGCCGAAATCTCGCGAGATTTCGGAAGATGTCCGCACTGACTCCTGGGAACAATGACATCAGATCCCAGGAGACAGTGCGGCCTGACGACGATCGACGCAGAGACCCCACCCACCCCCGAAGAGACAGAAGACAGGAAGTCATCAATTACAAGGTAAGTAAAAAAAAAAAAAAACACATTTCATTTAGTACTCTTTGCCTAATTTGGAAGGCAAAGAGATTTACTAAATGAAATGGGTGCAGAACCGCTTTAAGGCATTCTATGCACCCCTCAGCAAAAATTAAGGACAACATATAGGAAGTTATGACAATACATGGGCAACAAATGGTAAGCCTTGGTAATATGTGGGTATTTCGGGCAATGCATAGGTAATAAAATGCAGGAACAGTAACTGGAGCAAGTTGCAAGTCATGGACATTGCAAGTTTAGGAGATATTCACATATTATAGGCCTACCTGTAGGTATAAGTGGTAAAACCGAGTTTACTACCACCTTAAATCTTTGGAATCTGAACAGCTTCCTACAAGAAATTCATATCATTCAAATCTGCCGCGCAAATTAACTTTGCATGGTTACATATTTACATTGTGCCGAATTGTACACTTCTCTATTGGCTGGGCAGCTGAGACTATAGAGGAGATCAACAGACCTTCCAAGTATAGGAGTGAACCTAAAAAGTGCATGTTAGCATGCACAAAAAATGCATTAGGGTGTGTCACATGGTCCACTCGCAGAGAGGAAGGACTCCTCCCTGATCCCTTGACTGGTTGCAATACTCCTGATGGGGCAAGGCACACTCTGATGCGCAGAAAAAACTGTGTTGTTTTGGCCTAGTGCCCATTCTTACTGTGGGGTCCCAAACCCATAGTAATACTAGGAGCACCCCCGAGTTGCCACTCCCAGGGAGCGTTTAACACCTCAGACTCCCTGCTTTTCCAACCCCTGTCCAGATGAGGTAGCACTTTTTAAATCGGGCCACTCAGGTCCCTCCACACTAAGGAAGTACCCAGTGGACACTTGATTCTGATTCCTTTCCAGGAGGAAGGTCTCTCAGGATCCCCATCATACCAGCAAGGATATTTAAGAGCCAGCCACCCAAGCCAAAAGGCCAGAGTGATGACAGAGCACCTCTTTGGACACTGATAAGAACAGATACTACACTTGTTCTTAGTCAAAAGGCCAAGAGGAGAAACTAAGATTTAACTAAAAGCATTTGGTTTTGTTTTCAGTTTTGGATATAGTAGATCAGAACACCTGTCAGGTTTTTATTGCTGTTTGTGTCTTAGCTGTGGAGATTCATCCTATTTATCCCTATTACTGGGGGTAAAAGTTGTAAAATGGGTTGTAAAAGTTGTAATTGAGTTGTCCACAAAGCAGGAACAGAGAGGGAAATCTTCCAATTGTAACACTAGTTCTATGGGACTCTGGTAACAAATAAGGAGGTTGAAGAAAGCAGGAAAATTAGCCTACAGAGAGGGGAGAACACTGGTACACAAATTGGCAGTCATGTTCCCCCAGCCGCAGCATATTACCAAGTTGTCTCCGGTGGTAATGAGGATGGGGGAGATGATGATGAGGTCACTGATGTGACTTGGGTGCTGGATAGAGCAGACGAGGGAAATAAGGGTGAGGTAAAACCCCAACGATGCTGCCATCATGGGAGAGTATAGAGAGTGTTCCATCACATTGTGAAGCTGTTATATCCCGGCCCACTTCCCACAGCTCAGCTGTCTGGGCCTTTTTTAGTAGACATGTGCAATTCCTTTCAGTCCGAATACAAATTCAGACAAATTTTTGGTTATTCGGAGATTCGGATGTATCCTAATCCCTGAATAAAATAGTAACGAATAGTAGTAGAAATAGTAACGAAAAAGGATAGACCAATTCGAATTCTGTGTGAAGAAAAGTCTGGTTGTTAAGCAGCGGACCGGGAAGCCGGCTGCCCGCATCCTTAACAACCATGAGTCATCATCTGTCAGCTGGCTTCCCCACTGATAGATGAATGTTAAAGAAAAAAATGCCAGCAATCGCCCGGCAATAGAAAAATGTAAAAAAAAAAAAACGACATAGGGCCCCCCCAGCTCATACCAGGGCCTTCGGGTCTGGTATGGATTTTAAGGGAAACACCACGCCAAAATGTAAAAAGAAAAAACGGTGTGGGGTCCCCCCCAAAATCCATACCAGACCCTTATCTGAGCATGCAGCCTGGCTGGTCAGGAAAAGGGGGTGAGATGAGCGAGCAACCCTCCCTCCTGAACCAGACCACATGCCCTCAACATGGGGGGGTGGGTGCTCCCCATCCCAAAGCACTTTATCCCCATGTTGATGGGGACAAAGGCCTCTTCCCGACAACCGTGGGCTGTGGTTGTCGGAGTCTGCGGGTGGGGGGCTTAACGGACTCTGGAAGCCCCCTTTACCAAGGGGGCCCCCAGAACCCAACCCTAACCCCGTCCTTGCATATAAAAGAGCTGTCAAACCCGAAGAGAGCTCATAAGTCAATTTATTTTTATTTTTCAGTCCAGCAGGTGGCAATGGATTACATTGCGGGACACAAAACTGTCTCCTGTTTTTCTTACTTTTTGACACTTTTTTTGGTGAATGGGTATGGGTAAGATGTACTTGATGGGTACATTGTACCCATACCCATTCACATAGGGGGGACCCCTCTTTCCACCTGGACCATTCCGAGTACTCCCCATTTATCACTACCCTCTGAACTCGCCCCTGTAGACAGTTTTCAATCCATGTACTCACCCCATGGTCCATGCCAACGGACCTTACTTTGTTCAGTAAAAGTTTATGGGGAACTGTATCAAATGCTTTTGCAAAATCCAGATACACCACGTCACCGGGCCTTCCTTTATCTAGATGGCAGCTCACCTCCTTATAGAAGGTTAATAGATTGGTTTGGCAAGAACAATTCTTCATGAATCCATGCTAATTACTGCTAATGATACCGTTGTCATTACTAAAATCTTGTACATAGTCCCTTATCATCCCCTCCAAGAGCTTGCATACAATTGATGTTAGGCTAACTGGTCTGTAATTCCCAGGGAGGTATCTTGGCCCTTTTTTAAATATTGGGCTTTTCTCCAATCAGCTGGTACCATTCCAGTCAGGAGACTGTTCGTAAAAATTAGGAACAATGGTCTGGCAATTACTTGACTGAGTTCCTTAACCGGTTCCCGACAGGCGTGCGATGATGTACGTCAGCAGAATGGCACAGACAGGCATAAGGGCATACAGGTACGTCCCTTTAAGAATGCCGCCGTGCCATCTCACGGGAAGGCTGAACGGGGAGATGCGGAAGTAAACAGCATCTCCCTGTTCTGCCCCGACATGTACACCCTAATCACCCGAGCACAGCGTGCAGAGTGTCAGCGGGTGATGGGCGCTGGAATGCTCTCCATGTACCAGCACCTGGCACAGGAAGGAAGATTGCACTGTGGGCGGCAGCCAGCAGGGGTTTTCATCGTCCGGTGTTAAGACAGCGCTGGTCTCTAGCATGGGGAGTCAGCACACAAAATCATTCCTGCTCTCCCAGCTCTGCATATACAACAGAGGGCGGGGCGGGTTATCCACAGCCGCTCAAGCCTGCAGTGTGTATTAACAACAGCCTGTGCCAGGAGCCTGACCTACCACTGTGAGTTATAGACGATTCTCTTCTGTGGGGGGAAGATGGCTCTGTGGGGGGATTGGGTATGCATACTGACATAGCACATGGAATCTGCACCCTGTATATAGCACACGCTTGGAATCTGCACCCCGTACATAGCACATGCCTATAATCTGCACCCTGTACATAGCACACGCCTGGAATCTGCACCCTGTACATAGAACACGCCTGAAATCTGCACCCTGGACATAGCACACGCCTGGATTCTGCATCCTGTACATAGCACACGCCTGGAACCTGCACCCTGTACATAGCACACACCTGGATTCTGCACTCTGTACATAGCACACGTCTGGAATCTGCACCCAGCACACGCCTGGAATCTGCACCCCTGTACATAGCACACACCTGGAATCTGCACCATGGACATAGCACACGCCTGGAATCTGCCCCCTGTACATAGCACACACCTGGAACCTGCACCCTGTACATAGCACACGCCTGGAATCTGCACCCTGCACATGCCTAGAATAAAGTCTGCCGTTTGCCCTTTAAAAATAAATACTTGCGAGTTGCGGCTAAGCCTCTCCCCTTCATAACATTGTCCAAAGGCAGGCGTGACCTTAAAATGATGCCCCCCCGCCCGAAAAAAGTTCTGCGGATTCCCATGCTCCCAGATCGGCACCTTCCCCATTTTGGTGCAGTCCGTCCCTTCTATAGAGCTGGTAACTGACTGAGAAGTCGCCCCAGTTCTCCAGGTACCCAAGCCCCTCCTTGCAGCACATCTGCCAATAGCACACTACCAGCTGTAGAATATAGCCAGCAAATTTCTCTGACCCAAGCAAATTTCTCTGACCCATCTGCTGCAGTGAAAAAAAATACAGTCACTGCCACCCACATGCCCAGCTTCTAAATTCAAGTTGTCAAAGCTGCTGGCTCTACAACTTCTGCCTTTCCGTCTGGTGGATTTTGCTCCCTTCCGTGAATTTGCAGAATGTGCTGTACCACAATGGCAGGTTCCTAGTTGCTATTTCTTTTCACATAAGGCCATTCCAGCTTTGTACCATCACATGGAAGTGATGTAAAACGGAAAAGAAACTGCGCTAAGATATAAAAATACACCCAATAGAGTGTACCTAAACCCTAAAGGAATTCCTATGCAAAACTAGTGGAAGCAGCAATTCTCCTGTATAACACTAATACAGCAAATGTAATAGAAAGAAAAATAGAATCGTGCTAAACCTGTACATTTAAAGTGAATGTAAACCACAAACAAATATTAGAAACACACTGATCATGGAACTGACTAGAATTCAGGGTCAAAGGCAAATATACCAGTGCATATGTGTTATTTTATAAAACCATAAATCTCAAAAACACGAACAAGCCATAAATAAAAAAACATAAATGTAATAAATTAAAAAAAGGAGGTTGTGAACCATCAAATGGTAAATGCACAAATTTCAGCTAGACTATATAACTCAAATATATGTGACATATATGAGTGAAAAATAGACCAATCGTATATACAAAATTGAGGTATGTATAACATCCACCGTGCAAAACTAAACTAAACTAAAATAAAATAAAGTCCATCCATAAGTAAGATGAATCTTCAAATGCTGATGTAAAGAAGACTGTGCTGAATTCACCACCGCTATACAGAGAATTACTTCTTACGAGAAACCCATGATCCCCCATTACAGAGGATCAGGGAAAGCCTGTAGTAATGATACAATCTCCAGGGCGCACCAAGCAAGACCACTGATCTTCCAATCGCCTGTGGTGATGACACACTCTTTAAAGCGCAACAAGCAGGACCACTACTATTCAAACCATCTCATTGTATTCAAGCCCATAGATGAGTGTGCGTGGCATGTAAAATATAGAAATGCTCCAATAGTGTAAAACCTTCAGATTTATTAAAACGAATGAAACAAAGTATCACACTTACAATGTAGTCTCAGACAGTCTCCGGCCGGCACACACTCAGACAGACCCGTCCTTCTGGATACACAAACAGCAAACACGAGTTGACGTCAGCGCATTGCAATGCTTTGCGCCTAAAGGGTGCATATCACCCTTCTCCAGACACGGCTCCTATGGAACAGTCCATAACTGTCTTAACGTGTTGCACTTCCCAACATGTGCTTTAGAAACAGCTCATATGGAACAGTCCATGACTGTCTTAACGTGTTGCGCTTCCCAACATGTGCCGCTTTGCCCCTGAGTGACACACCACCCTCAAATATATGTGACATATATGAGTGAAAAATAGACCAATCGTATATACAAAATTGAGGTATGTATAACATCCACCGTGCAAAACTAAACTAAAATAAAATAAAATAAAGTCCATCCATAAGTAAGATGAATCTTCAAATGCTGATGTAAAGAAGACTGTGCTGAATTCACCACCGCTATACAGAGAATTACTTCTTACCAGAAACCCATGATCCGAGAGTCTGGTCACATGATCGTGATGTCATCGCAGGTCCTCCAGCACACAAGGAATTGGCATCTTGTGTAGTAATCCACGTGCAGTAATCCGTGTAAGATCTTCTCATGGCATCCCTGAAGGAGGAGACTATATTACAGGCTAGTGTGGGAGAAACCAGGAAGGCTTCACGTCTTCAAGAGGATTCTGAGACCGTAGAGGAAAATGGACATGATGCCAAGAGGTTTAAGCCTGATGATGAAGAGCAGGCAAAGAAGTATCCCAAGAAAAAAGTGGTCCTACTTCTGGCATATTCTGGGAAAGGATACCATGGCATGCAGCGAAACGTGGGATCTTCTCAGTACAAAACAATTGAAGATGAACTTGTGCAAGCACTCCTCCTATCTGACTGTATTCCTGAGAATCATGCAGAACACATGAAGAAGATGTCCTTTCAGCGGTGTGCACGCACAGACAAGGGAGTTTCTGCTGCAGGACAAGTTGTATCATTGAAGATTAGGCTGATCGATAACACAGTAGAGACTATAAATAGTCATCTCCCTTCACACATCAGAGTGCTGGGTTTAAAGAGGGTGACGGGACGCTTTAACTCCAAAAACTCTTGTGATGCTCGGACTTATTCCTACACACTACCTACTTTTTCATTCGCACACAAGGACCATGAAACACAGGATGAAAGTTTCCGATTTAGTCAGGAAACATTGAACAGAGTGAATGAACTTCTATCCCTATACAAGGGAACTCACAATTTTCATAATTTCACGTCACAAAAAGGGCCCAGGGACCCCAGTGCAAAGCGATACATCATGGAGATGCACTGTGAGCCTCCATTTGAACAGGGGGGGCTGGAGCTGGCTGTAATTAAAGTAAAAGGCCAAAGCTTCATGATGCATCAGATACGGAAGATGATTGGGTTGGTTATTGCAGTGGTGAAAGGATATGCAGCTCCTTCCATTATGGAGCGCAGCTGGGGAGAAGATAAAGTTGACATTCCCAAAGCTCCTGGCCTGGGGCTGGTTTTGGAGACTGTTCACTTTGAGAAATACAACCGTCGGTTTGGCAATGATGGTCTCCATGAGTCTTTAGACTGGACAGAAAAAGAAGAGAATATTGAGGCCTTTAAAAAGGAGTACATCTATCCCTCTATCATCCAAACAGAAATTGAAGAAAAGTCAATGGCAAGCTGGCTTGCAACTTTATCTATACATGACTACGATGCAACTTCACAGCAACCAAATGACCATAAGGTGGAGGATGCTGCAGTTGAGCAGAGTGATGATGGAGGGGACTCCGACTGAGAGTAGTCCAACCCATTCTGCTGCTAGAAGATGTAGAGATTTGATGATCTCTGGCATGTCAACTCAAGTCAGCGTGTACTCTGTTTATTTAATAAGTTAATGTAAAATGCAGTGAAAATATGTAAAGTGCAGTGACCCATGGTGACCAATCAAATTTTACTAGGTTCATGAAGAGATGAATTTTAACTATGGGTTGCAGCTCTTTGCATTGGAATTGTACTTTCCACTGCCTTTAAAGAATAAGCTCCCTTCACGTTTGTTTTTAATCACTCACCCCAAAAGATAATTCAGCCCTTTATTTTATTACTTCCTGTGGATAAGCTGAAGGAATGCGCCATACTGTCTTGATGGGTATAAGAGAATTGGATGCCAATGGTTATAGTGTGTGTTTTGTTTTGTTTTTCCCCCCAAGGAGCCTGAGATCAACTGTGATTTCAGAGTATGATGTTGCATCATTATAAATGCAGCAATACATGTACATGCCAATGTTTTTTCTTACTGTGCCTTTAAAATGAAGATTTCATTAAAAAAAAAAAATACCTGTGAAAAAAGAAACCCATGATCCCCCATTACAGAGGATCAGGGAAAGCCTGTAGTAATGATACAATCTCCAGGGCGCACCAAGCAAGACCACTGATCTTCCAATCGCCTGTGGTGATGACACACTCTTTAAAGCGCAACAAGCAGGACCACTACTATTCAAACCATCTCATTGTATTCAAGCCCATAGATGAGTGTGCGTGGCATGTAAAATATAGAAATGCTCCAATAGTGTAAAACCTTCAGATTTATTAAAACGTACGAAACAAAGTATCACACTTACAATGTAGTCTCAGACAGTCTCCGGCCGGCACACACTCAGACAGACCCGTCCTTCTGGATACACAAACAGCAAACACGAGTTGACGTCAGCGCGTTGCAATGCTTTGCGCCTAAAGGGTGCATATCACCCTTCTCCAGACACGGCTCCTATGGAACAGTCCATAACTGTCTTAACGTGTTGCACTTCCCAACATGTGCTTTAGAAACAGCTCATATGGAACAGTCCATGACTGTCTTAAGCCCCATACACACGCTCGGATTATCCGAGGACCAGGTCCGTCGGATCATGTCCGTCGTACTTTGTCCGATGTTGGTTTTGCGTACACACGGTCGGACAAAGTTGTCGGAAAATCCGATCATTCTGAACGTGGTGACGTTCGTTGCGTACGACGGGACTACGTAGAGGCTAGTAGCCAATAGCTTTGGTCTTGTAATGTGAACTGAGCATGCGTAGCACTTTGTCCGTCGGACAACCGTACACACGATCGGATTTGGTGTGATCGGACCGCGTTGTCGGCAAATCTATCCAGCAGGAGATAGGACTTTGTCCGTCGGACAATCCGACGTACACTGTCCGATGGTGCATACACACGGTCTGATTTTTCAACAACATTGTCCGATCGGACAGAATCCATGCAAAAATCCGACCGTGTGTATGGGGCTTTAACGTGTTGCGCTTCCCAACATGTGCCGCTTTGCCCCTGAGTGACACACCACCCTTATTCTTCAGCGACAGCTTCCATGTCACCATTTTGTGTCTTCTCATTTCCGGTATCTTCACAACAGGGGGCAAAACAGGCAATGGGTGTCCATTCACCAGCACACACTAATAGCAACATATTAACCAGCTTTCAGATACAGAACCTTGAGGAGGGCCTTACTCACCCATATACACCCTAACATAAACATATGTCCCACTATACCATCGCAAAAATCAACCCATTACCATAATATATGCATATATATGTGACTCACCAAATTAAGCATCCCACTCCCAACCTCTTATAACTCTTTATTGTAGATACTGGTCGTGATTAGGGGGGCTTGCTCAAAGTGGCCTTTTCTACTGCAATTTTGGCGTGTCAGTGGTACTTCAGGACTCTGAATTGGCAGCAAACCCTCTAACTTGTACGAAGAGACCTTACCGTCAATTCGTCCCTCAACTTGCATAGATAAATGCGAGACCTTCCTATATAAATGTTGAGCCCAACAACAAATATAAACCTGAAACAATGACAAAACCACAAAATTCCATCCCTGTGCCTGGATTTCAGAGACCATGCCCATGGTATATCATGCACCTCTATCCACTGCTAGGTTCAAGGAACACCCTTGTTCCATGACTAACCTCACATCGATATCCTTTAGGACAAAGAAACAAAATCGTCTATGTCACAAATAATACCCAGGTGCTTCCTTTCCAGCAATGATTTCTCCATCCAGAACACAGAGTGAAATATCTTCTCAACATTTCTCATTCACCACTCTGTACTGACCTGGCATACAAAGGACATCATGGTCATGCCTTCAACAGAGGGAAATATCAACCTGCCTCCAGCTTCCATCCTCTCTGATCACATGTGGGTAATTTAGGCTCAGATGCAACAAGGTAGAATCCCCTGTCAGTAAGCTCACTAATACCACCGAATATACAGACCGAGTCTGCACTTCTGTATATGGGATCAATGGGGAAGCATAACACCTTTCATAATCTAAACTAGCACAGCCCATCCAGGCATTCGACCACCACTTTGGATTAGTGTAAGAGATGTGTTTTGGCAAAATCTTACTGAGCTGTGAGGCTAACGCATAAGGCCACTGCCCCTCCTACAGAGACTGTACAATCAGCTTGATGTTGGTTGATAACTCCGCCTGCCCCTGCGTGCACGCCAGAGCTCATGACATATTTTTGCACTGTACCGCCACACTCTCCACCAACCTCCTAAAATGGTGGACAAAATCTTGAGCCACTTTGACCTGGGTATTTATGTGACTTTGTAGTAACAAAGCCCTGCTTACTGTCAGAAGCTATGGCTGAGAGTTTGTTGCTCAGGATACCGATGTGTACTGCATTAATAACACCCATCCCAGCTCCTATTCCCCCCAATATAGTGCTGAATACATCCCTCCTCTTTCGGTTACTCCTCAGAAATTAACATCCTGAATGAACCTCATTCCGTGTCCGCACATCTCTGGGAGTAAGCCACTGGTACAATGACCGTGCTTGATTAAGTGTATACTCAGCACATATAGGGTAACAGGTTTTTATCAACCACTGTGAGACACTGAAGTGCCATGTGGTGAAGGCATACTGTACTCTGGTAGCCAGCGTTGGTTCAACCTTTCTTTAACGGAGCATGCTTCTGTGTGTAGTCACTGGCATTACCCGTGCATGGTTCCAACCTCTCAGGTGAGACATCAACCAGGCGTATCTTCCCCATGTCCAGTTCTGGTGTCCCACATATGCAGTAACCGAGAACATCTCTGTAGGACTGCTAAGATTGAGCCACCACCCCCACAAGGACATTTTCACCCATTGATGTGTCACCTGGCACCCTCTAGTCTGGCCAACAGACACCTTACTATACATAAGTGCCAGTCTCCTGGGTACCTGCACCATATTAAATTTCTGTTATGTCAATACATGTTACACATTAAAAACATGATTTACTTCTTTCAATTGCGTCCCAAAAAATAAAAAAACATTTCCATTTCTTGTTCTGAAGGATTGGATAGGTTACATTCCTTCCCTAACCTCCAACCCATTGTATATGTATTCCTAGTACGTTTGCATTTATAAATGACAGGAGAGAATCTGGCAAAATGTTTCACCAGTCTTATGGACAACTATGTATTAACTTGTCCATACCCAAAATTAGCTAGTCTATCAAAGCTCTGATAATGTTACTGGTACAAAGATATAAGGTTAGCTATGCAAATAAACACACTGCTTAATAAAAGTCTTATTTATTTCCCAAGAAAATAGGAAATGCTAACATAAAAACACTAAAGGAAAATATAACTGAGCATATAACAAAAGAACATAAATGATACTTTACGTAAGGTCGTCCTCTATGACCAGTATCGTCAGCTGGGCTCGCTGGCATGGGAGCCATCAGGCAAGAGAAGGCCATGAGGCAAGAGAGAAAGTTTTTCCTCCCAGTCAGCACTTTTAAACTCCATTCATACACCACCTAGACGCAACCCCATTGCCAGCTCATCTAGTATTCTGACAAATCCAAATAGTTAAGAGGCAGTCTTTCTTAATATATTATTTTTCTGTCCGTCCTGCTTTAGTGGCCTCTAGGGGCAGCATTTGTCCATGAATCACCGCTATGTGACCTGGGTCATCTTCAGTGACAGCTACCCCTTTGATCTTCTGTAGCCTAATATCACATCAATCATCTTGGCAGCAGTTGTTCTCTTTGAAGCTTGTTTTCAGGTGTGTTACTCAAGCATTTCAATCTTATCACACCAGGTGGTCGGGAGCCAAGCTCTACCCCCCCCCCCCAGCCAGGGCCATGATTCAACACCTTTCTGGGTGAACTTTCAACTTAAAGTAAAACTCCAGAAATATGATATTAAACCATGTTGCCTCGCAACAGACATCAAGGCCAATTCTTGCTTTCATCAAGAGTACCTCCAAAGGTTTACGGTGTGAAGGTGCACCCACAGACCAATTTTTCCGCACCTGTTTGACAGGTGCATAGCATTTCAGTTTTTGACAGAAAGGCCAATTCTTGCTTTCATCAAGAGTACCTCTAAAGGGTTACAGTGTGAAGGCACCACGGAAACCCAAAAAACGATTTTTCCACACCTGTTTGACAGGTGCATATCATTGAAATTTTTGATAGCAAGGTCAATTCTTGCTTTCATCAAGAGTACCTCTATAGGGTTACGGTGTGAAGGCGTCACCGACACCCAAAGCCAAATTTTTCCACACCTGTTACTGCTACCCAAAGTCTGTGGAAGAGACACCAGAATTTATCCAAAAAATCTCTTATCTTGTTCCCAGTGCACTACATTGTGGCCTCATCATATAGACTAGCTCCCCAAGCCGTTGCTTACAAAATAAAGAAAGCTTGCAGTGAAATTTAAATTTTTTTGGTGTTATAAATACAATTATTGCTGCAGCAGCTTCTATAAACAGTACAGATCTGTCACTTTACAGGTAGACTAAGGGGACCCCCCTCCCAGGCACTATCTTGAAAGGAATTTTTCATTTTTATGCTTTCACGTTAAGCATCAATAAATCACTGCTCATTTAAAAATGACATTTTTTACAAACATTTTTTTTCATTGATACATGTCCCCCAGGGCAGTACCTGTGCCCCCATAACCATTGTATGCATATGCCCAATAACCTGCACATAACCCTTTAAAATGTGCATTTTTGATTTTTCACATTCGGAACCATAGACTTCAATGAGGCGATTCAGTTTGCATTTGCAGCGCTATACAAATCATCCATTCATTCATTCATTCATTCAGCGAGGTTCATTATTCGGTTTCAAACTTTCGCAATGTTCAAAAGTTCTGGTGCGAACCAGACAGGGGGTCATTCGTCCCAGCCCCAATATTAAGCATAAACACATAACATCCCACAATGTTTCGATAACAAGGTAAAGTGGACACAATATTAATCACATCTCCAATAGATGAGCAGACAGACATAAACGATGGGTGACTCAATTAACAATGGGGATGCACACTAGGAGGCACACAATGGGAGAGACATACTTAACAATAAATACATAACACCTTAATAAACAGACTATAGCAGGAGACCCCAGTATCAGGCTGCTTTGAGCTGATGATATTAACATCTGCTCTGAGTCTTGCAGTCTAAAGCAGTCATTGCTGGTTTGGGCACAAAGGCCTGTTCCCTGTATACTATATTTGAGATTTAATATTGCTCAGATATGATTTAGGTTAAATAAGAGTTCTTTGACCATGAGTGAAAGCTTTAACACAATAACAAAAATGTATTGGTATATAGTAACGTAGGCCTAGACTAATACATAGCAATCTATCTAATTGTACAGAAAAAGGGCAAAAATCATGGATTACATGTAGGAATACAGAGCATATTCCTTAAAACCTTAATCTACAAACAGTAGGACAGAAAATACATAAGACCAACATATTTAGATACAAGTACAAGGGAGATTTCCCATATTTACCATTCCCATAAAGGTTCCATTTACATGACTTGCTCTGCCATAGAGTGTGTGTTTCCCTCCCATCTAGTCTGTGTATATCATTACAGGCTGATGCCTCATTGGTTGGCATGGCGTGGCTCTGATTGGTTGGCTTCCATATTCCTGGTTAAGGACTGGCTACATCTCCAATCCCTATACTTTGCATAAGTCAGCCCCCTTTAATGCAAATCCTTGTGACTATTCTGAGAAGGAGATTTAACTTGACCTTTTCCCGGGAAGTCAAGTATTGATTGCGGGTTGGTCTCCCTTCATTGCATATCCAAACATGTGATCCTTTGAAGTGAATATGTGTAGAACAATGAGAATTGGGTGCCATTGTTCAGATGCACAAGCCTAGACACCAAATTGTCTGGTCTAACAGAGACTTCTGTGAAGATAATATGTTACGCTCTACATAGATACAAGCTAAACAAAATATATTCATAATTACAATATTTTACAGCTATTAATAGAGAGTTCACATAAACTCATAAGGCAAGAGATGGCCCCTTGTGGCCAATTGAGAATTTGAGACTCAGCCACACCTAAAATAATGGTTTATGTATAATCTCCTTTGATATTTGGAACTTTTGGCTTTGCCTTCTGAAACAAGAAAAAAATCTTAAAGGGAAAAAAAAAAACTTTTAAACTTACAGTCCACATTTCTGGATCCCAGTATCAGTAGTCATCACTTGTGGTCACTCTGGTCATGTTGCCCTTGCTTCTGGGACAGTCTTCCATAGTGATTCCAACTGGATAAAGCATACAGGAATGGCCTTTGGACCAGATTTCCTGGCTTTCCTGGATTTTTGAGATTATACTTTATTATTGTGGACAAAGGTAGAGAAAGAAAAACACGAGTACTTTTAAGACATATGCATTCAAATGAATGATTATCTGGTAAGTCTGAGCAGTAAGAACTGGGCTCAGCCCTTCATTCTCAAAGCTGGCCGCTCTGCTGTCGGGTAATTGCCAGCTCCTATATCTCCACAGTGACTCACCTGTTGATGATATCCTGCTCGTCAGTCCTGCCTACTTAAGCCGCCCAGTCCAGATGATCTCTGCCTTCGCCTTGGTCACATCTCCTGAGACGCTCTCCTGTGTTTCTGTTAAAGACTTGCTTGGCTGACATTCCTTCTGGCTCCAGATCCTGCTTGCTGTTCTACTATGCTCATCCCTGCCTCCCTGACATTTTGGCTTGTCTGACTATCTGTTCCTGAACTCTGGCTATGTTTTGACTACATTTACTCTGTTTACCTTTTTTTTTATTATTATTAAACAAGTGTGATTTAACTGTACTTCTGTCTCAGTGTTATTCATGGTTTCTGACATGACCTTTGATTAGAATTGCCATAGATATACTATAACATAATAATGAGACCCTTTCCCATTGACACGTTTAACAATTTGAATGGTTACGCCCTTCAGCCAGGTTGTCTAATTTTCATCCCCCAGCTTTCTTCCTCCATTGTCATATGCATGCAAGTAACTCTGCCCCGCCTTCTGCTGAATACCACTATGTGTGTGTATGACCCTTCAAGTGTCTAGGGCAGGGGTGCCCAACCTTTTGAGGAGCGAGGGCCACTTTAGTGACTTGGTAACCGGTCTCGGGCCACAATGAGCGTAGTGGGTGGATGGCAGGTCTGTGTCCACTCTGCTTATGTAGAGCAGACACAGATGCAGCCCGCTCTACCCTAAGGGCCCTCTGATCTGGCCAGACAGAAGGGGACAGATCCCCTTCTGTTTTTTTAAGGAGATCGGATTGCAAAAAGGCAGATGTAAGCAGACACGAGTCTGTTTACATCTGCCGCTCTATAGAGGTTAATGGAGGGTCCGATTGGGTCCTCCTGAAAAACAGACAGGCAGACCCGATCAGACCGATCATGTGAAAGGGGTCTAAGGCTGCTTTCACAAGAATGCACAGCGGTTTACTTGCATCTCAACTGACCTTGATCTTCACTTCTTCCTCAAGATTCCTGCAGCTGGTTGCTGCTGTCCCCCAGGTGGTTATAACTGGTGGCTGCTGCTGGCTATCCTCCAGGGCTGGTACTGCTGTTGGGTACTCTGGACAGGTGCTGGTACTGCTGACTGTTACTGCTGTTGGGTACTGCCTGCTGGTACTGCTGGCAGATACCGCTGGCTGGTACTGCTGGCGGGTACTGGTACTGCTGGCTGGTACTGCTGGTGGGTACTGCTGGCGGGTACTGGTACTGCTGGTTGGTACTGCTGGTGGGTACTGGTACTGCTGGCTGGTACTTGTACTGCTGGCTGGTATTGCTGGTGGGTACTGGTACTGCTGGCTGGTACTTGTACTGCTGGCTAGTACTGCTGGCGGGTATTGGTACTGCTGGCAGGTACTGCTGGCTGTTCCCGGTACAATTGACTGGTACTTGTACTGCTGGCTGGTACTGCTGGCTGGTACTGTTTGCGGGTACTGGTACTGCTGGCTAGTAAGGATGAGCCGAACACCCCCGGGTTCGGTTCACACCAGAACCTTCGAACGGATCGAAAGTTCGCGCAAATTTTCGAACCCTATACGTTATAATGGACGCGAACGTTCGAAATCAAAAGTGCTAATTACAATGGCCAATATGCATGTTAATGTCATAAAACAGGTTTGGGGACCCGGGTCCTGCCCCAGGGGACATATATCAATGCAAAAAGAACTTTTAAAAACTAACGTTTTTTCGGGAGCAGTCATTTTAATGATGCATAAAGTGAAAAAAAAAAAGTGAAATTTTCCTTTAAATATGGTCCCTGGGGGGTGTCTAAAGTATGCCTGTGAAGTGGCATGTGTTTCCCGTGTTTAGAACTGTCCTTGCACAAAATGACATTTGTAAAGGAAAAAAAGAAGCCATTTAAAACCACTTGCGGCTTTAGGTTTGTTCTTAAGTAGAATCTGAACAGGTACATTATGAAGTGTAGCTCCATCCCAAAAAAATCTATTTTTAAGCTTTTTGGAGAACATAGGGAGGGGTTATCACCCCTGTAACATTTGCTGTCTTTGCACATCTATTCAGAACATGTCACCTCACTTTCCGTCCCAATGACAAATGTTTTTGGAAAAAGTGGGGTTTTAATTGAAACAAGGATTGGTGATAAAGTATCAGTAGAGAGGAGATACCTTTTTCCCAAATTAAATCTAACAGGATAGAATTTCCCTTCCTAGGGGTAGATTTCCTCTCACTTCCTGTTTTCTCTTTCCATTTGCAAGTAGGAGTCGTTTGTAAGTTGGATGTTTGAAAGTAGGGGCCTGGCGTATATACTCTGCAGAAATTTGCCCTATTAGATGTTGGTGTAGCCACAAGACTGGTGGGCACAGGAATGGGCCCTGCTGTGAGTTAATAGATCAAGATTTGTAATTGCATGCACCTGTTGAACAGGGCAGAAAAATTGGGGGTGGTGGTGGTGGTGGACGGTGTTGCCACAAGACTGTAAGCTCTCACAGTTACTCTTGGTGGGCGCAGGAATGGGCCCTGCTGTGAGTTATTAGATCAAGATTTGTAATTGCAAGCACCTGATGAACAGGGCAGAAAAATTGGGCCTTTGGCGGTGGTGGTGGACGGTGTTGCCACAAGACTGTAAGCTCTCACAGTTACTCTTGGTGGGCGCAGGAATGGGCCCTGCTGTGAGTTATTAGATCAAGATTTGTAATTGCAAGCACCTGATGAACAGGGCAGAAAAATTGGGCCTTTGGCGGTGGTGGTGGACGGTGTTGCCACAAGACTGTAGGCCCTCATAGTTACTCTTGGTGGGCGCAGGAATGGGCCCTGCTGTGAGTTATTAGATCAAGATTTGTAATTGCAAGCACCTGATGAACAGGGCAGAAAAATTGGGCCTTTGGCGGTGGTGGTGGACGGTGTTGCCACAAGACTGTAGGCCCTCATAGTTACTCTTGGTGGGCGCAGGAATGGGCCCTGCTGTGAACTATTAGATCAAGATTTGTAATTACACTCCCCTGTTAAACAGGGGCTGAAAAATTGTGCCTTAGGCACTGGTGCTGGTGCCACAACACTGCAACCCCTCACAGATACTGTACTTGGAGCACAGCAGTCACACGTGTTGCGAAGCATTTTTTTAAAAAATTGTAATTACCCGCCCCTGTTAAACAGGGGCTGAAAAATTGTGCCTTAGGCACTGGTGCTGGTGCCACAACACTGCAACCCCTCACAGATACTGTACTTGGAGCACAGCAGTCACACGTGTTGCGAAGCATGTTTTTAAAAAATTGTAAGTACACGCCCCTGTTAAACAGGGGCTGAAAAATTGTGCCTTAGGCACTGGTGCTGGTGCCACAACACTGCAACCCCTCACAGATACTGTACTTGGAGCACAGCAGTCACACGTGTTGCGAAGCATTTTTTTATAAAAATTGTATGTACACGCCCCTGTTAAACAGGGGCTGAAAAATTGTGCCTTAGGCACTGGTGCTGGTGCCACAACACTGCAACCCCTCACAGATACTGTACTTGGAGCACAGCAGTCACACGTGTTGCGAAGCATGTTTTTAAAAAATTGTATGTACACGCCCCTGTTAAACAGGGGCTGAAAAATTGTGCCTTAGGCACTGGTGTGGTGGCATGGATCATTGAGGAGGAGGAAGAGGATAGTCAGTGAACATAAGAGGACAGTCACTCAGCATCAGCATAGGCAGTCTTGAAGGGATGTGACATTAAAAATTATTCGGTTATATCCGCCTCAGGTGCCTGGTAGCTGGTGGTGATCCAAGACTGATTCATTTTGATGAAGGTCAGTCGATCAACCGAGGCGGTGGACAGGCTCACCCTATGATCGGTGACAAATCCTCCAGCAGCACTGAATGTGCGTTCGGAAAGAACGCTGGAGGCAGGACAGGCCAGTAGCTCAATTGCATACTGTGCAAGCTCTGGCCAGTGATCCATCCTCAGGACCCAGTAAGCCAGAGGATTTTCGGTGGGAAAGGTGTCCAAGTCTGACCTTGCCCCAAGGTATTCCTGCACCATGTATATCAGACGCTGGCGATGGTTGCTGGAACCGATCATACATTGGGGCTGCGGACTAAAAAATTGTCTGAACGCATCGGTCAGACGTCCACCTTCCCCACCGATCCTTCTGCTACTGACCGAAGCCTCAGCAACTCGTCGCACAGGACCAGGAGTTTGTAACCTCCCAGTTTCTGGGAACGCGTTGCACAGACCTTTCTGCAAGGCCTCCCTGAGATGTCTCATCCTCTGCTCCCTCTGCGACGGCAAGATAAGGTCCGCAACCTTACCCTTGTACCGCGGATCAAGGAGAGTGGCCAGCCAGTAATGGTCCCTCTCCTTGATCCGAAGAACACGAGGATCCTTCCGCAGGCTTTGCAGGATCAGGGAGGCCATGCAGCGTAGGTTAGCTGAGGCATTCGGTCCGGAGTCTTCTGGGTCACTGAGGATGACATGATCGCCAGCCACCTCCTCCCAGCCACGTACAAGTCCACTGGTTTGTTGGGACTGTACATCATCCCTAAAAGACTGCTGCTGCTGATGCTGGGTGCCAGGCTCCACCTCCATGCTCACACAATCCTCCTCCTCCTCCTCCTCCTCCTCCTCTTCCTGTGTGATGGGTGGGACAGAAGGAACACTGTCCGGATAAAGGGGGCCTTGAGAGGCAAGGAAGTCCTCCTCTTCCTGCCTCTGTTCTGCCTCAAGTGCCCTGTCCATTATCCCACGCAGCGTATGCTCCAACAGGTGGATAAGAGGGACAGTGTCACTGATGCATGCACTGTCACTGCTCACCATCCTCGTGGCCTCCTCAAATGGTGAGAGGACAGTGCATGCATCCCTGATCATGCTCCACTGACGTGGGGAAAAAAAACCAAGCTCCCCTGACCCTGTCCTGGTGCCGTAGTCGCAAAGGTACTCATTGATGGCCCTCTGCTGCGTGTGCAGTCGCTGCAGCATGGCCAACGTTGAGTTCCACCTGGTGGGCATGTCACATATTAGGCGGTTCTTGGGCAGGTTCAGCTCCTTTTGCAGCTCAGTCAGCCGAGCACTGGCATTATAAGATCGGCGGAAATGCACACAGACTTTCCTGGCCTGCCTCAGGACATCCTGTAAGCCTGGGAACCTGCCCAAGAACCGCTGCACCACCAGGTTGAGGACGTGAGCCATGCAGGGCACATGGGTGAGCTGCCCCTGTCGCAGGGCGGAGAGGAGGTTGGTGCTATTGTCAGAAACGACCATTCCTGGCTTAAGCTGACGTGGCGTCAACCACCTCTCGGCCTGCCCCTGCAGAGCTGCCAGAACCTCTGGCCCAGTGTGGCTCCTGTCCCCCAAACACACCAGCGCAAGCACGGCATGGCATCTTTTTGCCTGCGTACTTGCGTAGCCCCTTGTACGCCTACGGAGCACCGCTGGTTCCAAGGACAGAGCACTGGAGGAAGAAGAAGAGGAGGGGGTGGAGGAGAGAGGTGTGTCACAACCAGTAGCAGTAGTAGCGTTTTGGAGGCGTGGTGGCGGAACAACCTCCAACACTACTGCACCTTGTCCTGCATCCCTCCCAGCTGCCAATAGAGTGACCCAATGGGCCGTGAAAGAAAGGTACCGTCCCTGTCCATGCCTGCTGGACCATGAGTCAGCGGTAATATGCACCTTACCGCTGACCGCCCTGTCCAGCGAGGCATGGACATTGCCTTCCACATGCCGGTAGAGAGACGGAATCGCCTTCCGTGAGAAAAAGTGGCGTTTGGGAACCTGCCACTGAGGAACCGCACATTGAACAAACTCACGGAAGGGGGCTGAGTCTACCAACTGAAAAGGCAGCAGTTGAAGTGCTAGCAATTTAGCCAAGCTAGCATTCAACCGCTGGGCATGTGGATGGCTGGGAGTGTACTTCTTTCTACGGTCCAGCAGCTGGGGCAGGGAAATTTGCCTGCTGCAATCGGACGTCGGTGTACTGCAAGTACTTGGTTGTGACACACCTAATTCTACACCTTCAGTCCTCTCAGAGCAGCTTTCAGAGAGGACTGAAGGTGTAGTGGGGATAGAGATCCCAGCTGATGAGGAGCAAGGAGAGGTCCGCTTAGTTCTTTGGTGTGGGTCTTTTATGTGTGCCTGCCAACGAGCTGCATGGCAGGTCGACATATGTCTGGTCATGCTTGTGGTGCCCAAGCGGCTGATGTTTTGGCCACGCGAAATTCGCTTGAGACAAATATTGCAAATAGCAGTGGTGCGATCTGATGCACTCGTCTCAAAAAAGGCCCACACCAAAGAACTTTTCTGATAACGTGCAGAGGCAGCGCCCTGCACAGGCGGAGCTCTGCGGTGTTGTACAGTTGCTGTGCTGGCCTCTACCTGGCCTCCAGGGGGCATCCTGCCTCGTTGGACATGTGACGCCGCATCCTCCTCCTCCTCGTCCTCCTCCTCATCCTCTCTCCCTTCAGGCACCCACGTGGAGTCAGTAACCTCATCATCCCCTCCCTCTTCACCACTAGAGCAAACCTGGCAGTAAGCTGCAGCTGGTGGAACAGTACTGCCAGATTCCTCAAGCTGGGTATCATCATCCGAGCCTTCGAATCGTTGGGCATCCTCCTGGAGCATGTACCCAACACTGTGCTCAAAGAGTTCGGGGGACTCCTCAGGAGGACATGGTGGGTCTAGGGAAGGGGTGGCTGATGATGCCATTGAGTACGCGTTGGCAGCTGCTCTGCCAGTACCCTGAGCCTGGGTGAGAGAGGATGAGGAGGATGAGGAGGGCTTGGTCATCCATTCTACCAAGCCTTCAGCATGATGCGGCTCCACATGTCCAGCTGCCGAAAACAAAGACGCGCGTGTCCCATGGCCACGTGCTGATGACGATGCACGACCACGTCCACGGCCTGCCTGCCCTGTGTTCTTGGCTCTGCACGCTCTGCCTCCCCTTGGCGGTCTTCCAGCCATTGTAGTCGGTAGTCCTGTGGGTGCTGCTGAGAAGAAAAAATAGGAGCTCTGTGTGATGCCACTAACACACTAGAAGTCCTATGGGTGCTTCTGCAAAGAAAATAGAGGAGCTCTGTGTGATGCCACTAACACACTAGAAGTCCTGTGGGTGCTGCTGAGAAGACAATATAGGAGCTCTGTGTGATGCCACTAACACACTAGAAGTCCTATGGGTGCTTCTGCAAAGAAAATAGAGGAGCTCTGTGTGATGCCACTAACACACTAGAAGTCCTGTGGGTGCTGCTGAGAAGAAAATATAGGAGCTCTGTGTGATGCCACTAACACACTAGAAGTCCTATGGGTGCTTCTGCAAAGAAAATAGAGGAGCTCTGTGTGATGCCACTAACACACTAGAAGTCCTGTGGGTGCTGCTGAGAAGAAAATATAGGAGCTCTGTGTGATGCCACTAACACACTAGAAGTCCTATGGGTGCTTCTGCAAAGAAAATAGAGGAGCTCTGTGTGATGCCACTAACACACTAGAAGTCCTGTGGGTGCTGCTGAGAAGAAAATATAGGAGCTCTGTGTGATGCCACTAACACACTAGAAGTCCTATGGGTGCTTCTGCAAAGAAAATAGAGGAGCTCTGTGTGATGCCACTAACACACTAGAAGTCCTGTGGGTGCTGCTGAGAAGAAAATATAGGAGCTCTGTGTGATGCCACTAACACACTAGAAGTCCTATGGGTGCTTCTGCAAAGAAAATAGAGGATCTCTGTGTGATGGGACTAACACACTTCAAGTCCTATAGGTGCTTCTGGGAAGAAAATATAGGTCTGTGTGATGGGACTAACACACTTCAAGTCCTATAGGTGCTTCTGGGAACAAAATATATGATCTCTGTGTGATGGGACTAACACACTTCAAGTCCTATAGGTGCTTCTGGGAAGAAAATGTAGGTCTGTGTGATGGGACTAACACACGTCAAGTCCTATAGGTGCTTCTGGGAACAAAATATATGATCTCTGTGTGATGGGACTAACACACTTCAAGTCCTATAGGTGCTTCTGGGAAGAAAATGTAGGTCTGTGTGATGGGACTAACACACTTCAAGTCCTATAGGTGCTTCTGGGAAGAAAATGTAGGTCTGTGTGATGGGACTAACACACTTCAAGTCCTATAGGTGCTTCTGGGAACAAAATATATGATCTCTGTGTGATGGGACTAACACACTTCAAGTCCTATAGGTGCTTCTGGGAAGAAAATATAGGTCTGTGTGATGGGACTAACACACTTCAAGTCCTATAGGTGCCTCTGGGAACAAAATATAGGATCTCTGTGTGATGGGACTAACACACTTCAAGTCCTATGGGTGCTTCTGGGAAGAAAATATAGGTCTGTGTGATGGGACTAACACACTTCAAGTCCTATAGGTGCCTCTGGGAACAAAATATATGATCTCTGTGTGATGGGACTAACACACTTCAAGTCCTATAGGTGCTTCTGGGAAGAAAATGTAGGTCTGTGTGATGGGACTAACACACTTCAAGTCCTATAGGTGCTTCTGGGAAGAAAATATAGGTCTGTGTGATGGGACTAACACACTTCAAGTCCTATAGGTGCCTCTGGGAACAAAATATATGATCTCTGTGTGATGGGACTAACACACTTCAAGTCCTATAGGTGCTTCTGGGAAGAAAATGTAGGTCTGTGTGATGGGACTAACACACTTCAAGTCCTATAGGTGCTTCTGGGAACAAAATATATGATCTCTGTGTGATGGGACTAACACACTTCAAGTCCTATAGGTGCTTCTGGGAAGAAAATGTAGGTCTGTGTGATGGGACTAACACACTTCAAGTCCTATAGGTGCTTCTGGGAACAAAATATATGATCTCTGTGTGATGGGACTAACACACTTCAAGTCCTATAGGTGCTTCTGGGAAGAAAATATAGGTCTGTGTGATGGGACTAACACACTTCAAGTCCTATGGGTGCTTCTGGGAAGAAAATATAGGTCTGTGTGATGGGACTAACACACTTCAAGTCCTATAGGTGCCTCTGGGAACAAAATATAGGATCTCTGTGTGATGGGACTAACACACTTCAAGTCCTATGGGTGCTTCTGGGAAGAAAATATAGGTCTGTGTGATGGGACTAACACACTTCAAGTCCTATAGGTGCCTCTGGGGAACAAAATATATGATCTCTGTGTGATGGGACTAACACACTTCAAGTCCTATAGGTGCTTCTGGGAAGAAAATATAGGTCTGTGTGATGGGACTAACACACTTCAAGTCCTATAGGTGCCTCTGGGAACAAAATATAGGATCTCTGTGTGATGGGACTAACACACTTCAAGTCCTATGGGTGCTTCTGGGAAGAAAATATAGGTCTGTGTGATGGGACTAACACACTTCAAGTCCTATAGGTGCCTCTGGGAACAAAATATATGATCTCTGTGTGATGGGACTAACACACTTCAAGTCCTATAGGTGCTTCTGGGAAGAAAATGTAGGTCTGTGTGATGGGACTAACACACTTCAAGTCCTATAGGTGCTTCTGGGAACAAAATATATGATCTCTGTGTGATGGGACTAACACACTTCAAGTCCTATAGGTGCTTCTGGGAAGAAAATGTAGGTCTGTGTGATGGGACTAACACACTTCAAGTCCTATAGGTGCTTCTGGGAACAAAATATATGATCTCTGTGTGATGGGACTAACACACTTCAAGTCCTATAGGTGCTTCTGGGAAGAAAATATAGGTCTGTGTGATGGGACTAACACACTTCAAGTCCTATGGGTGCTTCTGGGAAGAAAATATAGGTCTGTGTGATGGGACTAACACACTTCAAGTCCTATAGGTGCCTCTGGGAACAAAATATAGGATCTCTGTGTGATGGGACTAACACACTTCAAGTCCTATGGGTGCTTCTGGGAAGAAAATATAGGTCTGTGTGATGGGACTAACACACTTCAAGTCCTATAGGTGCCTCTGGGAACAAAATATATGATCTCTGTGTGATGGGACTAACACACTTCAAGTCCTATAGGTGCTTCTGGGAAGAAAATGTAGGTCTGTGTGATGGGACTAACACACTTCAAGTCCTATAGGTGCTTCTGGGAAGAAAATGTAGGTCTGTGTGATGGGACTAACACACTTCAAGTCCTATAGGTGCTTCTGGGAACAAAATATAGGATCTCTGTGTGATGGGACTAACACACTTCAAGTCCTATGGGTGCTTCTGGGAAGAAAATATAGGTCTGTGTGATGGGACTAACACACTTCAAGTCCTATAGGTGCTTCTGGGAAGAAAATATAGGTCTGTGTGATGGGACTAACACACTTCAAGTCCTATAGGTGCTTCTGGGAACAAAATATATGATCTCTGTGTGATGGGACTAACACACTTCAAGTCCTATGGGTGCTTCTGGGAAGAAAATATAGGTCTGTGTGATGGGACTAACACACTTCAAGTCCTATAGGT
Source organism: Lithobates sylvaticus (assembly GCA_028564925.1). NCBI lineage: Eukaryota > Metazoa > Chordata > Amphibia > Anura > Ranidae > Lithobates > Lithobates sylvaticus. Next base: position 255,999,892 of record CM053026.1, on the reverse strand, counting down.
GCTTCTGGGAACAAAATATATGATCTCTGTGTGATGGGACTAACACACTTCAAGTCCTATAGGTGCTTCTGGGAAGAAAATGTAGGTCTGTGTGATGGGACTAACACACTTCAAGTCCTATAGGTGCTTCTGGGAACAAAATATATGATCTCTGTGTGATGGGACTAACACACTTCAAGTCCTATAGGTGCTTCTGGGAAGAAAATATAGGTCTGTGTGATGGGACTAACACACTTCAAGTCCTATAGGTGCCTCTGTGAACAAAATATATGATCTCTGTGTGATGGGACTAACACACTTCAAGTCCTATAGGTGCTTCTGGGAAGAAAATGTAGGTCTGTGTGATGGGACTAACACACTTCAAGTCCTATAGGTGCTTCTGGGAACAAAATATATGATCTCTGTGTGATGGGACTAACACACTTCAAGTCCTATGGGTGCTTCTGGGAAGAAAATATAGGTCTGTGTGATGGGACTAACACACTTCAAGTCCTATAGGTGCTTCTGGGAACAAAATATATGATCTCTGTGTGGTGGGACTAACACACTTCAAGTCCTATAGGTGCTTCTGGGAAGAAAATGTAGGTCTGTGTGATGGGACTAACACACTTCAAGTCCTATAGGTGCTTCTGGGAACAAAATATATGATCTCTGTGTGATGGGACTAACACACTTCAAGTCCTATAGGTGCTTCTGGGAAGAAAATATAGGTCTGTGTGATGGGACTAACACACTTCAAGTCCTATAGGTGCCTCTGGGAACAAAATATATGATCTCTGTGTGATGGGACTAACACACTTCAAGTCCTATAGGTGCTTCTGGGAAGAAAATGTAGGTCTGTGTGATGGGACTAACACACTTCAAGTCCTATAGGTGCTTCTGGGAAGAAAATGTAGGTCTGTGTGATGGGACTAACACACTTCAAGTCCTATAGGTGCTTCTGGGAAGAAAATATAGGTCTGTGTGATGGGACTAACACACTTCAAGTCCTATAGGTGCTTCTGGGAACAAAATATATGATCTCTGTGTGATGGGACTAACACACTTCAAGTCCTATAGGTGCTTCTGGGAAGAAAATATAGGTCTGTGTGATGGGACTAACACACTTCAAGTCCTATAGGTGCTTCTGGGAACAAAATATAGGAGCTCTGCCTGCCTGCCTGCCTGCCACGAACACACTACAAGTCCTATAGGTGCTTCTGGGAACAAAATATAGGAGCTCTGCCTGCCTGCCACGAACACACTACAAGTCCTATAGGTGCTTCTGGGAACAAAATATAGGAGCTCTGCCTGCCTGCCACGAACACACTACAAGTCCTATAGGTGCTTCTGGGAACAAAATATAGGAGCTCTGCCTGCCTGCCACGAACACACTACAAGTCCTATAGGTGCTTCTGGGAACAAAATACAGGAGCTCTGTTTGCTGCCAGTGCCTGCCTGCCACGAACACACTACAAGCCCCTCTTTCTAAATCAATCTTTCTAAATGAATCTATCTAACTCAATCTCTCTAAGTAAATCTCTCTAACTAACTAAATCCAGCAGAGTGACACAGAACGATCCTGCTCTATCTACGCCGGAACAGCATGTGACCGGCGCAGACGGCGTGGCGGCCTTTTATAAGAGGGGGCGTGTACTAAAGCCCCTGAGCTGTAATTGGCTACAGGCGTCCTGCCTGTAGCCAATTATGGCTCTTCGAGTTTCCGGCGCTGTGATTGGCCAAGCATGCGGGGTCACAGTGCATGCTTGGCCAATCATCAGCCAGCAATGCACTGCGCCGGCCGCGCCGGCCGCAATGCATTGCGGGGCCGCTCGCATCACACGAATGTGATGCGAACGGCCCAAATAGTTCTGGGCTCGCCGATCGAGCGAACGCCCGGTGCTCGATGCGAACATGGGTTCGCATCGAGCACCGGGCCCATCCCTACTGGCTAGTACTTGTAGTGCTGGCTGGTACTGCTGGTGGGTACTGGTACTGCTGGCTAAAATCTTGGCTGGTGCCAAACATTTGTGCATATAGCGCCATCCTTGGCTACCATGTGTAGCTACTGTATGAGTCCTGCCTTTAGCAGGCTACGGAAGAGGTCATAACTTTAAGAGGTCTCAGTGCAGATTAGGTAGTGTCGACTAAGCAGACAAAAATAACTTGATTTCATAATACGGATAAGTGTGATGTCACCAGTTACTTGTGGCTTCAGGAACAATCAAACTAAATTACTCTTAAGTACAATTGTACTACACTCCCTGCTATTTGCCAATCACTATGAGTCTCACAAGTCCCAGTATATCAATATGATATGATGGCACAAAAAAGAATAGGGATGCTTTAATATTCTATATCAACATCTTAACTGTTTTAAATGTTCTCCATATAATGTTCCCCATACGCCCCTCTTTTTTTTTTTTTCTTTCACCATAGCGAAAACAAACTCAAGAATCACCATTTTAAACACAATCTAATAATATAAAAAGAAAAAAGAAAATAGGAAAAAAAAACTAATTTTTAAAGCGCCCCGTCCTCGCGAGCTTGCGCAGCAAAAAAAATGCATACGGAAGTCGCGCCCGCATATGTAAACGGTGTTCAAATCACACATGTGAGGTATCGTAAGAGCGACAGCAATAATTCTAGCACCAGACCTCCTCTGTAACTCTAACCTGGTAACCGTAAAAAAAAAAAATTAAAGCGTCGCCTATGGAGATTTTTAGGTACCATAATTAAATGGAAAACCATGTTATCACACCTGCTCCCCGTTCACACCTGAGACCTTGTAACATTTTCACTTAGGGGTGTACTCACTTTTGTTACCAGAGGTTTAGACATTAATGGCTGTGTGTTGAGTTATTTTGAGGGGACAGCAAATTTACACTGTTATGCAAGCTATACACGCACTACTTTACATTGTAGGCTGAACGGGGAGATGCCGAGATAAACAGCATCTCCCCGTTCTGCCTAGCAACTAGTGACGCCGATCTCTGCTCCCTGTGATTGGAGCAGAGATCAGCATTCACTAGCTGACAGCCACGCCCCCCCCACAGTAAGAAACACACCCCTAGGCATACTTAACCCCTACACTGCCCCCTTGTGGTTAACCCCTTCACTGCCAGTGTCATTTATACAGGAATCAATGCATTTAAATAGCATTGATTGCTGTATAAATGACAATGGTCCCAAAAATGTGTCAAAAATGTCCGATGTGTCCGCCATAATGTCGCAGTCACAATAAAAATCGCTGATCGCCGCTATTACTAATAAAAAAAAAATATGAATAAAAATGCTATAAAACTATCCCCTATCTTGTAAACGCTATAACATCTGCGCAAACCAATCAATAATCGCTTATTGCAATTTACCAAAAATATGTAGAAGAATACGTATCGGCCTAAACTGAGGAAAAAAAAACGTTTTTATATATTTTTGGGGGATAGTTATTATAGCAAAAAATAATGCGTTTTTTTTCAAAACTGTCGCTCTTTTTTGTTTATAGCGCAAAAAATAAAAACCGCAGGGGCGATCAAATACCACCAAAAGAAAGCTCTATTTGTGGGAAAAAAAGGACGTCAATTTTGTTTGGGAGCCACGTCGCACGACCGCGCAATTGTCAGTTAAAGCAACGCAGTGCCGAATCGCTAAAAGGGGCCTGGTCCTTTGGCTGCACATTGGTCCGGTCTGAAAGTGGTTAAAAACAAAGCCTGGGAGGAGGAGCTTCTTCACCTTATATTTCCCTTGAGGGCATGAACAGATGATAAATGCCCAGCAGCAGATGGGGGAGCCAAACAAAAGCCCGAGGACCCCAGGGCCCTACCCCAAATACTGGGAGGGTTGTTACATGTGACGCAGTGAATTTGGGGTGGCGCCAAAGGGGGCACACTGGGGTCAGACAAAAAACAGGAGAGCCCTATTGGAATAGAACATATATATATATATATATATATATATATATATATATATATATATATATATATATATATATATATATATATATATATATATATATACATATACATAAGTAGTCAATCATTAAACAGAGGATTAAACTTTTTTTAAAATTATTTAAAGATAACAAATCTTTAAATAATTTTAAAAAATAATTCTGTCAGATAACATCATTTTGAGCATCCATATAAGAGGATGATGCAGTAGTAAGCCTCTTACTAACTGACTATGGTCTTCATATAGTTCACCGCAGAAAGAGGTATGGCAGTGTGATGCACTATATTGCAAGAATTAACACGATTTATTAAACGTACATCCAAATCTTAAAGGAGTTAACTGTAATCAATTAATAAAAGTGGAAACATCCCCTTCTTTCTGACAAGACATAAGGTAGTCAGCAACCATCTGCTCCAGATCATAGTATGGCTCAAAGTGGTCAGGCAGTACCTGTATGTAGTCCATTGCGCTTACTCTCTTGATACAGGCGGATTAATTCCGCAGCTAGGGTATAACTAGAATGACAGCGGCTTCATATGAACTCTACTGCAGTAAACAGATTCACTAATGCGGCCGCACTGGAGTCCGCCGAACAATCCGCCCGTGTGTGGGCGCCGGCGGACTTTTTCCTGCCAAAAGTTCGGCGGACTAAGTTTTAAGTTCAGACTTAAAATTGTCCGCTGGACTCGGCAGTCCCAGAATCCTCCGGGACTGTGACATCATAGGGGGGCGGCGTCACCATGTGACATGAGCTTGTGACCCCGCCCCCTTGTCCCTATATAAGTCACAACACCGCGTGTCTCTGCCATTCCGGCCAGAAAGAGCGACGAGTCAACATCGGAAGAAGAAGAAGAAGAAGAAGACGGCGCAGAAGGCGGCGACAGCGGCAAGAACAGAAGAGACCCCGGAAGACCCCTGAAGACCCCCGAAGGCGGAACGAGACCCCCAGACGGCGGCGGCGACGATGAAGAAGAAGGCCGGGCTCTTCCGCTCGTGAAAGAGCTAGGTAAAAGAGCAGAAGAGAGTGGAGGAGTCCGGCGAGAAGACCCCCAAGACGGAAGAAGACCCCCGGAGCAGTGCAATAAAATATTTAAAAAAATTGTGTGTTTTTTTTACTTACACTTTTACACCTTAGGTGAATGGGTAGGGGTACATCCTACCCCATACTCATTCACATAGGGTGGGGGGCCGGAATCTGGGGGCCCCCTTATTAAAGGGGGCTCCCGGATTCTGATAAGCCCCCCGCCCACAGACCCCGACAACCAACGGCCAGGGTTGTCGGGAAGAGGCCCTTGTCCTCATCAACATGGGGACAAGGTGCTTTAGTGTGGTGGGGCCGCACGGCCCCCCTTTCCACAGGGCACCCCCCATGTTGAGGGCACGCGGCCTGGTACAGCTCAGGAGGGGGGGGCGCTCGCTCGTCCCCACCCCTTTCCTGGCCGGCCGGGCTGCGTGCTCGGATAAGGGTCTGAGATGGATTTAGGGGGGAGCCCCACGTCGTTTTTTCGGCGTAGGGATTCCCTTTAAATCCATGCCAGGTGACGGGGCTAGCGCGGCGGCATTCACTGCCTTCGCTAGTCCCGTCTACCTGCAGTTACGTTCTAAATGAACAGACTTTCCGATCGTGTGTCGGCAAGTCCGTTCATTTCCAAAAGTCCCGCAGACTTTTTCCTGCGGATTGTCCGCCGGAAAAGTCCGGGCGTGTGTGGGCAAGTCCACACGCTCGGAAAGTCCGGCGGTTTGTCCGCTGGAAAGTCCGGCGGTTTGTCCGCTGGACTAGGTCCGGCGGACAATCCCGCCGGAAAGTCTGAGCGTGTGTACGCCACATTATTATGATACAGTAAGATGACCACCACCGAATCACACTGTCTCAAAGACTGAATTAACTGGTTTAGTGCATGTGAGATAACAAGGGGGCAGATATACTTCTGTCACCAGTCTTTAAATATATAAATATATACACCCAAGAGCTAAGGCTACACTAGTAAACTAATAAACATTGAAACACTTGCCTAATAATCCCTGCTTTTGGCCTGGATTAGTAGCAGCTCGCTCCTAGTGGGACACATGGTCTTAGACCCTCTTTCTCTATTTGTTTCCTTCCTTTGGAGTTTCTAACCCAGCCTGCAGGGACAGGTACACAGGTATAACAAACTTTTCCCTGTGTAATAATCAGAGCTCCATGACAGCCAGGCACTGTGCTCTTTTCATAAAGCACACAGCTGTCAAACTAACCATGGAGTGGAGAGTCGTTGGTTACACAAGGAGAGCTGCGATTTCCCAATTTAGTCTGCATGATTAAGCTGTCAGTTTGACCACTCAGTCCTGCAGTGCCTGCACAGTGCTGCAGAGGGCTGAGGAATGTAGGGGCAGGAAAGGCTCCAGCCCCAGCTGTGCCCCCACAGCACCGAGCAAAAATTGTGCACCTCTTCTGTCTCTGCCTAAGCTTAGCCCTTTACAATAGTGTTACACAAAGTAAATAAGATAACATGAGAGGATTGCAGGGATCACAGTGTGATCACAGTGTTCTATTTTTAAACATTTCTTTTGCTGTTACAGTACACTGTGACTGTATCATATCACTTGGAAAAAAGATGCTTATGTACCCTGAATGTGTTGGAAACGAATGTTCCAACATAATGCTCATCTTGTACTTCTGTCAGGAAGATTAAATGTTTGGTGTGAGCAGATTACAAATCGTGCTGTAATACACAGGGTTTCAGCTATGTACACACATATGTGAGCGTGCACATCTGACACTGGCATTAGCGCCCATTTCTCTAGTTTAATCAAAACACACTGAGACGTTGCTGAGTGGTCACCAGCTTCTGGGACCTGTGAACTTACCTGCTTTCTGTTGCTGTGTGCTTGACAGGCTTGCCTCCTGATACTGATTTAAACTCCAGGGGGTATTGGACAGGAGATATAAAGGAAGCCCTCTCATTAACGTGGCCTATACTAGGTACATGAGAACTTCACCCATGATTAGACATGTGCGGTTTATTTAGTTCCAAATTTAAATTTAAATTTTTTGGAAATTCGGATTTACCCAAATTTCCGAATTACAATAGTACCGAATTTAAACGAATCCGAAAAAACGGAAAAAAAATATGGACGAAATTCGAATAGTTAATGAATTCAAATAGTTTTCTAATTTCCAAAGAGAATAAAATAGAATAGAAAATAAAGGAATAGAATAGAAAAGAATATAGCAGAAAATAAAAGAATATAATATAATAGAGTAAACAGAACAAAATAGAATAGAAAATAAAAGAACAGACTAGACTAGACTATAATACATTTAAAATTTGGAAAGGTTGCACAGTAAGAAATCATGAGAGGCAAAGTGACAAGAGACAAGTGACAAGAGAATTCTATACTAACAGGATGCTTCCATCGCTATATTTCCACCCAGTCATAGCTCCCAATCCAATCATGCAAGGCAGAATGCGAGGGCCTTAACCCACCCAACCTGTCAAGTGTGGGAGACAGCGTGGCATTAACCACTTCCGGACTGCCGCACACCGATATACGTCCTAACTTTGAAGAGGGATATCTTTGTTATGGCAGCAGCTAGCTGCCACAACCCTGTTATCCTCTTCTTTGCCCGGCGGTCTGGTTTCCGATAATAGTGGTCTCTGTGGTGGATTTGCCGCAATGACTTTTTTATCGGCGGCGGGAGAGGGGCCCCCCAAATACACATACAGATTCTATGTGTATTGGGGGGCCAGCAGCGGCAGAGGCGATCGGGTCCTTCTGCTGGCTGGGTATAGAGATGAGTAAGGGGAAGATAGCCCCTACCCATCTCCATACCATTGCAGGGCGGAAGCGACATGAAAGCGTCACTTCCGCCCATAGCTCTTTTTTTTTTTTTTTAAACAACAAATTTTTTGGAATTTTTTTTATTGCATTTTTGTGTAAATATGAGATCTGAGGTCTTTTTGACCCCAGATCTCATATTTAAGAAGTCCTGTCATGCTTTTTTTCTATTACAAGGTATGTTTACATTCCTTGTAATAGGAATAAAAGTGACACAATTTTGTTTTTAAAGAACAGTGTAAAAATAAAAATAAAAAGGTAAAATAAAAAGGAAAAAATATATTTTTTTTAAACCTGCCCCATCCCGCAGAGCTCGCGTGCAGAAGCGAACGCATACATGAGTAGCGCCCACATATGAAAACAGTGTTCAAACCATACATATGAGGTATTGCCATGATCGGTAGAGTGAGAGCAATAATTCTAGTCCTAGACCTCCCCTGTAACTCAAAACATACAACCTGTAGAATTTTTTAAACGTCGCCTATGGGGATTTTTAAGGGTAAAAGTTTGTCATCATTCCACGAGCGGGCGCAATTTTGAAGCGTGACATATTGGGTATCAATTTACTTTATCTTTCAAATAAAAAAAATTGGACTAACTTTACTGTTGTCTTATTTTTTAAATTAAAAAAAGTGTATTTTTTCCAAAAAAAGTGCGCTTGTAAGACGGTGTGACAAAAAGTATTGCAATGACCGACCGACATTTTATTCTCTAGGGTGTTATAAAAAAATGTATAATGTTTGGGGGTTCTAAGTAATTTTCTAGCAAAAAAAAATGTTTTTAACTTGTAAACAACAAATCTCAGAAAGAGGCTCTGTCCTTAAGTGGTTAAAGTCCCCAGCAATGATGATAGTTCACTTGACTACCTGAAGAATTTTACTTCTGTGGGCCAGCAATCTAGAAATATCAAATGGAGGGGGTATATAAACATTGGCTAAAGTATAGAAAGCATCCAGATATCTAATCACCAATATAATATAACAACCATGCAGGTCTGACATGACCTCCTCAATTTGTACTGATAGGGTGCTGGTAATTAAAATAGATACACCCCTAGAGTAGAAGGAGTAGGTGGCATGGAAAGCATGGGCTATGTGTGGGTATTTCATGGCCATCACTCGGGAACCTAAAAGGTGTGTTTCTTGTAGGAAAATTATTTGAGCCTTAGCTCTTTTAAGTTGGCCATAAACCAGGGACCGTTTAATTTTATCATTAAGGCCTCTAACACTCACAGAAAGGACATTAAGCGGCATAGCTTGGTGGTAAGACATATGCATAGGATAGGAGAGCTATGTGTTTTGACGATATACAGTACAGAATAATGGTGACCTCTATAACAGACATATAAGCAAATAAAAGCGTCAGACTCTATTAAAAACAGAACAACAAAAACAAGAGAGCCCCTACCCCCCACCCGGCCTGACAAAGAGACGTATATCAGGCTTTGCCCCATAACCAACAAAAAAAAAGAAGGAGGCAGACAGTGCAGGAGGCAGACAGTGTTTCACCAGCATCAACTGTAAACTGGTTATTAAACTGGTTATTATTCAGACACAGCGGACATCAAAAGGGAATGAGATGCCAAAGTTCCCTGCGATGGTCTGAAGCAAGGCACAACAGCAAGTGTGTGGACTCACAGGGCGAATATCATTTCACCTGATCCAGCCAGTCAGAAGCTTCCACAGGAGAGGTGAAGAACTGGACTTTGCTGTCAGCAACAACACGGAGATTTGCAGGGTACAGAATGCTGTATGATAGACTTTTTTCCCATGATCTGCGTATGATCCTTTGTTCAGCTGCGGTCACTCTAGTGTGGATTTTCTGCATATCATGCTGCATAAGAGACAGATCTATTTTTTAACTGAATCGATCTGGGTGGTTAATACTGTTTAACATGTATTAATAAGGGCCAGTACATGTTTCAAAGTAAGGTCAGCGTCATCTGTAGAATCAGTGTCATTAAGTAAAGCAAGGCTGGAAAGCTGACTGAAAAGGCTGTTTGCAACATGTTCATCCTCTATGTCTTCATCCCATTCCTTTCCCCTGCTGCCTGTTCTGAGGCAGTGTGCCCAGGAGACATATGTAGAATAGTCTTAGGTGGGAGCAGGGGACCTTTAAAATGTTCTTTAATAGTGGAGAAAGATTGGAGCCGAGGGGTTACTGGAATTTTTTTCTTACCTGTTCCAGATAGATTAGCAGCTGCAGTAGACTTCTTCAGCTTTTCTCTCTGTGGTTGTGGAGGAGGAAGTGCCGGCCCGCCGCCATCTTGAAGACTCCGGGAAGACCCAGGCAAATGTTGGTCTCCATGTTATTGTGGCTTGTTCTGCCCGATTTTGACCATGGTACCGTGGTCAGGGGTTGCTGTACAGCAGTCCGGTCATCTATCCGCTATGCCGTCAGGATTAGTGATAGAAACCGGCGGTGCTGATGGAACTGGGAGAGTCTGCTGCTCACATGTACCCATCCTGACACGCCCCCAGAATTGATATTTAAAAAATATAAACAATATGTAAAAATTAACAATGCCCATGACAAGTAATCTGCTTGCCTTTACAAAGAAAAAGTCAAAACATTGTGACAAAATGTGAGTATGACTAGTATTATGAAAAACTTCTGAAACCCTAGGACTGAGTAGAATACCAGTCCAATGGTGCATGTAGCGTACCGTGACATATTGTGGTCATGATTAGGTTGTGCCTAAAAATAGGAGTGGCTTAAAGGGGAATGATTAAAGAGAATCTGAGCCTAGTCCCTGTATACATCCTACACATACACTCCCAATTTCCATACTACAACTGACAATCTCACAGACACACATAAACCTCAGGACAAAGGTTCATTTTGAAAATTAAAACTTTCATTTACATGCAATTTTTTACTGAAAAAAAAAAAGATATAATTTTGCCTAACTAAGCCTTTCCCTTAACAAGAACTTCATTAAAACCAGCAACTATTGAGATAATGAACACTTTGATCACGGCTATATAACGTACAAATATATTAAGGAATAAGGAATTTTTTGGCCCCATGATATTTGTGCAAATGTTTATCAGGAAAATATTTTCATAAAAAATACACTAAAATCATTATTACCTAACACAAATACAGCAAAACTTACAAAATTCTGCCTAAATTCCTACTAAATATAAAAGCTAAAACTGTATTGATGTAGCACTACCCCTGGCATAGCAGCTTGGTAGATTGGGTTCTCTGTTCTTGTGCCTCTACTGACACACCAGGTGAAGCAAATGGATACTGCACTGGAAGCACAAATATAGATACCCTGTACACAACTAAGGTTCAGTATCAAACAGCAAACATCAGACTGGTTAGTGGTAAATAGGGATGAGCTAAACACCCCCCCTCCCCCCCAGGTTCGGTTCGCACCAGAACATGCGAACAGCCAAAGAATTTGAGCGAACATTGGAACCCTATTAAAGTCTATGGGACACAAACATGAAAAATCAAAAGTGCTTATTTTAAAGGCTTATATGCAAATTATTTCCATAAAAAGTATATGGGGACCCGGGTCCTGCCCCAGGGGACATGAATAAATGCAAAAAAAAAACATTTTTAAAATGATCGTTTTTTTCAGGAGCAATAATTTTAATAATGCTTAAAGTAAAACAATAAAAATGAAAGATTCCTTTAAATATCGTGCCTGGGGGTCCCCTTAGTCTGCCTTTAAAGTGACACATTTGTATGATGTGTAGAACAGTGCCACAGCAAAATGAAATTTCTAAAGAAGAAAATATAATTTAAACTTGCTCGGCTCCCGGGAATATAGATGAAATATCAAGGAAAAATTGGGTGTGGGTTTCCCTCCAGTCCATACCAGGCCCAGGGTACCCCCAAAATTCATACCAGACCCTTATCCAAGCAAGCAGCCTGGCAGGCCAGGAAAGGGGGAGGACGAGCGAGCAGCCCCCCTCCGGAACCATACCAGGCCGCTTACCCTCAACCCTGGCCATTGGTTGTCGGGGTCTGCGGATTATCGGAATCTGGTAGCCCCCAGATCCTGGCTCCCCTATGTAAATGGGTATGGTGTACATTATATACCTACCCATTCACCAAAAAAGTGTCAAAAAGTAAAAACCACAAAAGACAGTTTTTTATAAAATAAAAAAAAGTGTCCCACGATGTCCATCCATCTTTAATCACGCCGCCCGATGGACATAAAAAATAGAACAAAAAAAACTCTGCCTCCATGGGTGGCCTCCCGGCGACTGCTGTCTCTTCCTTTTGACTGCTCTTATATAGGCAAGGGCGGGGCCACCTGCTGATGTAACCGGATGACCCACCCCCCTCTGACATCACATGATAAGAAGGGGCAGGGTCACATGGTTACGTCACCGGGTGGCCTCGCCCTTGCCTATATAACAGCTATCACAGTCAAGAGACAGCAGTCACAGGGAGGCCTCCCATCAAGGCGGACCTTTTTTTTTTTCTATTTTTCGGGTCTGTCTGTTGCAAATTGTCAAAAAACTGTCTATTGTGGTTTTTACTTTTTGACACTTTTTTTACCTGCTCTGTGTAATGGTCCCCTGACCGTAGTCATGCCCCCCCTCCCCCCCACGGCTGAGTACCCCCATTGCAATTCACTCGCTATGGGGGAACTTGTATGTGCCCTCTCCTGAGCCCTGCTCTATGTGTCCACAAGGCACGTAAAGCAGAGCTTGGACCCGCCCCTGATCCATCCTCACTGGCTCTGATCGACAGAAGCAAGAGCCAATGGCTCCTGCTGCTGTATCTGAGACAATAGGGAGCAAGAGAGCCAAGAGAGCCTCTGCTCTCGCACACATTGCTGGATCGAGATCTGGCTCAGGTATGTATTTAGGGGGGATGCAGGGAAAGCTTTATGCAGAAGGTTTTTCACCTTACTGCATAGAATGTAGTGAGGTAAAAAACGTGCTGCCTTTACAACCACTTAGAGGTGGTGTATCCTAAGTCACTGAAATACCTTGTGAGATACCCCTCCCTGTCATTAGAGCCTGTAGATGTTGTGACAGATGCAGCAGGAGAATCTTTCCTCCTCTCTAATCAGTAGCATGCATGGACGGTCTGCCACTTTATCATCTAATGCCTCTTTATTGCTGGAGGCAGCTACTGCAACATCACTGATTCTTGCAGCTTCCTCCCTGATATCCTCTCCCTCTGTGATTCTGGCACTTTCCTTCTCATCCTCAATATCTGAAAGGAAAAATACTTGTGCATGACAAAGATCATCCTTCTGCATCAACTCAGTGATCCTGTGATCAAATAATTCCGATGAGTCCTTATTTTAAGACTGCAGGACTATGGTGGGATTACCAGAAGAGGAGGAGGAGTAAGACGAGGATTCATTAATAGCAGTTGGAAGCATCTGGCTGCTCTGGGCCTGGGAGAAGGAAGAAGAGGATAGCTGAATGGGTGTGAGGCTTCCTCAACTGCTGCTACTCTCTCTCTTCCTCTCTGGATTCTTCTGCTTGCAAGCAGAGCACCCTAGCACAGGGGTCCCCATTAATAGCAGTTGGAGACATCTGGCTGCTCTGGGCCTGGGAAAGAAGAACAGGAAGGCTTTGTCAGTGATGTGGCTCGACCATCAATTTGTAATGCAGAACCTGCTCGCTTCTACTACCTCCATATACAGAACCTCTGACTCTACTTTTGGGCTGCCTGACATTTTTGTAGCTACCTAATTAGGGGCGGCTGGATTTTGGGCCACCTCTTATTTGCATAGCCAGACAACAGGTATTTTCAGCAAATGCTCTGTAGACAGAAACAAGTCCAAGGGCTCTTTTTTGTTTTTAGTTTATTAGGGGAATCAACTTGGATGGGGAAGAGGTGGTATAGGATGCCCAGAACTGTAGTATAATAGAATTTGAGGACATGCAGCAAACTGTCTCTGGCTTTCAGAAAAGGAAACAAGTCTGTATTCAAGTAGAACAAACTTCCAAAATTCTGTCTGCAGGTACTCTCCCTCCTCAGAGTAATGCCAAAGCACCTAGCTCCTTACTAGAATCCCCAAGCAGAGTTGTAGGATAGCTGTGATGGCTTGAATGTCTCTAAGCTGTCCCTTGTCGATAGCTGGATATTTCACCTGGCTGCTGGCTTTGAGGTGTAGAATTGAAGCTACTCACTCTGTCCCTTGTCAAGATCCTGTAGCTCATGTGGTGACTGCTAGGGATGAGCCCGATGTTCGAGTGGAACGTAAGTTCCACTCGAACATCGGGTGTTCGCCAAATAGCGAACAATTTGGGGTGTTCGCGGCAAATTAGAAATCCGCAGAACACCCTTTAAAAGTCTATGGGAGAAATCAAAAGTGCTAATTTTAAGGGCTTATATGCATGGTATTGTCATAAAAAGTGTTGTGGGGACCTGGGTCCTGCCCCAGGCGACCTGTATCAATGCAAATTTTTTTTTAAAAACAGAAGTTTTTCGGGAGCAGTGATTTTAATAATGCTTAAAGTGAAACAATAAAAGTGAAATATTCCTTTAAATTTTGTACCTGGGGGGTGTCTATAGTATGTCTGTAAAGTGCCGCATGTTTCCCATGTTTAGAACAGTCCGAGAACAAAATAATATTTCTAAAGGAAAAACAGTCATTTAAAAGTACTCGCAGCTATAATTAATTGTCGGTCCCGGCAATAAACATAAAAGTTCATTGATAAAAACGGCATGGGATTCCCCCACAGGGGAACCCCGAATCAAAAAAAAAAAAAAAAAAAAAATGTGGGGGTCCCCCCAAATTCCATACCGGGACCTTCAGGTCTGGTATGGATATTAAGGGGAACCCCGCGCCAAAATATAAAAAAAAAAATGGCGTGGGGGTTCCCCTCAAAATCCATACCAGACCCTTATCCGAGCACGCAACTTGGCAGGCCGCAGGAAAAGAGGGGGGACGAGAGAGCGCCCCCCCTCCTGAACCGTATGGGGAGGGTGCTTTGGGGTAGCATAACCCCCGTGTGAAATGGTAACGGGGTACAAATGTACCCCTACCATTTCACAATTTTTTTTTGAAAATGGTAAAAAAAACACAAGACACAGCTTGGGACAAGTCCTTTATTAAAAAAAATAATAATAAATAAAACTGTCCCACAAAGTCTTCTTCTTCTCTCGCTCCGACGGACCGAAAAAGAAAAAAAATTCAAAAAGCCGTGTGCTGCCTACGATCTGCCTCCTTGGGAGGCACCCGTCGTAATGACCGGCCTCTCAGGTGACAGTTCTTTTATAACTGATGGTGGGGCCACACAATGACGTCGCCGGATGACCCCCGCCCCACTCTGACGCACGGGGACATCCCTATGGCTTCCCCGTAGCGTCAGAGGGGGGCGGGGCCACCCGGTCCACCCCCTCTGATGCACGGGGACATCCCTATGGCTTCCCCTTAGCGTCAGAGGGGGGCGGGGCCTCACGGTTACGTAACGTAACGTAACCAAGCCCCCTCTGACCCTTACGGGGAAAGCCAGAGGGATGTCCCTGTGTGTTAGAGGGGGGCGTGGTCACTGGGCAACGTCTTTGCGCGGCCCTGCCCTCAGTTAAAAAAGAGCTGTCATCTGAGAGCAGGCAGGTGCCTCCCATGGAAGCAGATCGTAGGCAGCGTGCAGTTTTTTTTTTTTTTTTCGGTCCATCGGAGCGAGAGAAGAAGAAGACTTTGTGGGACATTTTTATTTTTTAATTTTTTAATAAAGGACCTTTAATAAAGCCATGTCTTGTAATTTTTACTATTTTGACACTTTTTTGTGAAATGGTAGGGGTACATTTGTACCCCGTTACCATTTCACACAGTGGGGGAGGCTGGGATCTGGGGTCCCCTTATTAAAGGGGGCTTCTAGATTCCGATAAGGCCCCTGCCCACAGACCCCCACAACCACTGGGCAAGGGTTGTGGGGATGAGGCCCTTGTCCCCATCAACATGGGGGGCTTTGGGGGGCTAACCCAAAGCACCCTCCCCATGTTGAGGGCATGTGGCCTGGTATGGTTCAGGAGGTGGGGCGCTCTCTCGTCCCCCCTCTTTTCCTGCGCCCTGCCAGGTTGCGTGTTCGGATAAGGGTCTGGTATGGATTTTTGGGGGGACCCCCACGCCATTTTTTTAAATTTAGATTTGGGGTTCCCCTTAATATTCATACCAGACCTAAAGGGCCTGGTAAAGGACTGTGGGGGAATCCCATGACATTTTTTTCAATGACTTTTATGTGTATTGCCGGGACCGACAGTTCATTATAGCCACAAGCACTTTTAAAATTACTTTTCTTTCCTTTAGAAATGTCATTTTGTGCAGGGACTGTTGTAAACATGGGAAACATGCGCCACTTTACAGGCATACTATAGACACCCCCAGGTATGAAATTTAAAGGAATATTTCACTTTTATTGTTTCACTTTAAGCATTATTAAAATCACTGCTCCCGAAAAAACTCCCGTTTTTAAAACTTTTTTTGCATTGATACATGTCGCCTGGGGCAGGACCCAGGTCCTACTTTTTATGACAATACCATGCATATGAGCCTTTAAAAGTAGCACTTTTGATTTCACCTATAGACTTTTAAAGGGTGTTCCGCGGCTTTCGAATTTGCCGCGAACACCCCAAATTGTTTGCTATTTGGCGAATAGGTGAATACCCGATGTTCGAGTCGAACTTAGGTTTGACTCGAAGATTGGGCTCATCCCTATTCCTCAACTGCTGCTGCTCTCTCTCTTACTCTCTGGATCCTTCTGCCTGCAGGCAGAGCACCCCCAGCACAGGGGTCCCCTCCCAGGCCACTGGACCCTGGACTGCACTCCCACATGGTCAGGTTCCACAAAACTTAAAGGCTATCTCTTCACCTTCTGGGCCATCCTCACCCAGGGATTGGAAGAGACTCCATAAATATTCAGGCCTCATCTCAGCCCCTCTGAAAAGGGAAGTTCAGCACCACGTCCCGCACCCGTTGGGCTCCTTCTGCTGATCCCGTGTTTATCGCGAGTTAGTCGAAGTTTGGGGACTTACGATTCGCGCTTCTCAGTTTTCTGACTCAGATCGTTACTGCTCTTCAGTTTGTGCTTGTCGTGCGTATCTGTTTATTAATGCGTGTAGTCAGTTCGCATTTGTTGGTCATTGCGGCCTATATCTTGATATAGGACGCTTTGATTTTCACTGCTTATTATCTGCTCGTTTCTGGTATTCATTTCGTTCTTTCAGGCCTTGCTGTTTATCGGTGCTTTCTGTTTGTCCGTTCTGACCAGCCGACCGTTTGTGAGCGATGTTTCCCGTACGTACTCGTCGCCGAGTTCGTGCTGTACGCGGAATTGGTGTCGGGCTTTTAGCTTTGAGCCAAGACCCGTCCATGAACAGAGTGACGAGGAGTATGTGGACCAAGAATTGGTTGCTTCAGCGTGATCAGTTCTCGCACATGCCTTTGCTTCGTGAGATCCGGGAGAATAATCCTGATGATTTCAGGAACTTTCTCCGGATGACGGACCCCGTTTTTCACCGTCTTTTGGCTTTGCTGACC
Organism: Lithobates sylvaticus; assembly: GCA_028564925.1. NCBI lineage: Eukaryota > Metazoa > Chordata > Amphibia > Anura > Ranidae > Lithobates > Lithobates sylvaticus. The sequence goes on along the minus strand of CM053026.1, from coordinate 255,982,671 downwards.
CCTTTTATCAGCCGGCAGGATACCTGCATGAGACAAGCCATCACTCCGGAGCAGAGGCTTGTTGCTACGTTGAGGTACTTGGCGACAGGGAGAAGCCTTCAGGATTTGAAGTTCTCCTCAGGTATCTCTCCCCAGGCCCTGGGAATCATTATTCCAGAGACCTGTTCTGCCATCATCCAGGTCCTGCAGGAGGACTATATTAAGGTAACATTTCTACTTTACTATTCCCTTCTATGTATGCTCTGTTTGCTAATGTCTTGTATTTTTGACCTCCTTCCCTAATTACTATGATTGCAATATGCTCTAATATGCTGTGCCCCTTTTCTCCTATATGCATTTTTCCCTTCACTTACCTCCCCAGCATGCTCTTCTGGCCCAATAGACACCTATGGCCTAGTCACTTAAGTTGTTGTTAAGCAATGTATTTTGTCTGCTGCATAGTATTGTTTTCCCCCAAACACCCCCTAAAACATGCATTTTTTTTTGGGGGGGGGGGCAAACTCATTAGGAACCCCCTCCCCCAACTGCTCTGTCAGATGCTACCAATCCTCTATCTGCTGGCTTTCCCAAGGTCAATACACACTATATACCTACCTCTTTATAGTGGGTATCTTTAGGGATGAATTCAGCAAAGCATGTAGTGCAAGGGGCTGGCTCCATACGTTTGCGTTGACTCCCCATCTGATGAGGCCCTTCCCGATGAGGACCCTCACCCCAGACCAGAGGGTCTTCAATTACAGGCTGTCGAGAGCCCGCAGAGTGGTGAACACCTTCGGGATCCTGGCCAGCCGCTTCCGCCTGTTTTTGACGGCTATTAACTTGGCGGAATACAAACTGAACCACATAGTTCTTGCCTGTTGCATATTGCACAACTTTTTGAAAATTTTTGAAACTTTTTTAACTAATAAAAAAATGAAAAGTGGGGCGTGCAAAATTACACCAACTATGTGGTGACCGTTGACCGCCCAGATGTGGGTGGAGGGCCCTTCCAATGCCGACCTCACAGCCCTTCGAGCGGCACAGAGCACCTTCTTCCACAGGCTTGCCCCCTCTAAATGCCCGCGAGGTCCGCGAGCAATATATGGAGTACTTTGTGGGTAGGGGGGCCATTGCTCTGCCTGACGATGTGTTAGAGGCATTTTTAAATAAATATCTTTTATAACCAAACCTATGATTTCTTGTCATTTCCATATTCTACCTTATTTGAGATATACATTTTTGCCCTTTAGCTTCAACAGTGGAAATGCACTTTCTGTGCAAAAGGAGGTAACAGTCTCTTCTTCCAAAAAAGAATCTTCTCATGTTGTGTGTTTGATCCCTAATCTTTTGTCTAGAGAAGGTTTGTAGTGCATAACTGACACCCAAAATACTCCTTTTCATCACCATGTCAGACATGTGTGTATTCCCAAAAATGGTGTGCTACGTGTTTTCATACAAAGCACTGTGGGTGTCATTTACATAAGTCAAATCCACTCTGCTCTACAAGTGCAGTGCAAAAGTGCCCCGGAAAATACACTTGCAGTGCAAACTGGAATTGCCTTTAGTAAATAACACCCATTGCCCCCCAAATCCTTTACATTTGACATACATAATGCTTTTGTGTTTTTCAATAAGGAAGCCACACATTTAGAAAATTAAAAAAGTTTACTTGCAACACATTCACAGGTGCGTTTACAAACTTCTTGGCAAAACTGACAAGATCTTGGTTCTTTACAACATTGTTTACAAACATTCCGCATTTGTTAAAACCAGGCATGGAGCAAAACAGAACATAGGAACTAGGAAAGTTCAACTTTCTAAAGTGAAGACAAGATCAGCTATGACTATATGTTCAAAGTGTGTTTGATCTTGCCTTCATCACATGGGGGGTCACCCCTGGAAACTGGAAATTTAGAACATGCACACAAATTGGGTCTGAAAATGGACATTAGATGGTAAAACACATGCCTAGAATGTTCAAAAGTGCCATTTTCCATCATGGGGATGAAAGCGTTGTCATTCATCCACCATGATGGGAGCTAGCACATGTGGACACAATGTGTGCATGTTCCAAATTTCACACAGTTCTTAAGTTGCAAATGTGTTCACAAACAGCCAGAAATGTGTGTTAATTACTTGGTGCGTTTTCAGATTTTTCCTAAAACATCAATGATGTTCTTCAATTTTTGTTGAACATCATTGATGTTTTGCTTTATGTCATCTAGATCTCGATTGCAGACCATTATCTCCCGGATGAGGACGTGGGCACTTTCTGTGGTAAAGTGCGATTCTTCTTCCACAACATCCACGTCACCTAAAAACAACCAAAAAAAAAAGATGTCGCTTGGAAATGAGGCGGGCATACATTGATTAGCTTACCAGTAGCTGTGTTCTCCCACACTCACCTGTTGTGGTGACAAGTTCTCCAATTTCTCTGATCTCTCCTTCCTCCTCCTCCTCCTCTGCTTCTGGTCTTTCCCCTTATTTGGGAGGTGTTGGTTTTGTGGTTTCCTCAGACGTCCCGAGTTTTCGCTCCCCTATGAGAATGTACAAAAGGAAGATTTAGCAACACAATCTATTGAGGGCAGAAATAGGAAATGACAAACATTGCTTGAAAGTGAAGGACAATATTTTTGGTTGGCCAGTTACAAATGACAACAGCATGAATGTAGTCACTTTGTAAAGGTGCTAAACTTACTAGCTTTTTGGTAGAAGTTTGTCTGATGGAGACCCCCCTCTAGTATCCACTGGAGCACATGTGTGGAAAAGCATAATAAAAAGTGGGTTTGGGTGTCCCAGCACTAGTGCTCTAGAGTCCAGATGGGTAAACAGCTACTGGGTGACCTCTCCTTTACATTGACTAAATTGCCTTTACATTCTTGATGACATCTCTAGTGAGAACAAACTTCCTTTCCCAAAAAAAAAACACCAAACATCGTATTATAAGTGGCCGAACGATCGAGGTTGAGTACGATCGAATGGACACACACGAACATGACAGTGGCAGAAAGATCGAGGTTGAGTACGATCGAATGCACAGACGAACATGAAAGTGGCCATTTTCTAATGTACAACTTTGTAAAAATACAAACACATGGAGCAGTATGCAAGCCAAAAATCAAACACAAAACACAACTACTTACTTTTTTGAAGAACTCGCTTGATCTTTCTGTACTGATCGGGCTCCCTCAGTTTCAGGTCTGACCAGCGTTTCCTCAGTTGCTCCTTGGATCGTTGTACCCCAAAATGATTGTACAGCCTCCTCACAACTTTAGACATGATCTTGGCCTTGCGGACATTGGGGTTGAGGTAAGGCCCATACTTCCCATCATAGTCGCTCCTCTTTAATATGTCCACCATCTCCAACATTTCTCCAAATGACATATTGGAGGCCTTGAATTTCAGGCTCCGGGATCGGGACGTTTCTGCCTCCGGCCTTTCCTCGTCCTCCTCCTCGTTGCTGCAATATTTTGGGCGCACCTGCTGTGTCCCCGCCATGTGCTCTCCCCACTGCGCTGTAAAGAGAAGGGGTGGGGAATAGACGAGAAAGATTGTCAGGGGCGGGCGGAGTTTGACGCATGCGCACTGTATATAAAACGTCACACGCCTGTGTCGTAGCCACGATCTGTGAGACGACGGGAGAGAAAGCTCACGCACGAGACGATCGCTATAACGAAGGTACAATTTGAAGTTGGTACATAACTAGCCTAGACTGATTAGACCTTGAGGCTTCTTTATGGGGAAGATTAGGAGAGTTTAGCCTGACATTATTTATAGTGTTTTGTGTGGTGTTGTGTCTTGCAGAGATTATGCACGGATTCAACGACGTGAGTTTTCTCCCCCTGTTCATTGATAAATACAGGGAAATTCCCCTTTTATGGCAGGGCAAACACCCCTATTACGGCCACAAACCAAAGAGGTACGCAGCCATGCTGAAACTTTTGGAATTTGTAAAGCCAACGTTCCCCACGGCAACTGTTCGTAAGTTAAGACAGAAAATTGGCAGCCTGAGGAGTGCGTATATCAGGGAGCGCAAGAAGGTCCTGAAGTCCCAAGCATCTGGAGCTGCAGCAGATGAGGTCTATGTCCCCAAGCTCTGGTACTATGACAGGCTCCATTTTCTCAAAGACCAGACTGATGTCACAGAGTCACTCTCGCCTCCTCCTTCCACGCTTCCTTGCGCGCAGGCCACCCCTGATGAGGCTTCCGAGGAGCAACCTGGGCCTTCCAGTCTGGAAGATGTGGAGGAGCCCAGCTTGTGGCAGGTATAGTAGTTTGGGAACCAATTTTGTGAAAAATAAATGATGTTCAGTTAATTCAGGATCCCCAATTGCTTAGTTCCTAACGTGTTTGACATATCAACTGACAGTAGTGTTGTAGACATTTGGGGCCAGAATATAAACTGCAGGGCTGAGAATTGTATGGTTTTCTATTTGTAAACATTTTGCAACAGTCACTAGATGAAAATTGTGTGTGTTTGATGAACAAATAACTGAAACTATGTCCCTTTTTCATACACAGGAAGACCTCAGCCAGGAGGTGGCTGTGGAATGTGGCAGTCAGGAGGAGGAAGGGGTTAGTGGCAGCCAAGAGGTGGGTAGTGGCAGCCAAGAGGGGGGTAGGCCTAGGAGCCTGACTGACTCCCAAGTCCCTTCCCTCCGCCTTCCCTACAAAAGGGCGAGAAGGGGGGGTGAGGCGGGAGAGTCAACGCTCCGGCTGATCAGAGAGGCTTCAGCCTCCCTACATGCCACACCCACCGATGAGGAGACCTTTGGCTCCGTGGTTGCCACGAAAATGATGGCTATGGAGGTGGGGCAACGCAGCATGTGTGAGGATGTCATCCTCAAAGTCCTAAATAAAGGGAAGGCTGGGGGGATGACCCCACTCACACATGTTTGCGATAGTCACCTTGCTCCGCCTCCTCCTCCTCCTTCTGCCACCCCACCAGCACCACAGCCACAGCGTGCAAGGAAGCGTGGAAGGAAGACAAGAGAGTGACGACCTGGATTCAGTCTGGTCTGAGAAAAGATGGAGCCTCTCGTAGGACCAGAACCTGGGGAACTAGATGGCATCTGCTGCAGTTCCAGATGTTTTGGACTTTAGGACCAGATAGCACTCCCCTTAAGATACGTACTCCTCAGGCCCCCAATTTTAGACGCTTCAAAAATGATGTTTGCCGTGGGGGTCCAAGGCTTTGCAAATTCCCCAAGTTTCTCCATCGCTGCGTTCCTCTTTGGTTTGTTGCTGAGACCTAAATAAAGGTATTTTTGATTTGAAAGAATCATTGCCTATGTGTTTTATTTTTCTACAATGACAGTTTATTTGTGAGTAGGCAGGTACATTTCACAAATAATAAAGTCCAATTAACAAGGGGCACCAACAACAAACAAACTCCTAGTAAATTTAAGAAACAAATATAAATGTTAATAATGTTGTTTTGCTAAGTTAAGACACACAACCCCCCTCAAAAAAATAAATAAATTATCCTTAAAATATGTATTTCAAACAAAATACAAAAATGACAAATCATCCAAAAAATATAACAAAGATTCTTTTACGAGCTGAGGAAAAATAAACATCTAGTCTAGAAATCCTGAAAATGATAAAGAACTAAGTTTGGGAGAAGTGCGGGTGAATAGGAGCAGCTAAAACATGTCATTCTTCTTGCATTGTAAAGAAAAAGAGAATGCGCTGCATTAAAGACATTTTAACATTGCAGCGTGACGAATGTGCTGTGTCGATTAGGAAAGGTAGTTTTACCTGACCGAGCGCTTCCGTCACAGAATTTCTTCTGAGCATGCGTAGCACTTTGTCCATTGGACTACGCTACACACGATCGGATTTGGTGTGATCGGACTTTGTTGTCAAAAAATCTATCCAGCAGGAGAACTTTGTCCATCGGACAATCCGATGGAAACTGTCCGATGGTGCCTACACACGGTCGGAATTTACGACAACATTGTCCGATAGGACAGAATCCATTGGAAAATCCGACCGTGTGTATGGGGCTTTAGTGTTGTTGGAGCCTTGACATTGACCAAAGTGTTGTCATTTTCATAAATTTTTTGGGGTAAAATGTTGTCTAAAATGTGTTCCCAGAGGTAATTTCACGGCACTGTAAATTCACAGGCTAATTAACAGAAGGGAGTTGCTCTGATTTCTTTTTATGTGAGAATGATGTATGTCATTTTAAAGCTATTAAAGTGAATGCTTGTACAAGACAATCTGGGCTGTCAAGCTACAAGAAACAGGATTTCAACAAAAGGAGAATTATTTTTATTTTACAAATAGGAAGGTGTGTGCAGCACATACAGTCTAGGAATCCATTAGTTCTGTTTTAAAGGCTGGAAGGGGTGGGAGGTTATTCTCTAATAAACATATACAGTTTAACTCCTGTATAACTCTACATTCTCCATAAGGTCTTGTTCATTGGCAAAGGAGGAAACACAAACAGCCCACTGCTCAGGATCCTGCAGCTCCTTTTCATAAACCAGGTGCATGACCATACAGGTACGTGTAAGGACCCTTAGAGGTTTGAAATGTGTAAGCAGTTGTTCTCTCCTTCTGTTGTGCTGCCATTAAACTGCTAATAAAGAACTGATTTTAATCGGAACCTTCCCTGAATGCGCTGACCCCTTCCAGTTCCATTCTCATTCATTAGCACATTTAGGAACAGCGAGGCTAGAATGCCTTGTGAAGCTGGTATGTTTTGTTTCCAAATTTCAGCTATTGTGCTCCATATCCAGCCTCAAGCACTGGCAGTTTCTGAGCTAGGCCACTATGGAGGGAAAGAACAATCATTCCTTTCTTGAGCACATACAGGTTAATTAATCGACAGGAAGTTCTTGAAAGTTTTCCTGCAAGGAATGACTGAATAATGCTTCCAAAACCAACAAAGAAATGAAGCCGTGATCTGCAGAGAAAGGGTCTCAATCCCCTTAACTTCTGTAACCAATACTTCAACAAAATGTCATTGATTGTGGAAAAAAGTATTTTGTTGCTTCTGAAGCCTGAATATAAAAAAAGGAAACCCTAATTTAAAAGATCAGAATAAGCTACTTGTGTGTGCACTGTTAATGATGTAGTTGTGTTTATTGCCTATGGACATTTCAACCAAGTTCATGCTGGGTAACCCAATACAAGACTGTAGAAAATCACAACATATTACAGTACATAATTTCTTTATGTAAAGATTTAGCTACTAAATGAGCTATAAACAGTAGCAGTTTATAAATTTAATTAATAGGCAATTCATTTGGGGTGACTAGAATTATGCATGGAGAGACCTGTGTAGTTCTTATAAATACCAGCCTTGTGTTTATGAAATACTGTATCGCTATCTTGATAAATTTGTATGTTAATAAAATATATTTTGTGAAATATATGTAAATTTGTCCCTGTGGTGAGGTCTTCTTTTGGGTAGGGATGACTTTTTTATCATCTCAGACTGATTCTCAGAGGGCTTATAAAATGTGCACTTATGATATGTTTTACTGACATTCAGCATTTTTACAGAACTGCATCTATTAGAATTCATATTAAAAAGGGGTTAAAAAGGGGTTAATGTCAATTTTAATAAAGGGATGCTGCAAGCAATAGTCATACTTAAAGTGGTGTTGCACACAAAAAAATTTAAATCATTAAAATTCCTAAAAAAATAAAAAATAAAACATTTGGAAAACATTTGATTTTTAACTCACCTCTAAATGCCTGTTGCTAGGGGGTCCCATGTAGTCTGCCTCCTAGATGTAGTCATCTGGGACACGTGATAGGTCCCAGATGACTGCGCGGCCAATCACTGCGCACAGTGCCACTCACGCATGCGCAGTGGGTGCCCAGCTGTGGCTTCACAGTTCGGTGCCCACAGTTAGAATGCTGGCGCCGCCGAGCGGAGGGGGGAACGAGTGGGGTTTCGTTTCGCCGCATCGCTGGACCCTGGAACAGGTAAGTGTCCAATTATTAAAAGTCAGCAGCTGCAGTATCTGTAGCTGCTGACTTTAAATTTTTTTTTTTTTTTTAAGGGGAACTCATCTTTAAATATACAAACACAAGCTAGTGAATTTATTCAATATTCCACAAATTTTGGCCAATAGGGATGGGACCGATGTTCAACTTGAACATCGGGTGTTCGCCCGTTCACCAAATACCGAACATTATGGGGCGTTCCCTGGCAAATTTGCGCGCTGCAGAACGACCCATAATGCACTGCGGGATCGCAGTGCATTGACGTCTGATGATTGGCCAAAGCATGCACCTGACCATACACAGTGTAGTCAGTGTAGTGTAGACTATATATACAGTGCAGGCAGTGTATTAATATATATATATATATATATATATATATACATATAGACAGTGCCTTGCAAAAGTATTCACCCCCCTTGGCTTTTTACCTATTTTGTTACAATACAGCCTTTAGTTCAATGTTTTTTCAATCTGAATTATATGTGATGGATCAGCACAATATAGTCTAAGTTGGTGAAGTAAAATTAGAAAAATATATACATAAAACTATTTTTCAGAAATAAAAAAATGATAATTGGCATGTGAGTATGTATTCACCCCCTTTGTTATGAAGCCTTAAAAAAACTGGTGCAACCAATTACCTTTAGAAGTCACATAATTAATGAAATGATGTCCACCTGTGTGCAATCTAAGTGTCACATGGTCTGTCATTACATATACACACCTTTTTGAAAGGCCCCAGAGGCGGCAACACCTAAGCAAGAGGCACCACTAACCTAACAATGCCATGAGGACCAAGGAACTCTCCAAACCTGCAAAGAGACGGCCGCACACCAAAACTCATGGACCAGGCAAGGAGGGCATTAATCAGAGCAGCACAGATACCTAAGGTAACCCTGAAGGAGCTGCAGAGTTCAACAGCAGAGACTTGAGTATCTGTACATAGGACGACAATAAGCCGTACGCTCCATAGAGTTGGGCTTTATGACAGAGTGGCCAGAAGAAAGCCATAACTTTCAGCAAAAAACAAAATGGCACGTTTTGAGTTTGCGAAAAGGCATGTGGGAGACTCCCAAAATGTATGGAGGAAGGTGCTCTGGTCTGATGAGACTAAAATTTACCTTTTTGGCCATCAAAGAAAACACTGTGTCTGGCGCAAACCCAACATATCACATCACCCAAAGAACACTATCCCCACAGTGAAACATGGTGGTGGCAACATCATGCTGTGGGGATGTTTTTCAGCATTCGGGACTGGGAAACTGGTCAGAGTTGAGGGAAAGATGGATGGTGCTAAATACAGGGATTTTCTTGAGCAAAACCTGTACCACTGTGTGTGTGATTTGAGGCTAGGATGGAAGTTCACCTTCCAGCAGGACAATGACCCCAAACACACTGCTAAAGCAACACTTGAGTGGTTTAAGGGGAAACATGTAAATGTGTTGGAATGGCCTAGTCAAAGCCCAGACCTCAATCCAATAGAAAATCTGTGGTCAGACTTAACTAATGCACGGCGATATACGTCGGCAGAGTGGCACGGACAGGCATAAGGGCGTACAGGTACGTCCCTTTAAAAATGCAGCCATGCCATCACGCGCGTGCGTGCCGGTCGGGACCCCTGTAAGTCCAGTCACGGATCCCACAGAATCGATGGCCGCGGGGATACCCGCGATCGTCTCACGGGGAGGCTGAACGGAGAGATGCAGAAGTAAACAGCATCTCCCCATTCTGCCTAGCAGCAACTGACACTGATCTCTGCTCTCTGTGATTGGAGCAGAGATCAGTGTTCACTAACACACAGCCACGCCCCCCACAGTTAGTAACATGCCCCTAAGACACACTTAACCCCTACACTGCCACCCCCTCGTTAACCCCTTCACTGCCAGTGTCATTTACACAGGAATCAGTGCATTTATATAGCACTGATTGCTGTATAAATGACAATGGTTCTAAAAATGTGTCAAAAATGTCCGATGTGTCCGCCATAATGTCGCAGTCACAATAAAATTCGCTGATCGCCGCCAATACTAGTAAAAAAAAAATTATTAATAAAAATGCCATAAAACTATCCCCTATTTTGTAAACGCTATAACTTTTGTGCAAACCAATCAATAATCGCTTACTGCGATTTTTTTACCAAAAATATGTAGAAGAATACGTATCGTCCTAAACTGAGGAAAAAAATTTTTTTTTATATATTTTTGGGGGATATTTATTATAGGAAAAAGTAAAAAATAATGTGTTTTTTTCAAAATTGTCACTCTTTTTTTGTTTATAGTGCAAAAAATAAAAAAACTGCAGGGGTGATCAAATACCACCAAAAGAAAGCTCTATTTGTGGGAAAAAAGGACATCAATTTTGTTTGGGAGCCACATCGCACGACCTCGCAATTGTCAGTTAAAGCAACGCAGTGCCGAATCGCAAAAAAGTGGTCTGGTCTTAAGCCAGCAAAATGGTCCGGTCTGAAAGTGGTTAAAGATTGCTGTTCACAAGTGCAAACCATCCAACTTGAAGGAGCTGGAGCAGTTTTGCAAGGAGGAATGGGCAAAAATTCCAGTGGTAAGATGTGGCAAGCTCATAGAGACTTATCCAAAGCGACTTGGAGCTGTAATAGGTGCAAAAGGTGGCTCTACAAAGTATTGACTTTAGGGGGTGTGAATAGTTATGCACATTGACATTTTCTGTTATTTTGTCCTATTTGTTGTTTGCTTCACAATAAAAAAAAAAAAAAACACCTTCAAGTTGTGGGCATGTTCTGTAAATTAAATGATGCAAATCTTCAAACAATCATGTAAATTCCAGGTTGTGAGGCAACAAAACACGAAAAATGCCAAGGGGGGTGAATACTTTTGCAAGGCAATGTATATATAATATATATATATATATATATATATATATATATATATATATATATATATATATCAGGGATATGCAATTATCAGGAAGAAATTCCAACAGGCATTGGCTGCACCAGTGATGTCAGCATAAAAACTATTCACAGGGCATATGGAGCGGCTGGGAGGGATCCTCTGGAGGTGGTTAGAGCTCACTCAACCAGGGCGATGTCTTCTTCTTGGGCGGGACGGGCAGTAGGGTGACCACATTTCCAAACTACCATTCAGGGACACCCCCACCCTTTTCCCAAAAAAGCTGATCGCTGACGATGGAATCGGTCACTCCTTTCCCTCCTGCATGACTATCTCTATCATAGAGCGCTAGGAGGAAGTGATGTCACTTTAGCATGGGGGGCCCCGGTTTCATGGAAGAAATTTTGACAAGGATCGGGGGGGGGGGGGGGGGGTCAGGGTTGGGGGTTCTGGGGCTAATGTAGTCTCAGGGTTGACAGGAAATTCGGGTGTGGGTGATTTGTTGGGCGAATGGCTGGTGTTAGCAATTAAATCATCCTGACACCATGCTTAATGTGATTTCATTACCCTGACACCATATAATTTCTATGACTACATTATAATATATAATGAAATTGTTCAACTCACCTTAATGCAGAATCAGTGGGAACCCTGAACTTGTCACTTGCTAATAGACTGTCAGGGCTTCCGTCCGCTGCGCACGCTAGTGCGCAGGCGCACGGGTTCGGCTTCCCGGCTCATAGCCAGTGACAGGGAGAAGATGCGGCGGCGCGTGCACACTCGTGTTCCCGCCAAGCGGCGCGTGCGCATGCGCAGTAGCGCGGCATCACCCCATGTGACCTCAGCGGCCCTATAAAAGGAGGGCCTCTGTGCCCAGACAGACGCTGGTTCGTCTGACAGCTGCTTCCTGTTTGTATCCTGTACTTGACCCTTGAAGATTGTCTTACCTGTTGCCAAACCCGGATCGTCCTGACTACTCTGCCTTCTCCTGACCTTGACCTTCGGCTTGCTTACTTGGATTTGTTACCTTCTCCTGCCCCTGGACCTTTGGCCTGTACTTTGGACTCTCTTCTGTCTACCAGTGTTTGACCCTCAGCCTGCCTTGGACTATTCTGCTCAAAGATACCTTGTACCTAATCTACCAGTGTGTGACCCCCGGCCTGCATTCACCTAACCTGCTTGTGTTTGATCCCCAGTCTGCTTGTTGTGTTCTCTACTAGGAATTGGTGGACGTACTACCCTGCTCCAGTCTACCCTTCTCTACAACATCAGGAGCCCACGCCTGGTCACCATCCCACCGGTGGCTTGTGCCTCTTGGTGCCAACCGTCCCTGTAGCACTTTCAGGGCAGTGAGCGCCGAGTCGCAAGGGCAACCGCTCTCGGCATCTTGGCCTCGGTGAGTACTAAGTTCATGACAGTACGAACTAGCCATGACAGAGGCCAACAGAGCGGGTTCTCCACTGGACATGTTATGTCAGCAAGTGTCTGCCCTCACGGAGGCGGTACAGAAACTTCAGGAAGGCTACGCCCAAGTCGATACTCGACTCCAACAACTGACCACGGCTGCTCCTCTAACTAATTCAGCTTCCGGGTCTACCAGTGGGACTTCTGCACCTCAGGCTCAACCTCCACCTGCCATGATGATGGCCGTGCCTGAACCCAAGGTACCAATTCCAGAACGATTTTCGGGTGATCGCAGGAAGTTCAGGTCCTTCAAAAACGCTTGTTCCTTGTACCTTGCCCTGCAACCTCGAACCTTCTCCTCAGAGATTGTCAAAGTTGGGTTTATCATCTCCCTTCTCTCCGAGGAACCCCAATCTTGGGCCCATGGCCTCATGGAACAAAGAAACCCTCTCCTTAATACTGTTGATACATTTTTTGAAGCAATGGGCCAACTCTACGATGACCCCCAGCGTAAAGCCACGGCTGAGGCCACTCTGCATACCCTCTCTCAGGGTAAAAGGCCTGTAGAGGACTATACGGCGGAGTTCCGCAAATGGTCTGCCGATACCACCTGGAATGAGGCAGCCCTCCTCTACCAGTATCGACTGGGATTAAGGGAGAGTTTGAAGGACGAGTTAGCCCGGGTTGAGCCTCCTACTTCTTTAGAGGAATTGATCCAGGTAGCCACCAAATTGGATCGACGTATGCGGGAACGTCGCTCAGAACGTGTACAAGGGTCCCGACCAATATGGGTTTCCCCAAGGATGCCAGCTGCTTATCCTACCGTTCCATCCGGTCCAGCGGCCCCTGAAGGGGAACCAATGCAACTGGGCTTAGTTCGTCCCCGCCTTACTCAGGAAGAACGGCAACGAAGACGGAGATCCAATCTGTGCCTCTATTGCGGGGGTCCAGGACATTTCCTTCTAAATTGTCCCATCCGGCCTAGTAAGTTGCCATCTCAGCCTTTCATGAATTGTCAAGCCGTCAATCGGGCCCAAACTTATGTGTCTCTTTCTGTTTCCCTACAGCTAGCGGGAAGGAAGATCCGGCTACCAGCCGTGATTGACTCAGGTGCTTGCAGCTGCTTCCTGGATATCTCTATCGCCAAGGAATGGCACATTCCTTGCTTCAACAAGACAAATCCTCTATTGGTCCATTTGGCTGATGGGTCCCTTCCACAATCTGGTCCAGTAACCCAGGAGACTTCACCTATCCTCACCACCACAGATTCTGGCCACCAAGAGTTCCTACGGTTTGATCTTATATCTTCCCCAATGTTTCCCATCATCCTTGGACTTCCTTGGCTGCAAGCTCATGACCCCCAAATTCACTGGAACAGGAAGGAGGTCTCCTTCTCGTCACCATATTGTCACCAACACTGCACCTCTCCAACCTCCTGCTCCGTCCTATCGGTCATCTCGACATCAGAGAATCTTCAGCACATTCCCCCGGTATATCAGGACTTTAAAGACGTCTTTGACAAGAAGAAGGCCGACCACCTACCACCACATCGGGCCTATGACTGCCCCATCGAATTGCTTACAGGCTCCGCAATTCCCTTTGGGCGCATATTTCCTCTATCAGAGACCGAGCTAAAGGCCCTCAAGGCCTACATTGATGAGAATCTCGAGAAAGGCTTTATTCGGCCATCCACCTCTCCAGCAGGCGCTGGTATTTTCTTCGTTGGTAAAAAAGATGGTTCACTCAGGCCCTGCATTGATTACCGGGAACTTAATAAAATCACTATAAAAAACCGATATCCTTTACCACTTATTCCCGAACTCTTCCAGCGGTTCCGGTCAGCTAAAGTCTTCTCTAAACTCGACTTAAGGGGTGCCTACAACCTTGTCAGAATCCGTGCAGGGGATGAGTGGAAGACAGCCTTCAGGTCTCGCTTTGGCCACTATGAATACTTGGTGATGCCATTTGGCCTATGTAACGCTCCCGCTACTTTCCAGCACCTGGTTAATGACATTTTTAGAAAATACTTGGATGACTTTTTAGTTGTGTACTTAGACGACATTCTCGTTTTTTCAGCCACTCTGGAGTTGCACCGGGAACATGTCAGAAAGGTCCTCACCATTCTCAGAGCCCATCAGCTCTATCTTAAAGCTGAAAAATGCGAGTTTGAAAGATCTACAGTACAGTTTCTGGGGTTCATCATCTCAACTAAAGGCACCTCCATGGACCCACAAAAGGTCAAGGCAGTGGTAGACTGGCCACCTCCCAAGGACAAAAGAGCTGTACAGAGGTTCATCGGTTTTGCTAATTTTTACAGGAGGTTCATCGCCGGATTCTCTGCCATTGTGGGGCCAATCACTCAACTGACCCGCCTACACAGCCGTTTCCAGTGGTCCCAGGAAGCCCAGGAAGCTTTTGTCAAATTAAAAACTCTCTTCACGTCCGCTCCTATCTTACGGCACCCAGACCCACTGCTACCTTTTGTTCTGGAAGTGGACGCCTCGGAGTCGGCCACAGGTGCCATCCTCTCCCAACGCCATGGGCCGAAAGCCCTGTTACACCCAGTGACCTTCGCCTCCCGAAGACTCAATCCGGCCGAGAAAAACTATGATGTTGGTGATCGGGAGCTATTGGCCATTAAATCCGCGCTGGAGGAGTGGAGATACCTCCTCGAAGGAGCAGTTCACCCAATTACCATTTTTACAGACCATAAAAATCTTGAATACCTTCGCACTGCTAAACGCTTAAGACCCCGTCAAGCCCGTTGGGCACTCTTCTTTTCAAGGTTCACATTCCACATTTCCTACCGGCCAGGATCAAAGAACGGCAAGGCGGATGCTCTATCCCGTATCTTCCCAGAATCCTCTCAGGTATCAGAACCCAGCACCATTCTTACTCCTCAGAACTTCCTGCTACTCACACCCACGGACCTGATCTCCGCTTTATCCATTGCTTCGGCTCACTGTAAAGATCTCATTCTGGACACCCTAGAGAAACGCGAAAGTCTGTTCTGGCTCCAAGACAAGATTTTTGTCCCTACAGAGGTAAGACCTGTAGTCCTGAGAACTTTACACGACCATAAATTAGCTGGTCACTTTGGGGTACGGAAAACCGCAGAACATATCTCCCGCACCTTTTGGTGGCCAGGCTGGAGAAGTGATTGTCAAAAATATGTATCCTCCTGTATTACCTGTCAGCGAAACAAGGGTCCTAAAGCAAAGCCATGGGGTTTACTCAGGCCTCTACCCATTCCAGAACGACCTTGGGCCGACATTTCGATGGATTTCATCGTGGAATTACCCCCATCGCAAGGTTTTACTACCATCCTAGTGGTAGTGGATCGGCTGTCCAAAATGAGCCACTTTTTGCCCATGATCGGCACTCCCTCTGCCCTGGAGACCGCCAACATTTTTGTCAAGGAGATTGTTAGACTTCATGGGGTACCCAAGAGCATTGTCTCGGATAGGGGCCCACAATTCACCTCAAAATTTTGGAAAGAACTTTGCAAAACCTTGGACATCAACATTTGTCTTTCATCTGCCTACCACCCACAAAGTAATGGTCAAACTGAACGCACTAATCAAACTCTTGAACAATACTTACGATGTTTCTGTTCTTCCGCACAAGACGACTGGTCCTCTCTATTATCTTTTGCAGAATTTGCATATAATAACTCTTCCCATTCGACCACAAATCAGACTCCGTTTTGGGCTAACTTTGGGTTTCATCCATCTTTTCTCCCTAATGTTGTTTCTGAATCACGGGTTCCCGCTGTACAAGAACGGATAAGGTACATTCAAACCAACTTCAAAAAACTTCAAGACGCCATGCAACACGCCCAGGAAGGATATAAAAAGTATCACAACAAGGGGAGAAAGGAGAACCCTCATTTCAAGATTGGAGAAAAGGTATGGCTGGCAACTACCCATCTTAAGATCGCGTGTCCTGCAAGGAAGTTGGGTCCCAAGTTCATTGGACCATTTGAAATAAAGAAGATGGTAAATCCTGTAGCTTTTGAACTTGCCCTACCCAGTTCCTACAGAATACACCCAGTATTTCATGCCTCCCTTCTGAGACCCTTGGTCCCCAGTCCTTTTCCAAACAGAGAAGAAGGTCCTCCTCCACCTATAACAATTGATGGAGTAGAAGAATACGAGGTAGAGTCGTTACTTGGCTGCAGGAAGGTGGGTCGCCAGCTTCAATTCTTAGTAAAATGGAAGGGCTATCCACCAGAGGATAATTCTTGGGAACCTTCCAGAAACTTCCATGCCCCAAGATTAATCAAGATCTTCCGACAAGAACACCCTGAATTGATGGAGAGCCTGGGCGTCCGGAGGCCGCCCCTCAGGGGGGGGCACTGTCAGGGCTTCCGTCCGCTGCGCACGCTAGTGCGCAGGCGCACGGGTTCGGCTTCCCGGCTCATAGCCAGTGACAGGGAGAAGATGCGGCGGCGCGTGCGCACTCGTGTTCCCGCCAAGCGGCGCGCGCGCATGCGCAGTAGCGCGGCATCACCCCATGTGACCTCAGCGGCCCTATAAAAGGAGGGCCTCTGTGCCCAGACAGACGCTGGTTCGTCTGACAGCTGCTTCCTGTTTGTATCCTGTACTTGACCCTTGAAGATTGTCTTACCTGTTGCCAAACCCGGATCGTCCTGACTACTCTGCCTTCTCCTGACCTTGACCTTCGGCTTGCTTACTTGGATTTGTTACCTTCTCCTGCCCCTGGACCTTTGGCCTGTACCTTGGACTCTCTTCTGTCTACCAGTGTTTGACCCTCAGCCTGCCTTGGACTATTCTGCTCAAAGATACCTTGTACCTAATCTACCAGTGTGTGACCCCCGGCCTGCATTCACCTAACCTGCTTGTGTTTGATCCCCAGTCTGCTTGTTGTGTTCTCTACTAGGAATTGGTGGACGTACTACCCTGCTCCAGTCTACCCTTCTCTACAACATCAGGAGCCCACGCCTGGTCACCATCCCACCGGTGGCTTGTGCCTCTTGGTGCCAACCGTCCCTGTAGCACTTTCAGGGCAGTGGGCGCCGAGTCGCAAGGGCAACCGCTCTCGGCATCTTGGCCTCGGTGAGTACTAAGTTCATGACATAGACACAGCATGCTACCGTCGCCTGCCACCAGATGCAGCACGTCACTTGCCGCCATCCGTGGTGGAGGTGGAGCCGGCCCGCTGAGAGCACTGGGCGCGGAGGAGGAGGAGGATGTTAACTCCTCCTCCGCTTTGAAAGCTGGCAGTCACAGTCATGACGTCACTGGTTGATAGACGCCAGTTGGCTCTAGCAACCGGTGGCCTAGCCAGTAGAAGTAGAGAAGAGTCTCTCAGGTGGAGGTGGGGAGGCAGAGCCAGTGCCCTGGCGATAGCAGGATTTTGCTCCTCTGTCAGTTTCATTCCGGGACATTGTATTGTCCCGGAATGAAGGTGCCCGGGACCTGGGACAGACCTGCTAATTGCGGGACTGTCCCGGGCAATCCGGGACACGTGGGCACCCTAACGGGCAGGAGTGTCTCTGGAGACAGTCTGCTAAGCGGCTAGCTGGTCATCACATCATATGTTCTTAAAACACTACAGGGTGCATCCAGCAGCTCTTAATACAATAGCGTTTGGGAGGAAAACTATCCAAGCTTATATGTCTATTGTTAAATAAAGACTAAGTTTGCAGCATTAAACCCTCCCTCTCAAAAGCTCATTATTTATCATATGTATGCTGCCATGTTGGCGTCAGGGAAATGGAAAATTGTATCGAATACTTAACGTAATTTTCCTTTCCTGACGGCAATACATGGCAGCATATGAACCCTCCCTCTGATCTTTGTATGGAGAATGGGGAGGTAGCTCTCAGTCAGACTTTTATACAGCTAAACAGGTCATGTGGGTGGATATAGGGGCAGAGCTATATCATATGTATGCTGCCATGTATTGGCGTCAGGAAAGGAAAATTACGGTAAGTATTTGATATCATTTTCCATTTTTACATGCATAAAGCACATCGTGTTGAACGTATCTAAACTCAGCACTATAGGAATCAATGGGGCCATACACATAGCTACATCTACAAATGTAAATGTTCACCATTTTTGTGGCATACAAAAAAGTAGGATTGACCTGCTTTCAAGACCATACAAATCTACAGATTTTACATACACATGTGTAATCGTGCTTGAATCTATACATGCATACACACATAAAGTCATAAAAAGGATTAAAGAAAAACCCTTTTACTGTGAACTCTGTGGAGTGCCTCAAAAGTTGGACCTTCTATACATTTAACCTGTTTACCTTGTAAAATACCCATACCCTTGTAAAAAGACCCATAATACATTGTCTAAAGCACAATGGCTCATCAGATGCTGTTTCACTTTTTACTATCAACAAACTTTTATTGGTTAATTTTCACATTAGTGGTTACAGAAAAGAAAAATAACAACATAAACAGAGCAAGACAGAACAACATGGCTTAAGCCCCATACACACGGTCGGAAAATCCGACCACCAAATCCATCGGATTTGGTCCGACGGATTTAGTCTGACACTGGTGTTGCATACACACGGTCGGACAAAGTTGTCGGAAAATCCGATCATTCTGAACGTGGTGACGTTTGTTGCGTACGACGGGACTACGTAGAGGCTAGTAGCCAATAGCTTTGGTCTTGTAATGTGATCTGAGCATGCGTGGCACTTTGTCCGGTCGGAATTCGCTACACACGATCGGAATTGGTATGATCGGACTTTGTTGTCGGAAAATCTATCCAGCAGGAGATAGAACTTTGTCCGTCGAACAATCCGATGGAAACTGTCCGATGGTGCCTACACACGGTCGGAATTTCCGACAACATTGTCTGATAGGACAGAATCCATCGGAAAATCCGACTGTGTGTATGGGGCTTTACAGTATCCAAAGTAATTCATGTGTGGCCCATGATCTACTGATCACAAAATATCATGCAAAAACTTCAAGCACCACAAGAAAGTACATGTAGCACTTACCCCCCACATTATTAGCTGCTGGTGATGATGGGTGCTCAGTTCTGCCATGACTTTCTAAACTGCTCTGTCCCCACTGACACACTTGTTCATATGCTAAAGCCATCTACACCTTTGGACTTAAGGGTTAGCAGTCTACCACTCTTTTAGAATACGAAGGAATAATGCCACAAACAGTTTAAATCAATTCAATATATCATTGCAACTCAATCAAAACATTATAAATTTGTAAACAGACCATTATACATATGTAAAGGCACTACGCACATTCACCCAATAACTGGCACTCAAATGCTATAGCAATGTTAGATTTAACCGCTTAAGGACCGCCTCCTGCACATATACGTCGGCAGAATGGCACGGCTGGGCAAAACCACGTACCTGTACGTGGCCCTTTAAGAGCCCAGCCATGGGTCGCACGCGCGCCGCCGGTGGCACGCTTGCGACCCGGTCCTGAGCTCCGTGACCACGGCCGCGGGACCAGCGGACCCGATCACCGCTGGTGTCCCGCGATCGGGTAACAGAGCTGAAGAACGGGGAAAGGTCTGTGTAAACAAACCTCTCCCGCGCTTCCTACACTGCCTGTCACTGATTGGCTGTTCCCTGTCATCGGGAAAAGCCGATCAGTGACGTCAGACTTGAAGCCACGCCCCCTACTGTAAAAAAAACACACACGTCACACTAACCCCTCCCCGCCCCTAGTGGTTAACTCCTTCACTGCGAGTGTCATTTACATAGGAATCAGTGCA
Source organism: Lithobates sylvaticus (assembly GCA_028564925.1). Lineage (NCBI taxonomy): Eukaryota > Metazoa > Chordata > Amphibia > Anura > Ranidae > Lithobates > Lithobates sylvaticus. Next base: position 255,962,714 of record CM053026.1, on the reverse strand, counting down.
TTTAAATAGCACTGATTTCTGTATAAATGACAATGGTCCCAAAAATGTGTCAAAAATGTGTCTGCCATAATGTTGCAGTCACAATAAAAATCGCTGATCGCCGCCATTACTAGTAAACAAAAAAAATATTAATAAAAATGCTATAAAACTATTCCCTATTTTGTAAACGCTATAACTTTTGTGCAAACCAATCAATAATCGCTAATTGCGATTTTTTTTTTAACCAAAAATATGTAGAAGAATACGTATCGGCCTAAACTGAGGAAAAAATATGTTTTTTTATATATTTTTGGGGGATATTTATTATAGCAAAAAGTAAAAAATATTGCATTTTTTTTCAAAATTGTCGCTCTATTTTTGTTTATAGCGCAAAAAATAAAAACCGCAGGGGCGATCAAATACCACCAAAAGAAAGCTCTATTTGTGGGAAAAAAAGGACAGCAATTTTGTTTGGGAGCCATGTCGCACGACCGTGCAATTGTCAGTTAAACAACGCAGTGCCGAATCGCAAAAAGGGGCCTGGTCCTTTGGCTGCAAATTGGTCCGGGGCTTAAGTGGTTAACTATGACAGATGCAACTGGAATCTCTGGAGCAGCACCAACTAACAAAAGATAAACAGATCCTTGTGCACCTACTCTACATGAAACTCTGATGGCGTGTGGGTATTTAAGACTATTGAATGGGGTAACCCTGATTGTGCCTTAAAAGTACTTGGTGCCTGGTATACAACTTTGGCTGGCTTTCGGCTGGGCCCACTCTTTAGGTGGTGCACTGTTCCTGTAAGAGTATTATTAGATAACAGAGGCTAAGCTGCTAAGTAGGAGAAGTCTTTGTTTGGTCTAACACAGGGTGGCAGGACATGTAGATTAGCTCACCACTTCCTGGCAGGCTGCTAATCAGATCCCAATGGCTTGGTAATTAGCAGTTTCCAGTGATCAGGTCCCGGACCCTCACAGACGCAGTTACTCTCTCTCTCTCAACTCAGTCTCTGAAGGCAGGCTCAGATGCATGTCCATCCCCTCTCCCTGATGTGGAGGAACAGGCACAGCAACAGGTACTCTTAGATACCATCTAATGGTTCCTCGGCTGTGAGCCAAGGACCCCAACAACAGGTCTTTACCCATCACTTTCTTCCCTGGACTGACTCGCTCTGGGAAGATTTGCCCGGATAAAATGAGAAGCTCTCCTCCTCTAACAGCAGGGATTAGTGGGAACTGAAGTCCAGCAGCCATTAATCGCTATTACCAAGAATGGTGCAATTGACCTTTAACCACTTAAGCCCCGGACCATTTGGCTGGCAAAAGACGTGCAATGTGGCTCCCAAACAAAATTGATGTCCCTTTTTCCCCACAAATAGAGCTATCTTTTTGTGGTATTTGATCACCACTGCGTTTTTTTTTTTTGCGCAATAAACAAAAAAATTGCGACAATTTTGAAAAAAACTAATTTTTGCTATAATAAATATCCCCCAAAAATATATAAAAAAACAGCTTAGGCTGATTCTTCTACATATTTTTGGTAAAACATAAAAATAAAAATCGCAATAAGCGTTTATTGATTGGTTTGCGCAAAAGTTATAGCGTCTACAAAATAGGGCATAGTTTATGGCATTTTTGCTGGTGAAGTTTTAGGATGGGGGGCGCCAGATCCCGCCCTTCCTTTTTGACCCCTCCCATTTGGTGAAAATGGAGCGTGATTTTGATGAAATAGTGGGCGTGGCTCTAAGGTGGTGTGGTTAGCGTCTGAGATGAACAAGGGATGGAGGGAGAGAGGGATGGAGGGACAGCAGGCCCAGATCCTACACAACAATAAAAATATACGTATTCTAGAAAGATTAACAATCAGCAGATAAAGATACTCCAAACACCTAGTGTTAGCACTTCAATCATCCCAGCACCATGGTTATTGTGGTGTCAGAATGATTAAAGCGCATTATTTCTATTATTACATTGTAATATAAGATGAAATCATTCAACTCACCATAATGCAGAATCAGTGGGAGCCCTGAGCGTGTCACTAGCCATGTCGCCTGCCACCAGATGCCATCAGGTGTCCCCAGCGGAGTCTGTACTTACATCAGGTACCCTTAGCAGAGTCCCTCCTTAAATGCAGCCTGTGTCAGATCAAATGTAGCCTGTGTCACATCAAATACAGCCTGTGTCACATAAAATGAAGCCTTGCCTGTGTCCCACCAAATGCAGCCAGCCTGTGTCCCTGTGTCCAGCCTGTGTCACATCAAATGCAGCCAGCCTGTGTCCAGCCTGTGATCCCTGTGTCCAGCCTGTGATCCCTGTGCCCAGCCTGTGTCCAGCCTGTAATCCCGGTGTTCAGCCGGTGATCCCTGTGTTCAGCCTGTGTCCAGCCTGTGATCCCTGTGTCCAGCCTGTGATCCCTGTGTCCAGCCTGTGTCCACTATGTGATCCCTGTGTCCAGCCTGTGTCCACTATGTGATCCCTGTGTCCAGCCTGTGTCCAGCCTGTGATCCCTGTGTCCAGCCTGTGATCCCTGTGTCCAGCCTGTGTCCAGCCTGTGATCCCTGTGTCCAGCCTGTGTCCAGCCTGTGATCCCTGTGTCCAGCCGGTAATCCCTGTGTCCAGCCTGTGTCCAGCCTGTGTCCAGCCGGTGATCCCTGTGTCCAGCCTGTGATCCCTGTGTCCAGGAGAAAAGAGAGAGAGCAGCGCTGCTCTAAGAGTAGTGGGTCTGATTACAGTGGGAACCGTATGTGAAAATAAAAAGAAAGTATGTACTCACACTTTGTTTAAAAATATCAGGCACGTAGAGGTATCTTTATTTTGTCTGAAGTCCTCGGCCGTCCTCCGGTGTCATGGCTATGGTGGGGAAACACACCCCGGTCCCTTGCGTCTCGTGGTTCCGAGGTGAGTGCATCCCAGGATAGGCACGTCAGCAGGATTGATGACGTTGGTAGGCGTGGTTGGAAGCGCTCGCGTTCGGAGCATGCGTGTTCCTTCATCAGGCGGTATAAACAGCCGCAGCTTGTAGACACATATTTATAGTGGGTGAAGGGGGAGTGTGGGAGGAAAAAAAAATAAAAAAAATAAAAAAATTGGGGGCGGTATCTATCTTTATACTTTAAAAACTTTAAAAACTTTAAAATTGGCCAACAATGATCATGTGTTAGAAGTGTTGTGAGAAGTTTAAAGGGATCATTCATGTTTGGTAACATAATTTGTGCTGAGATGTTGTGACTGTTAAAAACGTGTATAGCAAGAGCAGGGGGGGGAGGGAAAGGTGATGATGTGGAAGCAATCATGAGGAGGGGGAGGGAATGTGAGTGTGGGCGGGACTGGGAGAGAGAGGGCTGATGGGGATTGTAGTTTAGTGGGTCAATATATTATAGAATGACAGTAGTGTGGATGAGGTGAGGAATAAAAATAAACAGGAAGGATGGAGAAAGGGGTGAAAGGTGATGGGTGGAAAATGGAGGATATATTATTTATATATAGGGGAGAGTTTATAGTATGCATGAAATAATGTGGGCAATTGAATTGGAGTGTGCTGCAGAATGGAGATATAGATGTGATCAGAATGAGAAAGAATAGGAAGTGATTAAAATGCTGTACTAAAGAGCTGTATTAAAATATATATATAAAATCTGTATAAGTAAAATTTATATGAAAGTTATGTATAACAATATATATATAAAAAAGGATGTTTTTAGATAATAAGGAAAAATTCCATGAAAGTGTACATATATATATATACACATGTAAAAAGACATATATACATAAAGAGGTGCAATGGCTCCTAGTTTCAGGAAATATATGTAGATGATGGGGGGAAAAATTAAAGAGATGGAAATGGTGTGATGGGGGAGGGAAGTGACTCTTGCTCTGATGACTGTTGGTGACTGGTAAAAATAATAAGAAGAAGAAAGGGGGGGGGGGGGGGGCGTGGGAGGTTTTATGGTTTATTAGAGACTTTTTGCAAGCATGTGTATATATATATATATAAACACACTTTACACAGGGCTGGTCCTTTGGAGTGGGGGAGGGGTGTTTCGAAGAAGGTGGTGGGGTATTTTTGTGCGGGGGGGGGATTTTTGGGGGAGGGGAAAAAAAAGGGAGATGGGGGACGAGTGGTTGTCCAGGGCTGTCCAGGGTGTAGATCCAGAAGGTTTCCCTCTCGCATAGGCGTTTGATGCGTTTGGTTTTTCGTGTCTTCAATTTACTGGGTGCTATTTTTCCTTTTAGGTTTTGTGCTCTTCTGTATGTAATTTTCGGTTTTCGTCCAGACTGTCTTTGAGGTGGGGGTCTTCTCATAGTATGCCCCAGTGTTTGTGGAAGATTTTTTCAATTTTTCTGTGTTGTGTATGAAATTGAGTGATGAATCTAGGCGCTCGGGAAGATGTGATGGGTGATGGTTTGTTTGATCCCTGTGTCCAGCCTGTGATCCCGGTGTCCAGCCTGTGTGCAGCCTGTGATCCCTGTGTCCAGCCTGTGTCCAGCATGCGATCTCTGTGTCCAGCCTGTGATCCATGTGTCCAGCCTGTGATCCCTATGTCCAGCCTGTGATCCCTGTGTCCAGCCTGTGATCCCTGTGTCCAGCCTGTGTACTTACCTTGCTGTGTTGGTGTCTCCTACCAGCGGCGATAGAGGAGTCCGCTCTTATACTTCCTGCTTCCTCTCTCCAGGGCGCAATGGGAGAGAGAAACCAGGAAGTGACATCATACTGAGATGTCAATCAAACTCGCCGCTTTACAAAGCTTTACAATCTCGTGATTGCATAGACGTGACGATTCCCATAAGTTCACTGTGTGCGGCATCGCACTGTGTCCGGCTTCCGAACACAGTGCACTTAAAGTGGTGTTTCCACCGAAAAAAAAAAAAATGCTTAAAAATTATAAAAACAATTTATATTTAAAATAAAATGTTTCACTCACCTATAAATGCCTGTTGCTAGAGGGTCCCTCGTAGTCTGCCACCTTCAGTGCCCGGGCACTGACATCACTTCCCCTCGGCGCTGCACAGTCATCTGGGACCTGTCACGTGTCCCAGATGACTGAGCGTTGTATCACTGCGCGCGGCGAACGCCGGCTCCGTGAGTGGAGCGGGGAAGCGGGGGGGGGGGCTTTGTTCCCCCCGCATCGCTGGACCCTGGGACAGGTAAGTGTCCGATTATTAAAAGTCAGCAGCTGCAGTATTTGTAGCTGCTGACTTTTAAAAAAAATTTTTTAGGGGGCACCCCACTTTAAGGACCTTTTTTTTTTTGTTAAAAGGCCAGTATTAAAAAAAAAATGTTTTGCCACTGGGTACCACCATAGACGTACGCAGCCTATTGCATTAGGGTGTGCACCCCAAAACTCAAACACACATGCGTGTGTATAATTATATATATATATATATATATATATATATATATATATATATATATACATAATATATATACTGTATCTACACACAAACACTCACATATATGTACATAAAACCACCCATTTATGTGCCTGCCTGACCCAAGTGCCTTTGTGCCTTTGTTCAACTTTTATAGATGTTTGCGCTTTTAACACTTTTAAATCCTGCTAGCAGCTGAAGAACCGGTTAAAACCGTCCATGTTGCGGTGCTGCCAATTCATTCAAATGGGCATGGGGCGGTTTAGAAGTTGTGTATAGAGCGCTACCACACCACCCCAAAGATCAGGGCCGATCCGTCCCGGGGTGCACGGGGTGCAGTGCACCCAGGCGCCACAGAGGTGGGGGCGCTGGAGCGCCAGAGTGCTCCGCTCCCTCCTCCTCTCCTTGTCCGTAGGCGGCGCGGCTCTCTCCGCCTGTCACAGCCGCGGAGTGACGCCACGGGGGGGTGGGGCACTCCGTGGCCGAGCCCGACTTGTTTAGAACAGAGCGTGTGTGATGCTGGTGCTGGTGGGCAGGAGGCGGAAGTTAAACACAGGAGGAGTCCTGTGTTTAACTTCCGCCTTCTGCCCACCAGCACAAGCATCACACACGCTCTGTTGTTCTCCACCCGGGCGGCGCAGCTGCACACTGTCCTCTCCAGCTGCCGCCCGGGTGGTTTTAATTAGCCTAGTGGTGGGGGGTGGTTTGTCTAGGGGGGGGGTCTATACCAATGTGGGGGGGGGGGTGGTTTGTCCTGGGGGGTCTATACTAATGTGGGGGGGGGTGGTTTGTCTAGGGGGGGTCTATGCTAATGTGGGGGGGGGTTGTCCTGGGGGGTCTATACTAATGTGGGGGGGGGGGTGGTTTGTCCTGGGGGGTCTATACCAATGTGGGGGGGTTTGTCCTAGGGGGTCTACTAATGTGGGGGGGGGTTGTCCTGGGGGGTCTATACTAATGTGGGGGGGGGGGGTTGTCCTGGGGGGGTCTATACCAATGTGGGGGGGGGTGGTTTGTCCTGGGGGGGTCTATACTAATGTGGGGGGGTTTGTCCTGGGGGGTCTATAATAATGTGGGGGGGGGTGGGGTTTGTCCTGGGGGGTCTATACTAATGTGGGGGGGGGTTGTCCTGGGGGGTCTATACTAATGTGGGGGGGGTTTTGTCCTGGGGGGTCTATACTAATGTGGGGGGGTTTTTGTCCTGGGGGGGTCTATACTAATGTGGGGGGGTGTGGTTTGTCCTGGGGGGGGTCTATACTAATGTGGGGGGGTTCGTCCTAGGGGGTCTACTAATGTGGGGGGTTTTGTCCTGGGGGGTCTATACTAATGTGGGGGGGTTTGTCCTGGGGGGGTCTATACTAATGTGGGGGGTGGTTTGTCCTGGGGGGTCTATACCAATGTGGGGGGTGGTTTGTCCTGGGGGTCTATATTAATGTAGGGGTGGTTTGTCCTGGGGGGTCTATCTATATTAATGTAGGGGGGGTTTGTCCTGGGGGGGTCTATACTAATGTAGGGGGGGGGTTGTCCTGGGGGGTCTATACTAATGTATGGGGGCTGGTTTGTCCTGGGGGGGTCTATACTAATGTGGGGGGTTCGTCCTGGGGGGTCTATACTAATGTGGGGGGGGGTGGTTTGTCCTGAGGGGGGTCTATACTAATGTGGGGGGGGTGGTTTGTCCTGGGGGTCTATACTAATGTTGGTGGCGGGCTGGTTTGTCCTGGGGGGTTTATACTAATGTAGGTGGGGTTTGTCCTGGGGGGTCTATATTAATGTAGGGGGGGTTGTCCTGGGGGGTCTATACTAATGTGGGGGGTGATTTGTCCTGAGGGGGTCTATACTAATGTGGGGAGTGGTTCGTCCTGGGGGGTCTATACTAATGTGGGGGGGTGGTTTGTCCTGGGGGGGGTCTATACTAATGTGGGGGGTGGTTCGGCCTGGGGGGTCTATACTAATGTGGGGGGTTGGTTTGTCCTGGGGGGGTCTATACTAATGTGGGGGGTTGGTCCTGGGGGGGTCTATACTAATGTGGGGGGGTGGTTTGTCCTGGGGGTCTATACTAATGTGGGTGGCGGGCTGGTTTGTCCTGGGGGGTTTATACTAATGTAGGGGGGGTTTGTCCTGGGGGGTCTATACTAATGGGGGGGTTTGTCCTGGGGGGGGCTATACTAATGTGGGGGGGGGTCTGTACTAATGTGGGGGGGTTTATACTAATGAAGGGGGTGGTTTGTCCTGGGGGGTCTGTACTAATGGAGGGGGTGGTTTGTTCTGGGGGTCTGTACTAATGGAGGGGGGGTGGTTTGTTCTGGGGGGTTTGTACTAATGTAGGGGGGGGAAAGGTTTGTCCTGAGGGGGGGTCTATACTGATAAAGGGGGGTGTTTTGTCCTGGGGGTCTATACTGATGGGGGGGTCTGTCCTGAGGGAGGTATTTATACTTAGTGAAGGGTCTGCACTGACGGAGGGGGGGTCTATACTTAATGGAGTGGGGTCTGTACTGAGGGACGACTATAGTTGGTGAAGGGGGTGATACCATGTTTTACTGCACCAGGTGACACCAACCCTAGTGATGCCACTGCAGCTGTGGGCTCTTATTTCCCCTCTCCCTCACCTCCTCGTGCGCTGCTGTACTAATGAGCGGCGCACTATGTTTCTTCCCCCGCCTTCATAACGGCCAGGGAAGAAAAAACAAAGGAGCAAAGAAAAGGATTGTGGGACATGTGGTCCCAAGGACTGGCAGCCCCACTGTAACACGGAAACTGCAGCCCAAACAGCATGCTCAGCTGAATGGGAGAGAGAAAGCCAGGAGCCCGGGAAAGCTTTCAGGGAAGGGCACCCAGGACTCCAGAGGGAGAGGGCAGTGCTGAGAGAACACCATCAGAGAGAAAAAGCCACACAGCCTGGCACCATCCCTGGTGGAGAAAGGAATGGAGTCATTGCAGGAATACAGATCTGGGCTCTACCCAGCGGAGTCGCCACGGGCAATTCAGAGTGAGCTGACTCCTGATCAGAGGAACCGTTGTTGCTGTATCGCTGGGTCAGGTGAGAGGGCCGATCGGCCATTATTTACTACCATCTCTTGTAACATGTCTGCAGTCTCTGACCATCTCCTGTATTGTGTGCAGCCTGACCATCTCCTGTACTATGATTGCAGTCTCTGACCGTCTCTAGTATCATGTCTACAGTCTCTGACCGTCTCCTGTACTATGATTGCAGTCTCTGACTGTCTCTAGTATCATGTCTACAGTCTCTGACCATCTCCTGTACTATGTCTGGGGGCTCTTTCTAATAGACTCTCTAACAGAAGCCCCCTCTGTGTGCATCAGAGAGACTCCCCTCCAGGTCTCATTAGTGTACGCTCTTCCTGTATTTTATTTATTGGTAAAAGATCATGGGAGGATCCCAGGGTAACGAAGACTTCTTACGGGAACATCTCTGTGTTGAAGTCGTTGTCATAGAAACATTTGTAAAGGGGAGGAGTTGGTAAGATGACCACGCCCACGTGGGGGCGCCACAAATATTTCTGCACCCAGGCGTCTGTGACCCTAGGATCGGCCCTGCCAAAGATGCTGCTTGCGGGACCTTTCCTAACGTCCTGTCCTGCAAGGCAGTTTTCAGGCGCTTTACAGGCGCTATTTTTAGCGATAAAAAAACATCTGAAAAATACCCCAGTGTGAAAGGGGTCTTAAGTTACTGGCTGTGGTCACACTCCAGCCTCCCCATCATGCCATATAGGGTTAATGTCACTCTATGGCAGTGATGGCGAACCTTGGCACTCCAGATGTTTTGGAAATTAATTTCCCATGATGCTCATACACTCTGCAGTGTAGTTGATCATCATGGGATATGTAGTTCCAAAACATCTGGAGTGCCAAGGTTCGCCATCACTGCTCTATGGTATGTGATGATGTCATGGCTTTGGGGTGAAGGAAGAGAGATTAGAATCAGGTAAGTGAAAGAGGTTACCCCTCCCCCCACACACTACAAGGATGGACTTTTTTACTGTCTTGGAGTTGGGCTGTATTATTATGATAATAGTTTTTGATAGGTTAGGAATTCCTGGGACTTCTGTGGTGCTACATAGATGTATTCCATATACACACGCATTATATGCTATTAAAAAAAATAATTTTAACAGGATATAATGTGTATGTGAAATACATTTATGTAACGCCTCAGAAGTCCCTGGAATTCCTAACCTGTTCAAGAGCGTTACTTTCTCTTTCGGTAAACGTGTCCTGCAAAGTGCAGGGTGGGTTTACAGCATAGAATTGTATAGTGAAAAGGCAGAGAAGGTCAGTACTCGCAGGTCAGTCATCCCCAGGGAGAGCTGTGCTGTGTCCTGGACAGGAGGAAAGTGATGGAGGGCGCACTCTGTGGTGATCTCTTCCCACCTGCAGGGCCGGTCCGTCCCGGGGTGCACGGGGTGCAGTGCACCCAGGCGCCACAGAGGTGGGGGCGCTGGAGCGCCAGAGTGCTCCGCTCCCTCCTCCTCTCCTTGTCCGTAGGCGGCGCGGCTCTCTCCGCCCGTCGCGGCCGCGGGTGCGGCCGCGCAGTGACGCCACGGGGGGGGGGGGCGCTCCGTGGCCGAGCCCGACTTGAACAGAGCGTGTGTGGTGCTGGTGCTTGTGGGCAGGAGGCGGAAGTTAAACACAGGAGGAGTCCTGTGTTTAACTTCCGCCTTCTGCCCACAAGCACAAGCATCACACACGCTCTGTTCTCCACCCGGGCGGCGCGGCTGCACACTGTCCTCTCCTGCTGCCGCCCGGGTGGTTTTAATTAGCCTAGTGGTGGGGGGGTGGTTTGTCTAGGGGGGGTCTATACCAATGTGGGGGGGGGGTAGTTTGTCTAGGGGGGTCTATACTAATGTGGGGGGGGGCTTTGTCCTGGGGGGGTCTATACTAATGTGGGGGGGGGTTGTCCTGGGGGTCTATACTAATGTGGAGGGGTTGTCCTGGGGGGTCTATACTAATGTGTGGGGGGGGTGGTTTGTCCTGGGGGGGGGTCTATACTAATGTGTGGGGGGGTTTGTCCTGGGGGGTCTATACTAATGTGGGGGGGGGGTTTGTCCTGGGGGGGTCTATATCAATGTGGGGTGGGGGGGTTTGTCCTGGGGGTCTATACTAATGTGGGGGGGTGGTTTGTCCTGGGGGGGGTCTATACCAATGTGGGGGGGTGGTTTGTCCTGGGGGGGTCTATACTAATGTGGGGGGGGGGTTTGTCCTTGGGGTCTATACTAATGTGGGGGGGGGGGTCCTGTCCTGGGGGGTCTATACTAATGTGGGGGGGGGGGGGTTGGGGGGGTGTGTTTTCCTGGGGGGGTCTATACTAATGTGGGGGGGGGGGTTGTCCTGGGGGTCTATACTAATGTGGAGGGGTTGTCCTGGGGGTCTATACTAATGTGGGGGGGGGGGTTGTCCTGGGGGGTCTATACTAATGTGGGGGGGGGGGGTTGTCCTGGGGGGTCTATACTAATGTGGGGGGGGGGGTGTTGTCCTGGGGGGTCTATACTAATGTGGGGGGTTTGTCCTGGGGGGTCTATACTAATGTGGGGGGGTTTGTCCTGGGGGGTCTATACTAATGTGGGGGGGGGGTTTGTCCTGGGGGGTCTATACCAATGTGGGGGGGGGGTTTGTCTTGGGGGGTCTATACTAATGTGGGGTGGGGGGGTTTTGTCCTGGGGGGTCTATACTAATGTGGGGGGGGGTGGTTTTGTCCTGGGGGGGTCTATACCAATGTGGGGGGGGGGTGGGTTTGTCCTGGGGGGTCTATACTAATGTGGGGGGGGGGGTTGTCCTGGGGGGTCTATACTAATGTGGGGGGGTTGTCCTGGGGGTCTATACTAATGTGGGGGGGTTGTCCTGGGGGGTCTATACTAATGTGGGGGGGGGTTGTCCTGAGGGGTCTATACTAATGTGGGGGGGTGGTTTGTTCTGGGTAGTCTATACTAATATGGGGGGGTCTGTACTAATGTGGGGGGGGGGTTGTCCTGGGGGGTCTATACTAATGGAGGGGGTGGTTTGTCCTGGGGGTCTATACTAATGTGGGGGGTTTGTCCTGGGGGGGTCTATACTAATGTGGGGGGTTTGTCCTGGGGGGTCTATACCAATGTGGGGTGGGGGGGGGGGTTTGTCCCGGGGGGTCTATACTAATGTGGGGGGTGGGGGGGTTTGTCCTGGGGGGTCTATACTAATGTGGGGGGGGGGGGTTTGTCCTGGGGGGGTCTATACCAATGTGGGGGGGGTGGTTTGTCCTGGGGGGTCTATACTAATGTGGGGGGGGGGTTTGTCCTGGGGGGTCTATACTAATGTGGGGGGTTGTCCTGGGGGGTCTATACTAATGTGGGGGGTTGTCCTGGGGGTCTATACTAATGTGGGGGGGTTGTCCTGGGGGGTCTATACTAATGTGGGGGGGGGTTGTCCTGAGGGGTCTATACTAATGTGGGGGGTTTGTCCTGGGGGGGTCTATACTAATGTGGGGGGGGGGTCTGTACTAATGTGGGGGGGGTTGTCCTGGGGGGTCTATACTAATGGAGGGGGTGGTTTGTTCTGGGGGGTCTGTACTAATGGAGGGGGGGGAGGTTTGTTCTGGGGGGGGGGGGTTTGTACTAATGTAGGGGGGAAAGGTTTGTCCTGAGGGGGGGTCTATACTGATAAAGGGGGGTGTTTTGTCCTGGGGGTCTATACTAATGGGGGGGGGTCTGTCCTGAGGGAGGTATTTATACTTAGTGAAGGGTCTGCACTGACGGAGGGGGGGTCTATACTTAATGGAGTGGGGTCTGTACTGAGGGACGACTATAGTTGGTGGAGGGGGTGATACCATGTTTTACTGCACCAGGTGACACCAACCCTAGTGATGCCACTGCAGCTGCGGGCTCTTATTTCCCCTCTCCCTCACCTCCTCGTGCGCTGCTGTACTAGTGAGCGGCGCACTATGTTTCTTCCCCCGCCTTCATAACGGCCAGGGAAGAAAAAACAAAGGAGCAAAGAAAAGGATTGTGGGACATGTGGTCCCAAGGACTGGCAGCCCCACTGTAACACGGAAACTGCAGCCCAAACAGCATGCTCAGCTGAATGGGAGAGAGAAAGCCAGGAGCCCGGGGAAGCTTTCAGGGAAGGGCACCCAGGACTCCAGAGGGAGAGGGCAGTGCTGAGAGGACACCATCAGAGAGAGAAAAAGCCACACAGCCTGGCACCATCCCTGGTGGAGGAAGGAATAGAGTCATTGCAGGAATACAGGTCTGGGCTCTACCCAGCGGAGTCGCCACGGGCAATTCAGAGTGAGCTGACTCCTGATCAGAGGAACCGTTGTTGCTGTATCGCTGGGTCAGGTGAGAGGGCCGATCGGCCATTATTTACTACCATCTCTTGTAACATGTCTGCAGTCTCTGACCATCTCCTGTATTGTGTGCAGCCTGACCATCTCCTGTACTATGATTGCAGTCTCTGACCGTCTCTAGTATCATGTCTACAGTCTCTGACCATCTCCTGTACTATGTCTGGGGGCTCTTTCTAATAGACTCTCTAACAGAAGCCCCCTCTGTGTGCATCAGAGAGACTCCCCTCCAGGTCTCATTAGTGTACGCTCTTCCTGTATTTTATTTATTGGTAAAAGATCATGGGAGGATCCCAGGGTAACGAAGACTTCTTACGGGAACATCTCTGTGTTGAAGTCGTTGTCATAGAAACATTTGTAAAGGGGAGGAGTTGGTAAGATGACCACGCCCACGTGGGGGCGCCAGAAATATTTCTGCACCCAGGCGTCTGTGACCCTAGGATCGGCCCTGCCCACCTGTACTGGAGCTATGAAAGCCCCAACTCAGCCAGACAGGAACCTGAGGAGAGAGACAGTTTTCATCCAAATGCTGCATCAGAGAGCAAGCTGTCTTGTGGCAACACAGGGCATAGGGTGGTGGGTAACTCCTGTGAGGACTGCAGCCACAGCTGTGAAGTAAGCAGTCAGGAAGTATCCAATGCTCTCTGAAGTTCAAAATCTTCATCTCTGACAGTGGACGGCGGAGTGATATTCAGCTGACAGGGATGCTGTAGCCGGAACTACAGAGTCAGCATCGGAAAATGCGGCTGACTGACTGATTACTCCGCAGCCAGTGGCTGCAGTTCCCACAGGAGTTGTACACATCCCTGACAAATAGTCCCACTTGCAGCAGTGTCAATTAGAAAAAAAAAAGAGTTCTTACACATTTTGGCAGCAAAAAAAGCCCTGGGGTGTGTTGGGCACACCCGCCACACCCCGTGCGCACGCCTATGGGTACCACTTCTATGTGGTAAAATATAAAGTTGATTGCAATAGGGCCATTACGCCAGAATGTACTAGAGATTTTCATTGTGGTCCAGTCAGGTTGAGGCGGAAGCAGCATAATCAAGGAAATGTAATTTGAACTTAGTAACCATTTTAAATGTAGGGAGTACAGCATGGAATAGGGGATATGACAAAGCATATACCTATATAGTGTGTACTTTTCTTAATTCAGAGCACTAGGTGTGATTTCTGTCTGCTGCCTTGTACCTCTGTTATTAGCATGAGTCACTTCTGACATGTTTTCCTGACACCAAGAGAAAAAAGGTGATGGGGAGGGAGTTCTAGCACATAGCCTGTGATTGACAGCCTCAGCTCTGTTCCTGTGTGCTGTGTGAAGAGGAGTGTGTTCCTTGGGGTTGCCACATCATCCCTTTAATCCAGGACACATATTAATTACACAGGTTCTCAGGCTAATTTAATGCAGATAAGTCACCAAGTGAGTTTAATTACAAACCTTAATCAGCCACAGAACCTGTGTAATCAGGGCAGCCATCAGAAATTGTGGGGCTCCTTACACAGCTTCAGGCCTGGGCCCCCCCGAGCCTGACCACCAACATTCCCTAGGGTCCCGCCCGCTGGCCGTCACACCGAATCTGCCCACTAGCCATCCCACCAAGTCCTTCAGTGCCTCAGCCCCTCTCACGCCTGTACGCTCTCAGCCCCCCCCATACCTGTACGCTCTCAGCCCCCTCATACCTGTACGCTCTCAGCCCCCTCATACCTGTACGTGCTCAGCCCCACTCACACCTGTACGCTCTCAGCCCCCTCATACCTGTACGTTCTCAGCCCCCCTCACACCTGTTCGCTCTCAGCCCCCTCATACCTGTACGCTCTCAGCCCCTCACACCTGTACGCTCTCAGCCCCCTCATACCGGTACGCTCTCAGCCCCACTCACACCTGTACGCTCTCAGCCCCCTCATAACTGTACGCTCTCAGCCCCCCTCACACCTGTACGCTCTCAGCCCCCTCATACCTGTACCCTCTCAGCCCCCCTCACACCTGTACGCTCTCAGCCCCCTCACACTTGTACGCTCTGAGCCCCCTCACACCTGTACGCTCTCAGACCCACTCACACCTGTACGCTCTCAGCCCCCCACATACCTGTACGCTCTCAGCCCCCCTCACACCTGTACGCTCTCAGCCCCTCACACCTGTACGCTCTCAGCCCCCCTCACACCTGTACGCTCTCAGCCCCCTCACACCTGTACGCTCTCAGCCCCTCTCACACCTGTACGTTCTGAGCCCCCTCACACCTGTATGCTCTCAGCCCCCTCACACCTGTACGCTCTCAGCCCCCTCACACCTGTATGCGCTCAGCCCCACTCACACCTGTACGCTCTCAGCCCCCTCACACCTGTACGCTCTCAGCCTCCCTCACACCTGTACGCTCTCAGCCCCCCTCACACCTGTACGCTCTCAGTCCCCCCTCACACCTGTATGCTCTAAGTCCCCCTCACACCTGTACGCTCTCAGCCCCCTCATACCTGTAGGCTCTAAACCCCCCTCACACCTGTACGCTCTCAGCCCCCCCTCACACCTGTACGCTCTCAGCCCCCTCACACCTGTATGCTCTCAGCCCCCTCACACCTGTACGCCCCTAGCACCACTCATGTGTGTATATGACAAGCACGTACACACACACAGGCATGTACACACACACAGGCATGTAGACACACAAGACATGTACACACACAAAGACATGTAAACACATAGGCATGTACACACACAGACATGTAAACACACAGGCATGTACACACACAGAGACATGTAAACACAAAGGCATGTACACACACAGACATGTAAACACACAGGCATGTACACACACACAGACATGTAAACACACAGGCATGTACACACACAGACATGTAAACACACAGGCATGTACACACACACAGACATGTAAACACCCAGGCATGTACACACACACACAGACATGTACACAATGACACACACAGCCCCACCCCTGCACAACAGCCCTTACCTTGTTAAGGTGGTCCTAGTCCCAGCTCTTGTTTCCACATGCAGAGGGGTGCACATGCAGGAAATGGCCAGAGATGGCAGCAAAGAGCCCAATGTCAGCTCATGACAGAGCAGCAGACTTCCAACTCACACACATACAGGAGCTCCTCTGCACCTGCCTTCTCATATCCCTGGCAGTTGGCCGGGCCCTTCCAGAAGCTGGGGCTCCTTACAAGTGTATGGGCTGTACCCCCCTGATGGCAGCCCTGTGTGCAATTGATGTGTGTCCTGGATTAAAGGGATGATGTGGCAAGCCTTGTTCCTTTCCTCCAATCAGCTATCAGAGCTCCCCTCACTGAGCTCTGCAAAGTGTGATTTTAGCTAGCTGCCCTGCTTTCCGAAAGCTCAGCCAAGCTGTATAAATTCCACACTTTGAACGGATTTAGAGGAGAGAGGGTTGCAGATAAAAAGGTACATTTTATGTAGGAAAATTTGTTTCATCTCTGTGTATCACCTAAGGCTAGTCACTATATGTGAGGGTTTTAAATGGCTTACAACCACTTTAATGTAATTTGTTGTTTTTATCTTGGCATTGTAATGTAAACACATTTTTTTTTCTTTCACACAAGTTTGTTTTTGATGTATTTCCCAACAGAAAAAAAGGTAAAAAAAAAAGAAAAATACATTTAATGCACGAGATATATCCTGAATGAAAGGTACTGCCACCTGGTGGTCATATGTTATACTGCAGTTTGCATTAAAACACATTCAGAAATATTCATTGTATATACTGTATATGTGTGTGTGTGTGTCCTATTTGCATGTTTGGGGACATTGAAGCTTGTAAATTTGTAACTAAATTGTCCCGTTTTCCAGAAGATACTGCTAGAAAGGCATGTTCCATGGATGGTAGTGACATTCTGATAAGACTGGTACATATCTTTTCTTTGCCACTGGTGAGCGGAGGTATGAAATGGACAAAACAACTCTCCTGTAGATAAGACACTGCATGGCAATAAACTTTGTGTATGTACCTCTGAAAAAGTCATAGGCTGATAAACAACTGAAGCTTTATTTCTTATTACTGTACCTCAGTCAGGCATAAACAGTAATTCAACTGGAGATATTGTTGTATTCCTTTTTTACTGAACTGTTATGCAGCAAGAGTTAAAATGCCCTGTGCTAGAGGCACATATCACCTGCAGAGTGCTCCAATCATGATATTATCATTAAAATTTCCATAGATATTTCTGCTCCAGAAAGTTTGTACACAGTAAATGTTTAAAGTGATTAACTGACCATTCAGGTACTGGAGTTTGGCTAGCATGTTTGGCATAAAGGCTAACGGTGGTACAGTGGCCGAGAGGCTTATAACCAGTGTTAATTTTGTAGACAAAAATATATTTGTCCAAAAAAAATAACACTATTTTAGTCAACTAAAATTAAAACAATTCAGATGACTAAAATACGACTAAAACTAAAATGGCATTTAAGTCAAAAGACTATGAGTAAAACTAAATTGAAATTTGATGTCAAAATGAACACGGCTTATAACTTGCTATGAAGGAAATGGTCTTAATATGTATGGGAACATACAAGCACACTTAAGAGGCTGCCACATAAATACAAACTAGCCTTGATCCAGTATGCCAAAGCACCACATTGCAAGTATTTTATCTTTTATCGCCAAGATTTTATCTGAATTATGATAACTTCATCAAACAATCTTTAGTAAGCGCTTGGGGAAGAGGGAAGAGGAGAGAACTGAGCACATTCCTGGTGGAGCACATTTTACATATGAATTATTAAAGGAGTTGAGAATCTTCACGCAATACAGCTGTGTAAAAAATTTCACTTTAATTATCCAAATTACCCAAAGACAATTCCTGTTCACTTATTTCATCTGCACATGATTGGATAACTGAAGTGAATATTCAGACAATTTTTGTGTGAAAATTCTCAACTCCTTTAGTAAATTAGCATCAGAAAGTAAACCCTGTAATTAACCCTATACCGTGAAAACATAGATGTAGGCAGGGCAAACCAGGGGCCACCTTCTTTATACAATAGCTGTCCCAAAGCTCACACAGACCTATCATGTCTGCTCTGGTGAGTACAGATAGTGGACTCAAAACCCTATTATGCCATACCTTAGTCCACTACCACATAGACCCTTCTATTCAGTCAGGAGTCACCTACACAGAAAGGACCTCATCGTTATAGTTTAAAGTGTTTGTTAACCCAAAAAAAAAAAAAAATAGATACTGCTCCTTTAAAGCATTTTATACAGCACAGTGCTTGTGCTGTGTCATTTGGCCCTCTGTAACACCTAAAAAAAACTGTCTGATCTTGCCAGTTTCTACCCTCCCCTCTGTAAAATGACCACAGTGTATCATGGCTGCTGAGCCCTGACACTGTCATGGTCAGTTTATGTACCTCCGTCATCAGCAGCCCTGCTCTCTGCTCTACCTGTGTCTCCTGTGTCCTCCTGTGTCCTCCTCCCCCTCCCTCCCTGCCTGTCTGCTCGTGACAATGCCGCTCCTCCCCCCTCCTGCTGCTTGAATAACTCTAATCTGTATACACCATCAGCACTGCCTCTTATTGTAGTATCCCCCCTCTGTGTGTGATATATAAATGCTGTAAATACCTAATTTCAGAGCCGAGATCGTGATCACATGACTGGCTGGCTCTCTCCTCCTCTCCTCCTCCACAGTCATGTGATCACAATCTCAGCTCTGAAATTAGGTATTTGCAGCATTTATTTTTATAAATCACACAGAGAGGGGGACACTGCAATAGAAGGCAGTGCTGATGGTGTATACAGGTTACAGTGGCTTAAGAACCACTTTAAGGCTCTGGAAGTCCAGCCATGCACTGGGGTCTATGACACATAGTGTTCGGTTGAGGGGTCCTCTCTTCACTACTGGGAGGTTGACCTCTTTAATCACCACCGTCAACTCCTGACACACCCAGATTTACATTTGTTGCTTGTATTCAGGACCCATTCACCCACATCATTGTAGCACAGTATGTATCAAGTTACACATGCATTGTTTATTTCTGTGTCTTTAAATATCTTATCTCTACCTCACTCCGTAGTTAGTGGATGCGCTGTAAAGTTAGTACCTCCGTACTTCTGTTTGATAGGAGCTTGTCAGGGCCGGACTGGCCTACCGGGATACCGGGATATTTCCCGGCAGGTCGCCTGCCCTGGGGCCGCTTTGCTCCCCTGTCCCCTCTCTCCTGCTTCTGTGATCACGGAGCTGGCCGGGTCTGTGTCCGTCAGCCACGCTGTAACATGGTCCCGCCCCCCTAGATCGGTTCATGTGATAGTAGATAGAATCGGTGTTCCACCTATCACACGTGCCGGTCTAGGGGGGCGGGACCGTGTTAGGGCCGCCGAACACAGACCCAGCCAGCTCCGTGATCCACAGGAGGAGATGCCTGCAAGTACAGCCCACCCTGTGTGCCTGAATAGGGGGATCAGCATATAGAGGAAATGAGCTTTCTATATTCCTCCATGCAGCCGCTGAATGCTTGGAGGAGGGAGAGGAGGAGAATCAAGCATTCAGCGGCTGCATGGAGGAATATAGTAAGCTCATTTCCTCTATATAACGCCCCCCTGCTGATCCCCCTATCCAACTTCTTTTACTGCCCCCCCCCATTTCTCCATGTGCTCCCCCCCAGTGCTCTCCTCCCCACCACTCTCTCCAGCCCCCCTCCCCCACAGTTCTCTCAACCCCTGTTCTTTCTGCCCCCCCTGCTCTCCAGCTCTCCCCATCCTTCTCTAGCCCCACCCCAGTGCTCTCCACCCCCCACAGTGCTCTCCAGCCCCCCCGTGCTCCCACCCCCCCACAGTGCTCTCGAGCCCCCCCTGCTCCCAACCCCCACAGTGCTGTCCAGCCCCCGTACTCCCCACCCCTGTTCTTTCTGCTCCCGGTGCTTTCCAGCTCTCCCCATCAGTCTCCAGCTCCCACCCCAGTGCTCTCCACCCCCCACAGTGCTCCCCACCCCCCACAATGCTCTCCAGCCCCCCGTGCTCCCCCACCCCCACAGTGCTGTCCAGCCCCCCCCGTGCTCCCACCCCTGTTCTTTGTGCCCCCAGTGCACTCCAGCTCTCCCCATCAGTCTCCAGCCCCCACCCCAGTGCTCTCCACCCCCCACAGTGCTGTCCAGTGATGGGCACAGTGAGGCTGCATTTGATGGGCACAGTGAGGCTGCATTTGATGGGCACTGGTGAGGCTGCATTGAGCTCTTGTATCATGTCTGCAGCCTCTGAGGGAATCTGGAGAGGAGTCAAGAGTGGGAGCGCCATCAGGATGGGGGTCATGGGAGAAGTCAGACGTGTGTGGACTGCAGAGAGGAGACTATAGGAAAACCAGAGCCACCAAGCTGGAGTCGACTGACTGAGCCCTGCTTGGTGCACCTGAGAGGAGGTCAGTGACAGCGCCGCCAGGCCAGTCTGAAGGGGGGGGGGGTCACTGATGTAAGGGGGTAATGAATACAATAATGTAAGGGGGCACTGATATAAAGGGTTTCCCCCTTATATCAGTATACCAGTCTTACTGGTCCCTGCTGTCTTCTGTCTCCCAGAAGACAGCGGGAGAGGACAGAGTAGGCGCCATAAGTGGTGTAGGTCACGAGAACGCCACAGTAATCTATGCCAGGAAGTGGGAGCAAATACCTGTATTAGACAGGTATCAGCTCCCTCCTCCCCCCTGAAAGGTGCCAAATGTGACGCCGGAGGCACAGTCTAGAGAACCACATCCTTCAGCATCACAGAGAAGAACTGTTCTCACAAGGACAGGAATTATCTCAAGTATAAGAAGGCCCATCCTAGGAGAAGCCCACCCAGGGGCAACCGAGAACACACTCCCTCAGCCTTATCCATTCATGTTGCTTGTCCAGTCTCTTTTAGCCTTCCCTAGACTCCACCCACCCTATTCATGGTGCTCTGCATGAAGGGCAGTATTTATAGGTCACTTTCTGTTAGGGGGGGCCCAAAAAATAGGTAAATGAGTTAACCCCTTCCTACAGGCAAGCTGACATTGCTGACCTTTTCTATTGAAGCTACTGCTTGCCTTGCTATTAAGATGATTAAAAGCAGGGGCGGTGCGTCCTCTCCTGTCACTCTCTATATACCATAAATAGATTCATGCATTGCATGAATCTATCTATGGTCGCTGCTGACACCCCCTATTCAGGTGTCCGGCCCCTTTTCGGTCACCGGGCGCCTGAATTACAGCGGTGGGGGTGTTTTTTGGAAACACCTGATTAGCGCCGTAGGCGCTAATAGGCGTCCAAAAAGGTGACAAGCGGGCGCAACGCTGTGCGTTCCTTGTCACTCAGCACTGATGTTAGCAAACTGAAGGAATTCGGTTTGCTAACATTGTACTGCCCCTGTGTTACCTGTGCCCTGATTGGCTGAAACGACAGGCGCTGTGATTGGGCACCTATCAGGCGTCCAATCATAGCAGAGGATGAGAGGAGGAGCGGGCAGGAGAGGAAATGGAGGACACGATGCCGCCGTCACCCGAGACAAGGTAAGTGCAGGGCGGGGGGGGGGGGCACAGTGGCAGCTTCTTTGCAGAAGCCTTCTTTGCAGGGACTGTTTTGATGGGCAAAGTGGCTGTGTTTTGATGGGCAAAGTGGCTGCGTTTTGATGGGCAAAGTGGCTGCGTTTTGATGGGAAAAGTGGCTGCGTTTTAATAGGCACTGTGGCTGCGTTTTAATGGGCACAGTGGCTGCGTTTTAATGGGCACAGTGGCTGCGTTGGGTACAGTGGCTGCATTTGATGGGCTTTTTTTTCCAGAATTTTTCAGTTTATTTGCACCACCCCAAAAATTTTGAGCACCAGCCACCACTGATTAAAAGGTTTCAGTATTTTCTGATATAGGGAAAACAAAGAAGATACCAAATAGATATCAACAGGTCGGACTTTTAAGGCATGGAAGCAAATAGGAAAGTAGAAACAGCATATAAAAAAAGCTAGAGGTAAAAGTGAAGGCATACCCCTGAGAGGTCATTGTCTTAATTGTGAAGACAATGAAGGCATACCCCTGGGAGACAGCCCAATGCTTTGGTGAACAGCATTGGGCTGCCTCCCAGGGGTATGCCTTCATTGTCTCTACAAAAATACTTTTACCTCTAGCTTTTTTTATATGCTGTTTGGCCATACTATGTGTCACTAGGATCTACTAAGTTCCATGTGGATGGGATTATGTCCTCTATTGGCTGTCCCCATTGATGGTAATATACTGACTTGTTTCCTGCCCCTGCTATAAGCAACTATGAATTTTTGTTTGTACTCATCAGAATGTACCACTTGCTGTCCACTCTATCACAGCGTGGTCGACTGCTCCATAAATTTGGATTTGTCCTGGTTGCTATGACATTTGTACTTGAGGTGCAGCCCATTTGAAGATAGTGAGATTTATTGTTGCTCTCTCTTGCTACGTCTTTGAACCTTTTTCTGTGTCCTGAGGAAGCCTTTACGGCAAAACGCGTAGACGTGACGCACAAGGGCTCAAAGTACAAATTATATAATTTCATATGATTTTTATATTGTTTTGAACACTGTTATAATATTGTATATCTCAATAAAACTTTTATTTTTTTCTACTTTTCCTGTTTGCTTCAATGCCTTAAAAGTCCGACCTGTTGATATCTTTTTGGTATCTTCTTTGTTTTCCCTTGATATATTGTGGGTGCTTCCTCCTTCCTATTTCTTATTTTCTGATATACTGTCCTAAATCATCTAAGTATTGAAAAGGATGCTTGGTCCTGGTCAGTGAATCAATCTATTGAGCTGTGAGGAGGCAGCCAGGCAAGTGCAAGGCATTCATAATCATGAGCTCCCCTATTTCTCTGAGGTTTCTGAAACTTATATATCTATAAAAGACTTTGTAAAAGAACTACCTTTTTTAAAACTTAGTTTTGGATAGAGTAGGGAATGGTTAAAACCACTGAGTCCCATTGGGGAGATTTTACTGCACTTCTTCTCCTAGAAACACAGCAGATTGTTAGAGGGGAAAGGGGAAAGGAAGTAGAAATCGTACCCCCCATTGTCACCACAACAGATGTCCTATCAGAAGATTTTCCTTTACTGTCTGTTCCAGTGACAACTCTTCTGGATTTCCCATTACGTTGTAGACTGGAGACAGTGGTCACCAATCTGGTGCAGCTGTGCACGGTAGCCAATCAGCTTCTAACCTCATTTTGTTCAATGAAGCTTTGGCAATATAACCTGGAAGCTGATTGGTTTCTCTGCAGAAGCTAGCCTAATTTAGCACTCATCAGCTTTTGTAAATAAACCCCTTTGAGTCTCTTTCTACAGATTGCCCATTTTTCTGAGGGGAGGACAGAAAATAAGAAATCTCTCTAGGGAAACCATACAGATTTCACACTACTAGTACACTACAATAACCATTATACAACTCTGCTAGCATTTTATTTGTGATCATTCAAGAGGTATTATGATGAACTAAAAAAAAAACGAATCATATTTGTCCCCAAATACCTGTAAACTACATTTACCTAGAGAAAAAACATTAGCTGCTATAGTAAGTAATGCATAACAATGAGAAGGCTTCAGCCGTATCTGGTAATTCCACTAGAGGCTATTAGCCTCTAATCTGCATAATCCTTACTTATCCTCCGAACATTGGTAACGTAAAGTTTGTTAAATCAAATGTGCAAGATTATCACCAGGCATTTTTGAGAAAATTAATTTCCGACAGTTTTCTGTGTTCTTTCTAACTGGCGGTGCATTAACAGGTTGAGACAAGACCAATGAAATTCACATATTTAATATGGTGTTTATAGGTCAGACAACATGTCTAAAAAAGCAGAAAATTATACCAAGCCCCATGATAATTGCCGAAGAAGAAGCAGAGGAAGGGAGTGTTTCAAGATTTGCTAGCCTGCAGGGAGCTAAATATAAACTAGCTCCAAAGGTATTTAGATTCTCAGAGGTCAAACATTATAATAAATTAAATTAAATTGGGGATCACACATAAGTAATGACTGTTTACTAAATATAAGGCCCCCCCCCCAAAAAAAAAATGATATACTCTCTTACCAGTCCATGAAAATGGTGGCTGCATTCATTTTTTTCAGCCTCTTTTCACTTTATTTTGACGATCTTACCAGTAACACACTTCATGTCCCAGGGTGACAACACTCATTCAATGTAATGTATCTAGGAAGTAATGGTTTTATCACCACAGGTTTCTATACTGACTTGGGCTATTAACATGTCCCCTACTTTTCATCCCCCCTTTACATAGAGGGGAGTTGTGCTGTAGTTCACAGAAGAGAATGGGACAGGGCTGATAACATTGTTTGAGATTTGAGCTCAATGCACAAAAAGTTACAAGGACTGGTAATGTGCAATATATACAACATACATGTCTTTTCTTGGGTTTAGATATACCTGAAAGAGTATATTACCTCAACATTTAATATTCCTTTGTGTGAAATACCTCAGTTTCCCTGCTTTCCTATATCAAACTGACCATGCTGAGAATAGAAGCACATCCTTTCCAAGCGTGGTCAGTTTTCTGGCTGTGCTGGGAGCATAGCTTGCTTGTCCTCCAATGGCCAAGACATGCCCCTTCTGCACAGCCAATCACTTGAAAGATCAGTGTACTGCTGTTTCTCCACCCACAGCTCTCTAAGCCTCTTATGTAGCTGTAAAATTTTCTTGGGACCCTAAAGTGCCAGGACAGGAGAAAAAAACACAAAATGACCACATTTTGCAAAAATGATGTGTGTATGTATGTGTGTACAGTATGTGTGTGTGTGTATAAGTATGTATAGGGCTCGGTCATAACTGCTGGTTTTAAGAAAAGCGATTCATGGTAGGATAGTATTTCAGAGGCATTTTATAGGGGGTGTTGCCTCCTCACTGCCTATTTTAACCCTCTAAATACAGCATTTCCCTGCCACAACAATGTGCAGTGCATTCGGTTGCAGGGCAGGTATACTTAGGTATACTTCCAGCCATGGCCACAGCATGTGTTGCAACTGCAGCTAAAAGGGGGAGCAGTTGGGGGTGGTAAAATCCTAGCTCAACTGCATGGTATTACTGCCCGCAATGGGCTTTCCAACCGTCAGAAACACAGGGAAAGAAATCCCCAACCATTTTTTTAACCACTTCAGCCCCAGAAGGATTTGCCCCCTTAATGACAGAGGGGCCACCCCTGCCCCCATGCCCCTACAGCACTGGAGTCGCTGATTTATATATCGTGAGAGCAAACCCTGTTGCTATCAAAATAAATAAATCCGTGCTCCAGCTAAATGGTGTACCTGAAAAGCAAATAATGGTAACAATAAAACATTAACTCAATAAAACAACTTTTCTTTTATTGCAATCTGTGCCTAAAAAATATATGCCGTAGCATGGGGGCAATCCACCCCTAATGTTAGGGGCAAATCGCCCCTCCACCCCTGCCCCAATGCTTCAGCATATATGCTCTTTTTTTTTAACTGTGGTGGTGAAATCACCTCCTACAGTGCTGGAGTCGCTGATTTACATATTGTGAGAACAAACGCTGTTGCTGTCAAGATAAATAAATCAGTGCTGCAGCTGAATGACATACCTGCAAAGAAAATAATGATTAACAATAAAACACAGTAAACAGTAAAGTTTAAAATAATTACATACCTGCAAAGCAAACGTGATAAAAAATTGTAACAATAAAATATTGCAGTTAAGCATTAAATACAGTAAAAAAGAGCAGAACAATAAAAAGAGAACAATAGAGAGAGAAGAACAAGAACATTACAACTATTTTTGTTTTTATTTTATATATATATATATATATATATATATATATATATATATATATATATATATATATATATAATATATATAAATATATTTATTTTACACTTTTATTTGTAACTCTAACTGTAAAGGTTCCAGGTTTAGGTCTCCAAAAATGCAATGGCATCTTTGGAGACCCTGTGAAAGCGTGCCCTAGGACTGTGCAGTGCTTTACCCTACGCTAATACTCCACTAGTGTGTGGTAGCGACAAAAACATTCACTGATGCAGAGACCAGGTTGGCCAGGACAGGTGGGACAATAAAAGCGGGTGTCACGCTGTCAGAAGCCATGAATCAGACTGAGACAGAAGTAGAGTTAAATCACACTTTTACAATAAAAGTAAATAGAACAAACGTAGTCAAAACATAGCCAAAGTTTGGTAACCGGAATGGATATTAAGACAAGCCAGAAAGTCAGTAAGCCAGGGAACAGCATAGTGGAACAGCAAGGATCTGGAGCCAGAAGGGATGTCAGTCAAGTCTTTAACAGGAACGCAGGATATAGTCTCTGCGATGTTGACCAAGGCGAAGGCAGAGATCATCTGGGCTGAACATCTTAAGTAGGCAGGACTGACGAGCAGGATATCATTAACAGGTGAGTCACTATTGAGAGATAGGAGCTGGCGATTAGCCGACAGCTGAGTGGCCAGCTCAGAGAAGGAAGGGCTGAGTCCAGCCCTGACACGTGCCTGTATCCGCATTTCCTACAGACACAACATTTAATTTGGGGTGTTCTTTGGCCTGAGGTACCACGGAGGACTTCTGGGAAGTGCCTCTCATGCAGACAGCTCAATTCATTTGCATTGGGAAGTTGGGGCACAGCACCGTCTGGAAACAGAAGGGCTGTGATGATCTCTTCCTGGAATTTTCGGAAGGATTCAGTTCATCCTGACACTTTGTATAGCATATAAGCGTTCAGCAGAGCCAATTGAAATAGGTATACAGACACTTTTTTGTACCAGCGTCTGACCTTATGGGCAATTAAGTATGGCGCCATCAACTGGTCGTGGAAGCCCACCCCTCCCATATTAAGGTTGTATTCGTGGACACAGAGGGGCTTCTCAACAACACCAGTCTCTGTTGGAATTTGGACAGTCGTATCTGCGTGAAGGGAGGACAGAATGAAAACATTCTGATTATCCCTCCACTTCACTGCAAGCAAATTATTACTTCTCAAGCAGGCTCTCTCCCCCTGTCTAAGTCGAGAATCTACAAGGGGGAAGCCCCAGTGATAAGATCTCATGGTGCCACATGTGCCAATTCCACAATCAAAAAGGTGACTAAAAAGTGGCACGCTCTGTGATACTGCACTTGGGTGGGCTGGGCGGCGGGGCTAAACGCAGGTGATGGTAAGGTGTCTGGGCTGATCCTGCTAACGTCATGTTTTTGGGAACACTAAACTATTGGGGACACTAGTATAGATCTGATCAGATCAACGATATTGATCTGTTCAGACACTACACTAGTAAGGGAGGTGTATGGTGTGTGCGTGGGTGTTAGCGATACTGGCACTAATCTGACGCTGCCTGGGATTGACGCTGACCCTAACGGATGCTAAAACCTAACTGATGTCATCCGCCGTAATATATGGCGGGTACCCTGACGCTATAAAAAACGAACTAACCAGCGTCACCCATGACACTAATATGGTGATCACTGGTAACAAGGCGTGAAAGGGTTAACCGGGGTGATCAAGGGGTTAAACCTTTATTCGATAATATATGGGGGTACCCTGACGCTATAAAAGACTGAAGTGAAACTAATCAACTGTAGCACAGCCCCCTTGGGGACTGCTTGGATTTACCTGCTCATCTGCATCGCCATGACCCTGTGAACATTCCAAACCACCTGACACTTTGGGTTCAGACATAATTGCAACAACTTTAAGTAATAAGACAACACTCAATATATTTATATTCTGTTAACGTTTACTGGAATACTTCAGTGAAGATATGGTTGTAAAACGGAGGTAATGGTTCAACTGAGCTTGGGATAACAGCACAAACTCAATTGAGTGACTCCTCAGGAAAATGCCAGTTAAGGCAGTTGTCAACAACAGATTATTATACACACATATGTACAATAGAGTACCGCTTGAACATAACCTGTAAGGATAAGCAGAGGTTAAGTGTCAATTCTGACCATACTTCTAGAAAGAGAAACCCAGGCTGGCCTGTTTAACCTCTAATCCTATTGGGAGATGAAGCTAAACATGGATAGTATGAGCGCCCTTTAAGTAGCAATGACAGAATGTCCCCGTTGCAGATCTGATGGTCTTCATCGGCAGTCGGAGCTCATTAATTGTATCCAATAAGGTGCAGTAAAAGAAGTAGTAGTATATCTGATTATGACTGTAGCTAAAGATGCTTATGTACGGTGTTCAAATAAAGCTGCAGTGAAGTGTTCCCAAAGTAAAGCTGTCTGTGCACAGTGTCCCAGTGAAACAACAAAGGAAAGGTTTGCAAAGATGGGCAGTGGCCCTCTCACCAATGACCAGAACGATTCGATGTCTTCCAGCTAGCGAAACCCAGATGGACGTCCTGACTGCGAACCAGCTTGATGCGATCACCCATTGTGGAGCATGAAACGTGGGTTGCTGCACTGTAGAGGTGGTGCTGGTCAGATGTCAGATGAACAGCGGGCAACGCTGGACCCCTTCTCAGCCCCTGGATGACTGTGGACCGCGTGGTAGGCTGCGACCTCACTCTCCCTGCACAGAGAGATTCTTTACACATGACTCCTTTATAGCTCTTCCCAGCAATCTCTCTGGTGGTAGCAAGGATCCCTGGGATACGTAGTCTGGGTGTACAGTCATGCAGGCAAACAGCCATCTGATGGAACTACTAGTCCCACAATCCCTTTGGTTGGGCTCACGAATATGATGTCAGTCCAGTAACACTGGGCACTAGAGGGACAATACGACATACAGACAGGGCAGGGAATAGCTGTTCATAGCAATTGTAGTTCATATTGCTACACAACTCACTAGCGTCACCCGTGACACTAATACGGCGATCAGAATATAGATCTATACACTATATTAGTGACACTGGTGACAGGGGGTGAAGGGATTAACTGGGGGGTTATCAAGGGGTTAAACCTTTACTAGGGGGTTAATGGGGGTACCCTAGACCTACCTGGGCCTACTACTAATTGTCCTAACGCTGATTATTGACACCAGTACAGTGATCAGTAAAAAAAAATCTGAAAACAGCATTTGGTGACACAGGCAGTAAAGGGATTAACTGGGGGGGGGGGGGGGGGGGGGGGGGGGTTGCGGCGATCGGGGGGGGGGGGGGGAGTGTGCCTACTTGTACTGTGTCAGTGTATTATTGGTGCAACTCACTTTTAGATGTCCTCTCTCTGGAAACAAAAAGAGGAGATGACATTACTTCCTCTGCCTGTGTTTACATTTACAGGCAGAGGACAGTTTCTCATTCGCCAGAACGGATCACCAGGTCCAAGCCAGAAATCATTGGCCTGGGCCTGGAGACTGATCTGTTCTGAATCGAATCTGATTGCCACGGGCGCAAGTGCTGTAAAGCTACAGTGATTTGGCAACAGTGCCAACCTCTCGCTGTATAATGACGGTGGCTGATCTGCAACTGGTTAAAATTATGGTGCATTGAAGAATTAATGACACCCTTGTGCGTCTGTTAAAGAGCAAAGCGTTTGTCTGCATGATCATAATGTGTGTGATTTTGTGTGTTTCCTGACATGCAATAATGTGATCCAAGCCTAATGCGGCGTACACACGGTCGGAATTTCCGATGGAAACAGTCCGATGGGAGCTTTTCATCGGATTTTCCGACCGTGTGTATGCCCATCGGTCTTTTTCTGTCGGAATTTCCGACGGACTTTGAATTGAGAACCTGTTCTCAATTTTTCCGACGGAAAACCTTTCTATCGGATTTTCCGATCGTGTGTATGTAATTTCGACACGCAAAATTCCGACGCATGCTCGGAAACAATTCGACGCATGCTCGGAAGCATTAAACTTCCCTTTTATAGTGCTGTTGAACGTGTTTTATGCCGCTGTGTTACAGACCATCGGAATTTGGTGTGACCGTGTGTAGGCAAGACAGTTTGAGCAAAATTCTGTCGGAATTCCGTCGGGAAAACCAGCAGAGCTTTTTCTGACGAGAATTCCAACCGTGTGTACGCGGCATAAGGCTATATGCACACTAGGAGGAGAAAAAACGTCAAAGTTTTTAGCTTAAAAACGTGGCATAAGACTATGAGAGATTAAGAGCATTTTGTTTATAGGAGTTTTTTGCACTACACACCCCTCTACAAAAGGAAAGAAATTATGTACAGTGACAACACTAAAAATTTTTTGAAACTTGATGTTTAAAGAGATAAGAGGAGTTTAGGAGAGACTGACGTTTTTACAGCTCCTAAACTTCTCCAGAAAACGCGATTGAGAAGGTTTTTTTTCCTGCCCTCTGAACATCCCTAACAGAAAACGCCTGTAGCAGTCGTAATGTGCAAAGACACATAGAACACAATAGAAGTGCTTCTAGAGGCAGGTGAAAAAAACATCAAACGCCTGTAGAATCAACGTTTTTTAAGTCCAGTGTGCTTGGAACCTTAAACTGGGGTGCCTTGAGACTGAAAATACTTTTCAAAGGTGGCCTGACCAGAAGTATGTTAAGAAACACTGTACTAGATGACACTGTACTTGTGTCACTGGCCTTCAGATTACTCTGGTTTACATTGGCACTGGTGACACTGTACTTGTGTAATGATGATCAGGACACTTATGCTGGCTTACACAGGCTCTTGTGACATTGACATGGATGTGGCTAGCGATCAGAACACTGTTGCTGGCTTACACTGGCACTGGTGACACTGTACTGGTGTGGTGATGATCAGAACACTGCTACTGGCTTACACTGGTTCCATTGACACTGTACTGGTGTGTAGGGTTGTCACCTGTCCGGGATTCACCCGGACAGTTCGGGTTTGGAATCATGTGTCCGGGTTTCAGACTGCCTGAAACCCGGCACATTATTCAGACTGGACTATGGATTCCCAGCAGGGTTGCTGGTAGCAGTTGTCTATGCTGAGAGTGTCTGTTACACTCCTTAACACTGCCCAAAGCCAACACTAACAATCCCCCCTCCAAACACACACACTGACAGGAGAGGAGAGGGGGCTCGATCTGCACCCTTTGCCCCTACCCCTCTGTGTCTGCCCACACTCCAATCCCCGGCGCTGTGCCTCAGAAAAGGAAAGTGGGGGCTGGAAATTTGAAGTCCAGCAGCCTCAGGTACATCTGGATGAGAGGTGCTGACTGCCAAGGGGTGAGTGAGCTCACTATCCATCCCCGTCTGTGACTGAAGTCTCCCCCCTTCTCTCTCCTGCCTCTAATTGAGTATGCTAAGGGAAATCAAGGTTCTCAGAGCACCCCTTACATCAGAGTTCCCCTTTACACCAGAAGCCACAGTGTTCCCCCTTACATCAGAGTTTCCCTATACACCAGAGGCCACAGTGTTCCCCCTTACATCAGAGTCCTCTCCGTACATCAGAGTTCTTAGTGTTCCCCCTTAAATCAGGGCATACCTTATGTTAGAGTCCCCAGAGTTCTCCCTTACATCAGAGTCTGCAGAGTCTCCCCTTACAGTGAAAGGGAACTTCAGATGTAAAAGGGGAACTCTGTGGACTCTGATGTAAAGGGGAACTCTGTGGACCCTGATGTACAGGGGAACTCTGTGGACTCTGATGTAAAGGGGAACTCTGTGGACTCTGGTGTAAAGGGGAACTCTGTGGACTCTGATGTAAAGGGCGAACTCTGTGGACCCTGATGTAAAGGGGAACTCTGTGGACTCAGATGTAAAGGGGAACTCTGTGGGTTCTGATGTAAAGAGGAACTCTGTGGATTCAGATGTAAAGGGGAACTCTGTGGACTCTGATGTAAAGGGGAACTCTGTGGACTCTGATGTAAAGGGAAACTCTGTGGACTCTGATGTAAAGGGGAACTCTGTGGACTCTGATGTAAAGGGGAACTCTTGTTATTAACTTCATATGATTACAAATGTTATTTATTAGCAAAATATATGTATAAAAAAAATTGCGGTGCGCCGCTTGTGTTCGGGTTTGACTTGAAGAAAAGGTGGCAACCCTACTGGTGTGGCAGTGATCACTACACTGATGCTGGCTTACATTGGCTCTGTCAATACTGGCACTGGTAACACTGGCATCAGTGTGGCTAGAGATCAAGAATTCTGTTGATGGCACAGGCTCTGGTGACATTGTATTGGTGTGGCTACCAATCAGGTCAATGTTGCTCACTTACAGTGGTCCCAGTCACACTGTACTGGTGTGGGAATGATCAAAACACAGCTGCTGCCTTGTACTGGCAACATTGGCACTGGTGTGGCTAGTGATCAAGAACACTGTTGTTGGCTGCTGTGGTCTTGTGACCCTGGCACTGGTGTGGCTAGTGATCAGGAACACTGTTGCTGGCTTACAATATCTCTGGTGACACTGTATTGGGGTGGCACGTGGTCAGGATAATATTGCTGGTGTACACGAGTTTTGGTGCCCTGCACTGGTGTGGCAGTGATTAGAACACTGCTGCTGGCTTACACTGGCACAGGCAACACTGGCACTGGTTACACTACCGATGATGTGGTTTATGATGATGAAGAACGCTGTTTCTGGCTGATCTGGTCTGGGGACACTGTGACTGATCTGGCTAGCGATCAGGAAAACTGTTGCTGGCTGTACTGATACTGGTAACACTGGGGCTGATGATGGCTAGTGATCAGGAACACTGTTGCTGGCTTCTACAGGTCTGGTGACACTAGGACTGGTGTGGCTAGTGATAAGGGACAGTGATAATGGCTTACACTGATCTGGCGGCACTGAGACTGTTGTGGCAGTCATCAGGAACACTGTTTCTGGATGCACTGGTCCAATGACCCTGGCACCACTTGGAAGTGCACTTGGAACTGCGGTCACTGTAGATCTGTGGGGGACATGCAAGGAAAATAAAAAACAGCATTTTTGCTTGTACGTGATTGGATGATAAAACCAGCAGAGCTTCCACTCATTTAAGATCTTCCCCTCAGATCTAAAGCGACTGCACTTCCAAGTGCACTTGCAGTGCACTTGTAGTGCACTTGTAGTGCAAAGTGGACTTGCCTTTAGTAAATCAACCCCTGTGGATAGTGTGGCTAGTTATTAGGGACACTGTGGCTGGCTCTGGGGCACTGTTAAGAAACTACTGGGGATCACAGTTAGGAAACACTCTGTTTTCTTACAGTTGATCAGTGTGTGAGAGGAAACATAGTGGGTGGAAAATGTAGCCTTTGTTTACTTTTTTTGGCAACTGTAACTGGTCATAGCGATCATGTGGTACAGGGCCAGCTTTTATGATTTGCCATATCCAATAGACACAGTGTTAACAGAGCTTACTGCAAGCATTGCAAAGGGGAGGCAGAATGGCAAGTGGATTTATAACAAAAGTCCTGTAATATTTATCTGTCCTACAGGAAAGGCAGATCATTTCAGCTGCAGAGAATGATCAGAGATGTTGGTTTAGTCATATAATTGCATGCTGTGGACATACAAAGCAGTGTTTCTTTTACTCTGGTAGAATACTATATAATTGAGTATGAAAATGTGACTCTAAACTATATCCTTATTATTCAAAAATGATTCCATATACATCTGTAGCACCCTCTACCATAGGTAGGTGCTAGCATAGGATTTTTTGCTAGGGAAACTGTCAGCACAGGTACATTTAGGCAGGCCTATGCTTTGAGCTAGGCCTGTCTGTTTTGATCTGGGGGCAGGGAGTGGTTAGTGTAGCAGTGGGTGTGACCTAGGGTGCCCACGTGTCCCGGATTGCCCGGGACTATCCCGTAATTGACACCTCTGTCCCCGTTCCCGGGCACCTTCATTCCGGGACAATACAGTGTCCCGGAATGAAACCGGCACTGGGAACATTCAGGAATTCATGGGACAGGGGCGGACTAAGCCGCCATATCACTGGCTCTGCCTCCACCGGAATGTACTCCTGATCACTGGTTGCTATAGCCGCCTGGCGTCTAGTAGCAACCAGTGACATCACGGCAGCGACTCCCTCCCTGCCCAGCGTTGAAAGCGGAGGAGGATTTCACTTCCTCCTCCTCCACGCTAGTGCTCCTGGGGTCCAAAGCAGCTGCCCTTTGAGCTGTGCCCTGCAGCCTAGAGAGTTGTAGTCCCGCTGGTCTAGTGGCGGCAGAGTGCAGCGCAGGACAGCGGAAGCGGAGCTAAAGCCGGGCTGACAGCAGCAATTTGAAACAGCGAGCGGTGGCCCTGGTGAGCAGCACAAGGCTGGTAGAACCAACAGCCCAGGAGGAAGAGGGAGAAGACCTCACCGCCGGCCACAGTGACCTGAGCAGCAGTGGGTGCAGCATCCCCGGAACATCTCAGAACCTGCACACGTTCTCCAGCCTCCTCTCCTAGCTGTCACTGTCATCGTCAAGAAGGAAGACAGGCTGACCATGACCTACCCACAGACAGGGGCTGGGACAGGGGGCACAGGAGGGACTGCAGGAAGGGGATAGGGGGTCACTTTCCCCCACCACCTCCTCTCTCACTGACCTACCTCCCCTTTCACCCACCTACCGCTCTCTCTCCCATCCCCACTCTCTTATACCCCTCCCTCTCCCATCTCCCACCCCCTCCCTATCTCTCTCACCCTCCCTCTCCATCTCTCTCACCCTCATCCACCCCCCTCACCAACCCCCTCTCTCTTCCCAAGTGGAAACTGACTAACAGGTGAGAGTTAGTTACCCCACCCCCCCCCCCCTCCAGCACTGCCATTCATCCCCCTCACCCTTGCCACTTACCTTATCCTCCTAACGAAGGACTACAGGTCCCAGCATGAGCCCCTCAGAGCTGAGGATGTGACAAGCCCCTGTGGTAGGTCAGTGTAATGGACCGTCAGTGTAGGAATCAGGTAGGTTAGTGTAGTGGGTCAGTGTAGGGATCAGGTAGGTCAGTGTAGTGGTCAGGTAGGTCAGTGTAGGAATCAGGTAGGTCAGTGTATGTCAAGTTTTTACTCCAGATCCCTCAGGTCATGTGTATTCCTTTTGTAGTATAAAGTACCGGGTTTTATATACAACTTTAGTGACTTGGCTATAAAAAGCATTTGATTCATGTATGTTTGCCCAGCATTGTAAGAATAATTACACTCTGTGACTCTAAGTGGCCGCCTGCAATGTTGGGCTAACATACATTAAACAAATGCTTAAATAGGTAAGGAGCGGGGCCACCCAGCGACGTCACATGGTGGCACCGCCCCCTTGTGATGTCACCGACCGGTGCATGCTGAGGAGTGTCCCTGAATGGCAGTTTGGAAATGTGGTCACCCTAGTGTGACCACCTGTGCTTCAGTGCTGAGGCGCCTCCCCTGCTTCCAGGGAGAATGTTCTGGAAGAGAGGCAGGGCCTAGAACTGGGGTGGCAGGCAGCTCATGTAGAAGCCCTGACCAATCCCCAACTGGAATTGGCAGGGGGCGGGCCTACTATATAAGCTGAGGTAACAGGCCACTGGGGAGGAGTTGTCAACTGGGAGAAGTGGAGAATGGAGTACTAGACAACAGCAGGAACCCATCCCCATCTGGGGGGGGGGGGGGTGCCGATCACAGGAGGAGGCCCAGGAGAGCAGTGAGGGAACTTCACCTTTACATGGTCATTGGTGAAGTGCGCATCTTTACACGGTCATTGATGTGGAATTCCTGGAGCAGAGGGGCAAGAGAAGTTCTCCATCATGGACTCAGGACAGAGAATGTTTGGTGAGTGTACCACAGTGGAGGGCTGGATGTGGAGACATGCCAGGAAGTCTGTGAGGGAACTTCACCTTTACACGGTCATTGGTGAAGTCCTCATCATTACACGGTCATTGATGAGGAGTCCTGGATCAGAGGAGAGACTGTGGGGAATAGTGTCAAATCGATGTGGCCCGAGGGCGCAGGATTTGCAGACTGGGCTGGCTGGGAACAGTAGTCCATCATTCAGCACATGCTATTAAACTACTAGGCCTCTGGGGAGAGGTACTGCAGGCCTCTGGCCTAGTAGCAGCAACCAATCAGAGTCAGCATAAGAGACTATTCAGAGTGGAATATTTTGCACATAGAAGAAGATGTGACAGGAAATTAATTAATTTGTTTTGTGCAGGAGGGAAGGAGCTTCGCCCTTACACAGTTATGATTGAAGTC
This sequence comes from Lithobates sylvaticus, assembly GCA_028564925.1. Lineage (NCBI taxonomy): Eukaryota > Metazoa > Chordata > Amphibia > Anura > Ranidae > Lithobates > Lithobates sylvaticus. The sequence goes on along the minus strand of CM053026.1, from coordinate 255,927,053 downwards.
CTCATCTTTACACGGTCATTGATGAGGAAGTCCTGGGAGCAATAGTCTGCAGGAGTTACGCAGAGGAGGAGCAATAATCTGCATGGTGATGCAGGGAAGAGACTGTGTCTGTTATACATGCTCATCATTTATTCAGGCTTAAACTAAGTTCTGATCTATAAATATGATGGCAAAGTATTTGATCTATGGGCATCCCATATACCCCTTTTCCCAACCAAGTTATACCCCCTAATAAATGTAGCGCTGACATTTCTGTCAGGCAATGTTAATCTATGAGCAGTGTTATAATTTAGTATTTGGCACCATCTAGTGGCCTATACAGGAAATGGACCCCAATTATTTCTATTTCAATAGTACTAGAAGTATAACAGGAAGTAACTGATTGTTTACATGATTCTATGACCTACCTACCCAGAATGCCAATTGACCTACCCATGATCACTCAGTACTGAACAGCATGCTGGATAGGCTATAAAGGAGCCTGTGCGGCCATTTTCTTTCTCTTCTGGACAAGTGGCCTGCCTGCAAGGAACTGTGAGGAGGTCTCCAGAGAGCGCGGCCAACAGCCACTGTAGAACGGAACATCTAGAGACTCTGCCTTATACCTGAGTGCTGGAAAGACTGTGTGACCGGATCGGGAAGGATCCAGAGACACCTGTCGGAGCCATCAGAGGGTCCCAGTTCATCTTGCAGAGCAGAGCGGTTTGACGGCGCCGGCTGGTACGAAGTAAGACTGAGACCAGCGGAGCGCAGCTGTTCTATCCTTCAGATCCAGTTTGGTGAGAGGGCTGTTGCCCACAGTTTCTTAACGCACTTTTGTACACCTAGACTCTTAATACAGTGTTGCTGGGACCTGTAGTCCCACAGAGGAGATCCTATTCAAAAGGACTGAGTTTACACAGGCCTCAAGCCTACCCTTCACTGTACTACTGACACTGTGTTATTCCAAGCCAATTGCATCGGAGGCAGTTACAGGTGTACTGAACTACAAGAGCAGTTCTAACATTCATCTTACTTTAATCCTTGTTTGTTCAACTGTTAGATTACAATTACTACAACACATATAGCTAGCAGAAGACAAAAGACTAAAGACTGCATCTCTCAATGCAAGGCTTTGCATTCTATTAATATTAAGAAGGACTGCATTGTAAAGTAGGGGGAGCTCCCTAGTAATGGTGTTGTACTTTATTGATTAACTTTGCATTCCTGTGGTTACCAAAGTGTGCTGGAAGTGGGAAGGTGCTCAAAGTTAAGACGTTTTCACTTTGAGCATTAGTCCCACTTGGAGACACGCTCTTAGGGGTCATTCAAGACAAACCTATATGTACAAACTGTTGTGAGTATTCACTGTACTGTTGCACTACGTTAGTGGGACAGTGCAGTCAATGTAATAACTGTTATACCTGTTCTAGTGAAATCTTTAAGTCTATGCTAAATATTCTTCAAAAACGTAATCTGCTATTTACTTATAAAACAGTGAGTTTGTGTTATTACAAGAATGGAACCCAAAGTGTCAGAGGTAAGGGTAGCTCCAGGTGTCTGGGATGGCCAGTGGGAAAATTAACAACTTTGCAGCTCCCAAGGAAGTAGTGCGCTACATAAACAAAAACAAAACAAAGCAAATGACTGTTCATTGTCTCTGAGGTTATATGTGAAGGTCTGGCAGCGGGGTGATTTGGTGGATGTTTGTTACTAGTGGCAACTACACCGCTACACATCCAACACTTAATGACCCTGAAATACATTTTTTATTAAATCATTTTGTGTTTTTCTACCTCCTTGTAACATCCTCCATGAGCTCCAGAACCACTCTATTTTCCTCTAACTTCAGTTTGTTTGAAACAAGTACAGTAGTACACATTGGGGTTGATTTACTAAAGGCAAATCCACCTTGCACTACAAGTGCACTACAAGTGCACTTGGAAGTGTACTTGTAAGTGCAGTCGCTTTAGATCTGAGGGGAAGATCTCAAATGAGGGGAAGCTCTGCTGATTTTATCATCCAATCATGTACAAGCAAAAATGCTGTTTTTTATTTTCCTTGCATGCCCCACTCAGATCTACAGTGACTGCACTTCCAAGTGCACTTGAAGTGCACTTGTAGTTCAAAATGGATTTGCCTTTAGTAAATAACCCCCATTAGCTGCAGTCATGTGCACTGCTCTATGCACACTACACATCCCATAGTCCATAGTCCCAAGTCCTTCCAGAGAGTGAGAAAGAGAGAACATAGCCATCGAGTAACAGGAGACCGGAGGAGACTGAGAGCAATAGAAGCAACTTTTTTCGTTAAAAATACATACTTGAATAGAATATTTTTTTAAACCAGTTTAGTGTCACTTTAACATTACTTTCTTTCCCTTTAAAACTGGTAATGAAAAAGAGAAAGTAAATGAACATAAACAAGAAATAATGAGACCCACTGAGAAATAATATTCATACAGTATATATATATATATACACACAATATATATATATATATATATACATTTAAAAAAATGATATAATCTAGTGGGGTCTCATGCCTTCCTATATCAACTTGTAAAGGGAATAACTTACATACAGTAGGTCGAATTTCACATGTTAACAGAGTAACGCTTCTTCTGTAATAACTCTTTTTTCCTATTCTTTCTCATTTGAGGTAAATAATGGATTTCAAGAATAATCAATTCGATGAAAGAATGTGCCATCGCTGAGTTCTTGATGGTAGGCTGTCCGACATTTACAGAAGGCTACAGAATGTTTATGAGATGACACCATTAACAAGAGCCATGTGCACAGATGGATGAAGATTTTTTTGCCTGGGGTCCCCTTTTAAATTCACACTAGACCCTTATCAATCATGTATATTAGTATCTTAATAAATGTGTGTGTACTAGTGTTATTATATGTAACTTTTGGTGTCATGGTGAAGGTGATTTGTGACTCTGAATATGTATATACTGTATATACAGAATATATACTATATTTGTGTCATCTTTATTTTTTTCACTGTGCCTGATGAAAGGCTCCCTGGTAGCTGATCCATCCAACTTTTTCAAGGGGATCTGGGAGGTAAACAGCGCAGCCGACATTCGGCAATGTTTAGAGAAAGTCCTTCAAGAAGTGTGTATGGTATGTGTGTATGTGGGGGGGGGGGGGGGGGTGAATAAGTCCTGATGATGTAGATGTCCAGTGTCTTTAGAGGGAATTTCTGCATGATGGCATCTAATACTGTAAATAGCATGTGCAAAGTGTCTCCTTGTTAAAACCTTGGTGTAAAGAAATGGGATAAGGTGTCTGCATGCAGTGTCTCTTAGGGTGTATAGAGGGTGGGCTTTTTGGTCCGCTCACTGATCCAGATGATACCAGACTCAAGAGGATAGGAAGTTCCAGGATAGACCCCTGTAGAATCTGCCATCAGAGAATGGTGCCTGACCGCATACATTTGCGTCCCTGAGATTCAGCAGGATCTGTGTCTAGGACAATGAAGGTGACATACGACGGTCACTCAGCTGACAGGAAGTGATGGACCCCTGCTCCCAGCTGAAGCCTGTGGTCCCAAGAGACTGATTCCTCCCCAGCACATGGTATTTATCACTTCTCCCAGCATTCTGTTCTCTCCCTCCAGCCAGCTGGAACTTGTAGTCCATGACCATCCGTCCTCAGTAGGGTTGAGCAAACCTGTAAATTTCGGGTCCAGACCGGACTTTTGGGTGTCCGGGTCCCGGACCCGAACAATTGACTGTGTGTTCGGGTTAGGTTCCGGGGTTTGGCGATGTATTGGCGCCTTTTTAAAAGCTGCAGGGCAGCCAATCAACGTTAGTTTCACTAGTGTGCCCTTAGAAGCCATCACAGCAGGGCTCAAGTCCTGCGGGAACGCATGGGAACGGAGTTCCTCTACTTTTTCCACAACAGGAACTCAGTTCCCTTTAGCAGCTGTGTCCTGCAAGACTTTGAAGTATGCAAGCTGTGTGGCAGGTGCTACACCAGTAGCCGCCGACACAGCTCGGAATAGAAGGCGACGCACACCAGGGGTGGACTGACCATTCAGGCATTGCCAGTAGGGGGCCCCATGATAGCTTCCGCTTCGATTTACCTGTCAATCACAGCTAGCTGATGAGTAGATCAGGTCCCTGCTGCTAAGAGATTGTGTTTAGTTAGACCTCTCGTTATGTGCTCCTCCCTGCTGGCCCCTCCTGATTTTCTGTCTCCTGCATACTTGCTCTGTGTGTCCCGCTGAATCCCCCCTCCTCTATCTTCAGTGCCATATGATGCCAGAGGAGGAGCACAGCTATTCTGCTCACCGGACATGCAGGGAGAGAGGTGAGCTGAGGGAGGAACATCAGTTTGGGGTGGTAAGCTGAGCACAATACCTGGCAAAGTTTAATGCCAGGAGGGAAGTTTATGTGGAAATATGTGAAGGGTTGGAATAGCAGCGAGTGTGTGTTGGAGCCCTGCAGAGTTTGCAGCACCCCAAGCTAACATACATCTCCTAAGCAGGAACACATCACTATCTCCCCAAGCATTCTGTCCAGATAATGTGCAGTTAATTTATTTAACCCTGTGTTATCCAAATTCTGTTCAATGAAAAGAGTAAACTCACCACATAAACACTCTATAGACAAAATAAAATTAATATAGATCAGAACATGATGTTCACATTTGCATGGAAGCAAAATTGAATGAATGCTGATTATTCAGAGAATTGCCGTATTCATGTTTATTGAGGATTGTTTTTTTTTATGTACTAACAGTTAAGCTTCATACACACAATACGAAAATTGGATGAAAAATACCACTTTTGAAGCGTTCGTGCATATGAGCGTATCATTTTATTTTTTTTTGGTGGGGGAGTGGATCTTGGGTGGGAGTTCCCACACTTTTTTCCCCAGGACTTGACCCCTGCATCACAGCCATGCCTACTAATGGCATGGCTGTGATTGGCCAGTGCAGCATGTGACACAACCTCTATATAAGCTAGAGGCACACAGCACAGCACGTCACCCTGCTTTAGACAGGTTCCTGGCTGCTGTTGCTGTGAGGGAGAGAATTACATGATAGGACTCAGTCCACATTCATGAAATATCTTCTAATTAGTGAGCGATCTATATAGATAGAGAGTGTAGGTCAAGGTTCCTGTGTCTGTTTTGAGGGAGAATTATCCAGATTCAGACATCAATTCTAAGACCTGGTTGGGTTGCAGTGCACAGTCTTTTTACACTGCCATGAGCCCAGTGCCAGACAAAATATAACTTTTATCTGCAAGCTTAGTGCACCAGCACTGCATATGTTACTGTGAGATACACCATACTCTGGGTGTATTCTGCTATTTTTTTCATAGCATTTTCTGCAGTTTTGCAGTTTTTGAGATACACGCTGTATATTGTGTGTATTCTGCTATTGCAAAAACATTGCAAAAAAATAAAATTTTACAGTGTTTTCTGCATGTTTGCAGGAGTGTGACATATTCAATCGATCTATTTTTCCTCTATTGTGCTATTCCAAAAAAAAAAATTGAGTGAAAATGTTTTTTTTCATAGTATTTTCTGCAGTTTTGCAGTTTTTGAGATACACGCTGTACATACTCTGGGTGTATTCTGCTATTGCAAAAACATTGCAAAAATATAACATTTTGCAGTGTTTTCTGCATGTTTGCAGGAGTGTGACATATTCAATCGATCTATTTTTCTTCTATTGTGCTATTCCAAAAAAAAAATTTGAGTGAAAAAAAAAAATTTTCATAGCATTTTCTGCAGTTTTGCAGTTTTTGAGATACACGCTGTACATACTGTGGGTGTATTCTGCTATTGAAAAAACACCCATTTAGGGCAAGATCATAAATTTTGAAAATATGAGGAGATCGTCAAAAAAGGGACGTGGCCCCGGTCGTGGTGCTGCTGGTGGAGCTCCTGTTGCAAGGAGAGGACGTGGTCGATCTGTGCCAGCTACACGCACAAGTGAAACACCTTCCTGAGGTGCGAGTAGGCGACAGATCCTGCAGCGGTATTTCGGCGCGCCTAATGAGGCTGTGCGAATATTGACGCCAGGACAAGTACAGGCGCTAGTAGATTGGGTTGATGACAGTGCCTCCGGTTTCTTCACATTGTCTCCCACCCAGTCTCCTCCTCACCCCCTTGCAAATCAGCCAAGCAGTCTGAGCCCCAAATCATGCAGCAGTCTCTTCTGCTTTTTGATGACTCTGTTAGTAGGGTTTCCCAGGGCCATCCACCTAGCCCTGCCCCAGAATTGGAAGAGATTGTGTGCACCGATGCCCAACCACTTATGTTTCATGATGAGTGCATGGGAGGACCATCGCAGCAAGTCTCGGATGATGACGAAACACAGGTGCTAACTGCTTCTGCTTTCGCCATTGTGCAGACCGATAAGGAGGGCAGGGGTGAAGACTGGGTGGAAGATGATGTGGATGATGATGAGGTCCTTGACCCCACATGGAATCAACGTCATGCAGGGGACCAGTGTAGTTCGGAGGAAGAGGCGGTGGTCGCACCGAGCCACCAGCACAGCAGGGAGCAGGGTGAAAAAACGGAGCGTCCGTCCCCTAGACAGTACGTCTGCTACTGCCCAATGCAGCAAGGGACCGAGCACACCAAAGCCAGGTCCAAGGAGTTCCCTAGCATGGCAGTTCTTCAGACAAAGTGCTGATGACAAGACACGAGTGGTTTGCACGCTGTGCAATCAGAGCCTGAAGCGAGGCATAAACGTTCTCAACCTGAGCACAGCCTGCATGACCAGGCATCTAAGTGCAAAGCACGAGATGCAGTGGAGTAGACACCTCAAAAACCAATAAAGGTCTCTGGCTCCTCCTGCTTCCTCTTCTGCTGCAGTCTCGGCCTCTTCATCCACCTCTGTAGTGACAGTGGCACCTGCCAACCCGCAAACAGAGGATCTGCCAGCAACACTACCACCTGGGTCACCAACCATCTCCACAATGTCCCATGGAGAGGGAGATGCGCACACACAGGGGGACACACAGAGCGCACACACAGGGGGACACTTGGAGGGAGAGCGCACACACGGGGGACACTGGGAGGGGAGCGCACACACAGGGGGACACTGGAGGGAGAGCGCACACACACAGGGGGACACTGGAGGGAGAGCGCACACACACACAGGGGGACACTGGAGGGAGAGCGCACACACAGGGGGACACTGGAGGGAGAGCGCACACACAGGGGGACACTGGAGGGAGAGCGCACACACAGGGGGACACTGGAGGGAGAGCGCACACACACACAGGGGGACACAGGGGGACACTGGGGGAGAGCGCACACACAGGGGGACACTGGAGGGAGAGCGCACACACAGGGGGACACTGGAGGGAGAGCGCACACACAGGGGGAACCACTGAGGGAGAGCGCGCACAGGGGGCCATGGAGGGAGAGCGCACACACAGGGGGCACTGGAGGGAGAGCGCACACACAGGGGGAACACTGGAGGGAGAGCGCACACACAGGGGGCCACTGGAGGGAGAGCGCACACACAGGGGGCCACTGGAGGGAGAAGCGCACACAGGGGGACAGGGGGAGAGCGCACTGGAGGGAGAGCGCACACACAGGGGGACACTGGAGGGAGAGCGCACACAGGGGGGGACGCACACACAGGGGGGACACTGGAGGGAGAGCGCACACAGGGGGGGGGGACACACACACATAGGGGGACACTGGAGGGAGAGCGCACACACAGGGGGGGACACGCACACATGGGGGAGGGGGAGAGCGCACACATAGGGGGGGACACGCACACATAGGGGGGCACTGGAGGGAGAGCGCACACACAGGAGGGGGACACGCACAACGGGGAGGGGGCACTGGAGGGAGAGCGCACACACAGGGGGGGGACACACGTGCACACACACAGGGGGGGACACTGGAGGGACACGCACACACAGGGGGGCACACACACAGGGAGGGACACGCACACACACTGGGGGACACTGGGGGGGGAGGGAGAGCGCACACACAGGGAGGCACACATGGAAGCGTTCAGCTCTCTATCTCCCAAACACTGGAGCGGAAGAGGAAGTACCCCCCTAGCCACCCGCGATCCCTGGCCCTAAATGCCAGCATTTCAAAATTCCTCGCCTTTGAAATGCTGTCATTGCGTCTGGTGGAGACGCAGAGTTTTAAAAGGCAGATGGCATTGGCTGTCCCACAGTACGTCGTGCCCAGCTGCCACTACTTTTCCAAATGAGCTATCCCTTCCCTGCACAACCAAGTGCCTACCATTTCACCAAAAAAATGACAAAAATTGTAAAAACGACAGGAGACGGTCTTTGACAATTCCTTTATTAAAATCTTCTTTCATCTTCTTTCTTCTGGTCTTCTTCCTTCTTTCTTTCTTCATCCTTCGGTTTCTTCATCTTCTCCTTCCGGCATCTTCTTCCATCTTCTTCTTCCATCTTCTTCTTCCTCCGATCCGCTTCTTCTTGCTTTGGTCTTCTCATCCGGCATATTCTTCCATGGTGTCGGCGTCTCTTCTTGGGCCGCTCTGCGCAATGGGAGGCTTCCGCTGTGTGAGGCTTCGCTGCGTCTGACAGCTCTTTTATAGCGGAGGGCGGGGCCACCTGGTGACCCGCCCCGCTCTGACGTCATGTGGAAAGCCACCGAAGGATGAAGAAAGGAAGAAGGAAGAAGACCAGAAGGAAGAAGATGAAAGAAGATTTTAATAAAGGAATTGACCAAGACCGTCTCCTGTCGTTTTTGAAATTTTTGTCATTTTTTTGGTGAAATGGTAGGCCCTTACCATCTCACAAAGGGGGGGGGACCGGGATCTGGGGGTCCCCTTGTTAAAGGGGGCTTCCAGATTCCAATAAGCCCCCGCCCGCAGACCCCCACAACCAATGGCCAGGGTTGTGGGGAAGAGGCCCTTGTCCTCATCAACATGGGGACAAGGTGCTTTGAGGGGTCACAGACCCCCAAAGCACCCTCAAAGACCGTCTCCTGTAATTTTTACCATTTTTGTCACTTTTTTTGTGAAATGGTAGGGGTACTTTTGTACCCCCTTACCATTTCACACAGGGGGGGGACCGGGATCTGGGGGTCCCCTTGTTAAAGGGGGCTTCCAGATTCCGATAAGCCCCCTGCCCGCAGACCCCCACAACCAATGGCCAGGGTTGAGGGGAAGAGGCCCTTGTCCTCATCAACATGGGGACAAGGTGCTTTGAGGGGTCACAGACCCCCAAAGCACCCTCCCAATGTTGAGGGCATGTGGCCTGGTACGGTTCAGGAGGGAGGGGGGGGCCACTCTCATCCCCCCATCTTTTCCTGCGGCCTGCCAGGTTGCGTGCTTGGATAAGGGTCTGGTATGGAGGGGGACCCCACGCCATTTTTTTTTTGTCCGGGGTTCCCCTTAAAACCCATCCCAGACCTGAAGGGTCTGGTATGGACATTTAGGGGGACCCCTACGTCATTTTTTTTTTAAATTTGATGCAGGGTTCCCCTTAATATCCATAGCAGACCTGAAGGGCCTGGTAATTGAATTTGGGGGGACCCCCACGCTTTTTTTTTTTTTTATCAATGACTTTTTTTTTCATCAATGACTTCATGAATGACTGTTCTCTGTGTTACGGGAACCGGAAATTCATTAGCCGCAGATGCACAGATAATGTCAGCAGCACTGCAGAATGGATCACAGCATATAATGTCACTAACCCCGGAACACACTACACGAGGCCGCCGGCGCGGCCGCCTTATATAATGTGGGGCGTGTACTAAACCCCCTGAGCTATAATTGGCCAATTATTGCTCTCCTCGCCGCTGGCTCTATGATTGGCCAAGCATGCGGGGTCACAGTGCATGCTTGGCCAATCATCAGCCAGCAATGCACTGCGACTGGCGCAGTGCATTGAGGGCCATTCGTATCACACGAATTTGATGCGAACGGCCCAAATAGTTCTGGGCTCGACGAGCGGTCGAACGCCCAATGCTCGATTCGAACGTGGGTTCGAATCGAACACCGGGCCCATGCCTACTACCTGGTCTTTGGCTTCCAAGTACATGTTAGAGCGGCTAAGGATGCTACCATTGGGCAGTGTGTTTTGCACGCTGCTGCATAAAGTTCTAATCTGTTTGATTTGATTATATGGGGCATGCTGGCTTGTTGCTGTGTCACCCTTCCCTCATGTTCAGTGTTTGGGGATATCCCTGAATATAACGACACTCTGAGTTCAATGATGTACAATAAAGAAAATTCGATTTTTGATAAAGTCCTTTATTGTAAAATCCTTTTCTTGGAGTACACTACAGGATATAGAGACCCCCACCTCTCTTTCCTTGTGGTTAATGGCTTGCTACAAAAAACAAAATCTTGGGGAGTTATGCCTGGGAAGGGATTTCCTGTCTTGTTTTTTTACAGTGTCCGATAGGGTTGCCATCTTTTCTTCAAGCCAAATCCGAACACTTTAGCAGCACACAGCAATGTTTTTTTTTTTAAGGGGAAACGTTCTGCACTCTGTTGTAGAGAGGGACTCTAATATAGGGGGGTTTCTGCTCACCAAAGCCCCCACTAACATCAGAGTTCCCAGCCTTCCCCCTTAAATCAGGGTTCGCAAAGCCCCCCTTACATCACAGTCTGCAGAGCACCCCTTACATCTGAGTCCCCCTCGCCTTAGTGTACTCACTTAGATAGGAGAGAGAAGGGAGAGAAGGGGAATACTTAAGTCAAAGACAGTCGATGGTGAGCTCACACACCCGAGAAAAAAAGGCTCAGGCACGACACCTTTCATCCACCATGTACTGCATTTGCTAGCTGCAGGGCTTCAAATTTCATGCCCACACAGAGGCAGACACAGAGGGGTAGTGGCGGGAGGAGGAGGAGCAGATCGAGTTCTCTCTCCTCTCCCGCCCATGTGGGGTGGGGGGGCAGAACTGTACTGGTTCTGGGCGGAAGAATATCACAGACACTCGGCTTAGACAACTGCAGTTAGCCCTACAGACAGTTGGCAACCCTGGTGATTAGGGTGAGCCCAAGCACACCTGGCCCATGCACACACCTATGCACTCAGCGGTTGTGGTACTTGGTAACTTGATGCCAATGTCCAATCTGAATAATGTGTCCAGGTTTCAGGCAGTCTGAAACCTGGACACATGATTCAAAACCCGAACTGTCCAGGTGAATCCCGGTGGCAACCCTAGTGTCCGATCACCTGAATGTGGCAGTATAACCCTATTTGTAATGATTATAAAGAAGCTCTGTGTCCTCTTATGTACTCCAAGAAAGGGGTTTTACAGGTAAACCAAAAACAATTTTTTTTCCTGGTACAACATTGCAGCTTCCCGATGCTACCTTTCTGTTTCCAGTCTGCTCATTGGATAATGAATCAGCAACATTACACTGTTGGTTCATTGTCCAAAGCATATTCAAACAGGTGACATGAGATGTTGTAAAGTTCAAAAGTAAAGTGCTCGAAAATGACTAAACAGAGAATAAATTTAAATTTGAAATTTAATTTGTAAAATGTTTGCATTTTTGATACAACTTCCTAGTCTAATGCCCCTCTCATAATGGGTGTCCATGACAATTTCAAAGAAATCCAAACATTATACTAATGTAATATATATATGGAACTTGATATAGAATTACAATAGCATATATTTTACTACGATGTCATTCAACAACGTTTTGTTTATGTAGATGAATGCAGATCTATGAAAGAAAAATGGATGTTAAATATGCTGTTGATTTTGTAAAGCTCTTAAATAAAGGCGACTTATTCAAAATTTAATTGCACTGAATGGAGTATTATGTGTAGGATTTGACTGCTGTTCCTACAGCGTCCTTCAAATAGACTTGACTTTAATTCATGCTTAATATGTTGGTTTAGTGACAGCTCTGGGCTTTACATATACAAGGGTCTTAAAAAGTTTCGGTGTTCATTGTATTTATTTTACAACTATCAGTGTGATGTGCAGGTAGAAAAAAAATGACATTTGATTGATTACTATTACAGCAATTTTGAGAGATTATTAATGTTTAGGCACCTAATAATTAAAAAAAAAAATGCTTTTATTTTATTCACAAAGGGCTAGCACTACATGCACACTGTATGGTAAAGTTTAAAGCACCTACAGGTACCAGGCCCCCTTTCTCCACATAACACGACCAAAATTAGGCCTCATGCACGCTGGATGTTATAAAAACATATAAAAAAGTATATATATATATATATATCTAAAAAGTAGCTTTAGCTGTAGAATGCTGTGTTAAAAAAGCACGTTTTGCCACACTTTGCAGCATTTTTGGATTAGGGGTTTTTAGCGTTTTTTAGCTTTAGTTTTTTTTTAGCAAAACTTTACTCCCACAAAAGCATATGGCTCAAAAACGCTCATAAACACAGAGTAGGTGCGTTTTTGAGCGTTTTTTAGAGTTAGAGCATTTTTATAGTTGAAAAACTTCTCTTTAAACCCACTAGTTCTGTTTTTTTTTTCCAACCAGAAAACGCCCCTGCCAAAAAAATGCTGATAACATCCTATATGTGCATGGACACATAGGATAACATGCTGGGGAGTTTACTGGCTGCAGAAAAAAAACACCTGAAGCCAAAAACAGAAGCTGTAAAATGTCCTTATACTACCTGCAAAAACATGATAAAGGAGAGATAACTGGTAAGGAAAATTCAAACGGTTGTAACAGGTCAAAATATAATATATAAAAATCTCCATTTCAGTAAGGCCCCTTTCACACCGGGGCATTTTTCATGTGGTGCAGCGCTAACAATAGCGCCTGTTCACCGCCTGAAAAAATCCAGCCCCTTTAACTCCAGTGTGAAAGCCGGCGGGCTTTCACACTGGAGCGGTGCGCTAGCAGGATGACAAAAAAAAGTCCTGCTAGCAGCATCTTTGGAGCGGTATAGGAGCGGTGTGTTCACCGCTCCTATACCGCTCCTTCCCATTGATTAGAATGGGACACCGCGGTAAAACTGCGGCAATACCGCCGCAAAGCGCCGCTACGGCGGCGCTCTGCGGGGGTGTTTAACCCTTTTTCGGCCGCTCGCGGGGGGTAAAACCGCACTGCGAGCGGCCGAATACCGCGGTTAAAACGACGGTAAAGCAGCGCTAAATATAGCGCTGCTTTACCGTCACCGCGGCTCCCCGCCCCAGTGTGAAAGGGGCCTTAGTCACTTGACTAATAGTGATTTAGAAAATCATGACAGCCAAAATGGTAGAAATTGATGCTGTGATTTCAACTCAAATGACAAATCTTGTATAGCATTTGAAAAACAAAAAAATATCTCTATTTTCTTATGAACTTTTTTTACGTGATTGGAAACTTTTACATAACATTAGGCGGGCCCCTTTCACCCAGGTGACTTTCAGTCTGTTCCGTAGAGAATCCGTGAACAGATCTCCTGCTGAATTGGAGCAGAATATGATGGATGCCACTTTTGTCCCTATCTGATAGGGGAGGCAACCTTGTTTTTCTCTGCTTCTGTTTCAGCTACACTTACAGGTCTCCTCCACACCCTCACTCTCTGACTGGACAGTGAAGGAGAGGCAGCATAGTGATGAACTCATCTCTTTGTCATTCTGCTTTTGTTCTTCTAATCAGCATGCTTCTTGCAGTGCAGCACAGCTGTTTGTTTCCTTGTGCTTATTCTCCTTTCCGCAGTTTGAGCTCTGCTGTATAGAGGGCTGTGAGAGGCTAATCAGATGTGGGTACTTACACTGCTTGCATTAACCACTTGCCGGCCACCCCATAGCACATTTACTGCTACAGGGCAGCCGCGCTGCGCAGGATCATGTATATATACAGTATCTCACAAAAGTGGGTACATCCCTCACATTTTTGTAAATATGTTATTATATCTTTTCATGTGACAACACTGAAGAAATTACACTTTGCTACAATGTAAAGTAGTGAGTATACAGCTTGTATAACAGTGTAAATTTCCAAATTGGGCCCAATTAGCTATTTTCCCTCCTCTGTGTCATGTGACTCGTTAGTGTTACAAGGTCTCAGGTGAATGGGGAGCAGGTATGTTAAATTTGGTGTTATAACTCTCACTCTCTCATACTGGTCACTGGAAGTTCAACATGGCACCTTATGGCAAAGAACTCTCTGAGGATCTGAAAAAAAAGAATGGTTGCGCTACATAAAGATGGCCTAGGCTATAAGAAGATTGCCAAGACCCTGAAACTGAGTTGCAGCACTGTGGCCAAGACCATACAGCGGTTTAATAGGACAGGTTCCACTCAGAACATGACTCACCATGGTTGACCAAAGAAGTTGAGTGCACGTGCTCAGCGTCATATCCAGAGGTTGTCTTTGGAAAAAGAGCCGTATGAGTGCTGCCAGCATTGCTGCAGAAGTTTAGGGGTTGGGGGTCAGCCTGTCAGTGCTCAGTCCATACGCCGCACACTGCATCAAATTGGTCTGCATGTCGTCCCAGAATGAAGCCTCTTCTAAAGATAATGCACAAGAAAGCCTGCAAACAATTTGCTGAAGACAAGCAGACTAACTAAGGACATGGATTACTGGAACCATGTCCTGTGGTCTGATGAGACCAAGATAAACTTATTTGGTTCAGATGGTGTCAAGCGCGTGTGGCGGCAACCAGGTGAGGAGTACAAAGACAAGAGTGTCTTGCCTACAGTCAAGCATGGTGATGAGAGTGTCATGGTCTGGGGATGCATGAATGCTGCAGGCACTGGGGAGCTACAGTTCATTGAGGGAACCATGAATGCCAACTTGTACTGTGACATGCTGCAGCAGAGCATGATCCCCTCCCTTCAGAGACTGGGCCGCAGGGCAGTATTCCAACATAATAATGACTCCAAACACACCTCCAAGACGACCACTGCCTTGCTAAAGAAGCTGAGGGTAAAGGAGGTATACTGCCCAAACATGTCTTCAGACCTAAACTCTATTGAGCATCTGTGGGGCATCCTCAAACAGAAGGTGGAAGAGCGCAAGGTCTCTAACATCCTCCAGCTCTGTGATATTGTCATAGAGGTGTGGAAGAGGACTTCAGTGGCAACCTGTAAAGCTCTGGTGAACTCCATGCCCAAAAGAGTTAAGGCAGTACTGGAAAATAATGGTGGCCACACAAAATATTGACACTTTGGGCCCAATTTGGACATTTTCACCTAGGGGTGTACTCACTTTTGTTGCCAGCAGTTTAGACATTAATGGCTGTGTTGAGTTATTTTGAGGGGACATTAAATGTACACTGTTATACAAGCTGTACACTCACTACTTTACAGTGTAATTTCTTCAGTGTTGTCACATGAAAGGATATAATGAAATATTTACAAAAATGTGAGGGGTGTACTCACTTTTGTGAGATACTGTATATGTGATCCTGCCCTTCCGGGTATGGGGAGCGAGGGTGCGTCAGTACAGAAGACATGGATCCCGTGTTTCTGTAAAGGAGGAACACCGATCCATGCTTTCTACTAGTAAAAGCACCTCCCCCACTACATAATCACCTGCTAGGCACACATTTAACCCTTTGATCACCCCTGATGTTAACCCCTCCCCTGCCAGAGTCATTAGTACAGTGACAGTGCTTTTTTTTGCGCTGATCACTGTAATAATGTCACTTGTCCCCAAAAAAGTGTCAAAAGTGTTAGTCAGGTGTCCAATCTGTCCACCACAATATTGCAGTCCCGCTATAAGTCGGTGATTGCCACCCTTACTAGTCAAAAAATTTAAATAAATCCAAATTCCATAAATATATCCCATAGTTTGTAGACGCTATAACTTTTGCGCAAACCAATCAATTTACGCTTATTGGGATTCTTTTTACCAAAAATATGTAGCAGAATACATATTGGTCTAAATTGCTGAAGAAATTAGATTTTTTATATTTTTTTTATCGGATGTGTTTTAGAGCAGAAAGTAAAAAAGATTGCTTTTGTTTCAAAACTGTCGGTCAATTTTTGATTATAGTGCAAAAAAGAAAAACCGCAGAGGCTATCAAATACCACCAAAAAAAAGCTCTATTTGTGGAAAAAAAGGACATAAATTTTATTTGTGTGCAGCATCGCACGACCACGCAATTGTCAGTTGAAGTAATGCAGTGCTGTATCACAAAAAATAGCGTGGTCAGGAAGGAGTTCAGCTTTAAGCAGCAGATCCCTTATAGGATCCAATATCAGCTTGCATTTCTTCTTCAAAAAAACATTTTCATTTTGGTATTTTACTCATCCAGAAGTCATGACAGAAGTCATGACTGTAGATGACAACAAATTGATTTTGTGCAATTTTTGAAACACTTGTTTTGGGGATGACAATAACACTATACTGTAATGCTGGGTACACACGATCAGCCTTTTCGACAACAAGCTCACATCCAAGATTTTCCGTCGTAAAGTCCGACCGTGTGTACGCGACATAAGCATGTTTATATACTGTATAGCTCTGGTAGAAGTTCCACACAGTTCCTCAGGACTAGCACTCATTTGTAAAGACTCATCAGGTGTACTTGCCCCAAACCTTTCCCATAGGGGAACATTTGATTTTATATGTAAATCATTGAACTCATAAATAGAAATCTGTTGCTGAGCTATTGGTATACATAAAATTGTACATGGATTGGATAGATTCAGTTTAATTTCAATTTTTTAAACATGTTGTGCCCCTGTTATGTCACAGACTACTTAAAAGCTTCCACTCCTCATTTAAAGAAGGAAGAAACTTGTTAGGTTTGCATGAGAAAGTCATGTCTTGTTTGGCCACAGCAAAGAAAATATTCACAGTTCATTACAGACAGTAGTGCGTTAATGCACCAACTACAAGTAAAAATGTTAGGTATTTTGTCTAAGTCTTTATTCCCCTAAACTGTTTTGCTCCTGGAAAATTGATATTAAGCCCTTTGCAGTTCAGTTCTCAGGCTTTTAAGACAATACCAGTTAAAAGGTAAAACGTGCAGTAACTTTTTTTGGTTGAACAAGATTTTTTTAATTTCATAGGCATGACTTCATGAAAGAAAGAAAGAAAGAAAGAAAGAAAGAAAGAAAAGCAGATAAGGGCATTGGAGACAAAAAAGAGAAGAAAGAAAGAAAAAAAAGAAAGAAAGAAAAAAAGAAAGAAAGTGTAGCCAGGTGCTGGCTACTCTTCCTTTAACTCTTGATTCATTGACTCATTCTTTAACAAGGACTGCCTTGAGTTTGTTCCCCTCTAGTGTTCAGCCTGGCCATTGCGGCATGACTTCCAGAAAACAGAGAGAGAGAAACCACTACTGAAAGCATGGGGTTATGGGAGAGCCAGGTTTTACATGAAGCCAGTGCTGTGGCAAACTACAAGTTCCAGCTGGTTGGAGAGAGAAGAATGCTGGGAGAGGACATAAATAGCCTGGCCTAGGGAAGAGTTCTTTCTCTTGGGACAACGGCCTTTAGCCGAGAGCAGGGAATGTCAGGGGTTACTCTAATTGTCACCGTTGCAGACCCAGCTGAATCCCAGCATCGCCAACAGTGTGGCAACCCCCCGTTAATTTATGGGCAGCCCATAAATTTCAGTCCATTTTCGGGGTGCCCGCAATTGTCCGTTATGGGCAGCGGCGCCCCTAAAAAATATGACTGTGGGTCGACACACGCCGACACACGCCGTTCCAAAGCCTTACGGGTTTGACAAAGCTCATACATGCTCTGCCATTTTCGGCCGGGAGGGCACATGCGCTGTGATGTAAATGTTCCGCCTGGAGCCATTTTTGAATGTAAGGCACTCGGTCTCTGCGGCAGTGCCTCACCAACACCAGTACCATTTCTGCAGCCTCTGACCTCTTCCTGTATCATGTGCCTCTGACCATCTCCTGTATCATGTTCGCAGCCTCTGACCATCTCCTGTACCATGTCTGCAGCCTCTGACCATCTTTTGTATCATGTCCGCAGTCTCTGGTCATCTTCTGTATCATGTCCGCAGCCTCTGACCATCTCCTGTACCATGTCTGCAGCCTCTGACTACCTCCTGTACCATTTCTGCAGCCTCTGACCTCCTCCTGTATCATGTCCGCAGCCTCTGACCATCTCCTGTACCATATCTGCAACTTCTGACCATCTCCTGTACCATGTCTGCAGCCTCTGACCATCTTTTGTATCATGTCCAGAGTCTCTGGCCATCTCCTGCATCATGTCCACAGCCTCTGACCTCCTCCTGTATCATGTCCGCAGCCTCTGATCATCTCCTGTATCATGTCTGCAGCCTCTGACCATCTCCTGTACCATGTCCACAGCCTCTGACAATCTCCTGTACCATGTCCGCAGCTTCTGACGATCTCCTGTATCATGTCCGCAGCCTCTGACCATCTCCTGTATCATGTCCGCAGCCTCTGACCACCTGTTGTACCATGTCCACAGCCTCTGACCACCTCCTGTACCATGTTCTTAGCCTCTGGCCACCTCCTGTACCATGTTCGTAGCCTCTGACCACCTCCTGTATCATGTCCGCAGCCTCTGACCATCTCATGTACCATGTCTGCAGCCTCTGACCATCTCCTGTACCATGTCTGCAGCCTCTGACCATCTTTTGTATCATGTCCGCAGTCTCTGACCATCTTCTGTATCATGTCCGCAGCCTCTGACCATCTCCTGTACCATGTCTGCAGCCTCTGACTACCTCCTGTACCATTTCTGCAGCCTCTGACCACCTCCTGTATCATGTCCGCAGCCTCTGACCATCTCCTGTACCATGTCTGCAGCCTCTGACCATCTCCTGTACCATGTCTGCAGCCTCTGACCATCTTTTGTATCATGTCCACAGTCTGTGGCCATCTCCTGCATCATGTTAACAGCCTCTGACCTCCACCTGTATCATGTCCGCAGCCTCTGATCATCTCCTGTATCATGTCTGCAGCCTCTGACCATCTCCTGTACCATGTCCACAGCCTCTGACAATCTCCTGTACCATGTCCGCAGCCTCTGACCATCTCCTGTATCATGTCTGCAGCCTCTGACCACCTGTTGTACCATGTCCACAGACTCTGACCACCTTCTGTACCATGTCCGCAGCCTCTGACAACCTCCTAATATATGTCTGCAGCCTCTGACCATCTTCTGTATCATGTCCGCAGCCCCTTAACCATCTCCTGTGCCATGTCCATAGCCTTTGACCATCCCCGTATCATGTCTGCAGCCTCTGACCATCTCCTGTATCATGTGCGCAGCCTCTGACGCCCTCCTGTACCATGTCCGCAGCATCTGACCACCTCCTGTATCATGTCTGCAGCCTCTGACCACCTCCTGTATCATGTCTGCAGCCTCTGACCACCTCTTGTACCATGTCCGCAGCTTCTGACGATCTCCTGTATCATGTCCGCAGCCTCTGACCATCTCCTGTATCATGTCCGCAGCCTCTGACCACCTGTTGTACCATGTCCACAGCCTCTGACCACCTCCTGTACCATGTTCTTAGCCTCTGGCCACCTCCTGTACCATGTTCGTAGCCTCTGACCACCTCCTGTATCATGTCCGCAGCCTCTGACCATCTCATGTACCATGTCTGCAGCCTCTGACCATCTCCTGTACCATGTCTGCAGCCTCTGACCATCTTTTGTATCATGTCCGCAGTCTCTGACCATCTTCTGTATCATGTCCGCAGCCTCTGACCATCTCCTGTACCATGTCTGCAGCCTCTGACTACCTCCTGTACCATTTCTGCAGCCTCTGACCTCCTCCTGTATCATGTCCGCAGCCTCTGACCATCTCCTGTACCATGTCTGCAGCCTCTGACCATCTCCTGTACCATGTCTGCAGCCTCTGACCATCTTTTGTATCATGTCCACAGTCTGTGGCCATCTCCTGCATCATGTTAACAGCCTCTGACCTCCACCTGTATCATGTCCGCAGCCTCTGATCATCTCCTGTATCATGTCTGCAGCCTCTGACCATCTCCTGTACCATGTCCACAGCCTCTGACAATCTCCTGTACCATGTCCGCAGCCTCTGACCATCTCCTGTATCATGTCTGCAGCCTCTGACCACCTGTTGTACCATGTCCACAGACTCTGACCACCTTCTGTACCATGTCCGCAGCCTCTGACAACCTCCTAATATATGTCTGCAGCCTCTGACCATCTTCTGTATCATGTCCGCAGCCCCTTAACCATCTCCTGTGCCATGTCCATAGCCTTTGACCATCCCCGTATCATGTCTGCAGCCTCTGACCATCTCCTGTATCATGTGCGCAGCCTCTGACGCCCTCCTGTACCATGTCCGCAGCATCTGACCACCTCCTGTATCATGTCTGCAGCCTCTGACCACCTCCTGTATCATGTCTGCAGCCTCTGACCACCTCTTGTACCATCTTCGTAGCCTCTGACCACCTCTTGTACCATGTCGGCAGCCTCTGACCACCTCCTGTATCATGCCTGCAGCCTCTCACCACCTCCTTTTCCATGTCCGCAGCCTCTGACCACCTTCTGTATCATGTCTGCAGCCTCTGACCATTTCTATCTTTTATTATGTCTGCAGTCTCCGAGGGGGAGTCTGGAGAGGAGTCAAGAGTGGGAGTGCTGCTGGGATGGGGGCCAGGGGAGGAGTTAGACATGTGTGGACAGTGGAGAGTAGACTATAGGATAAAACCAGAGCCGCCAAGCACTGCCAGGCCAGTCTGAGGGGGGGGGGGTCACTGAAATAAGGGGGGAGAGAATACAATAACGTAGGGGGGCACTGATATAAAGGAGGTTCCCCCTTATATCAGTAACCCCCCTTACCTTAGTTTATACACTACCTGTAAGGTGGTGTAAGGTAACCAGTGGAAATCGCCCGGCGCGCGTACGGGTGACTACAAATACCTGTTTGCGCTTATGCACATGCGCGGCACCCGGCATACACGCGCAGGATCACGCCCCTAGCGCCAGTTGGTGCCAGATGGCATATTTAAAGGGGGGCCCCAGCAACTGATCTGTGCTGACTGGTCTTCAGCTGTGTTCCTGTTATCCTAAAACCTGTGTTGTTCTGTCTAATTCCTGTTGCTGACCTTGGCTCCTGTTGACCTTGCTCTGAACTCTGCTTTATCTGATCTCTGGTTCCTGATTCCGGCTTCCCATCTGACCCGTCTCTGCCTGATGTTCCGGTACCCTGCTGCCCGCCTGTTGATGAACTCGGCTTCCCATCTGACTCGTCTCTGCCTGATGTTCTGGTATCCTGCTGCCCGCCTGTTGACAAACCCGGCTATTACTGTGACCTTGCTTTGGTCCTCTGCTCAGCTCAGCACAACTAGTGTCTGCAACTACAGTCCTGCGACCAGCTGCGACTTCCTGCTCTGCAACCACAGTTCAGCGACCAGCTGCGACTTCCTGCTCTGCAACTACAGTCCTGCGACCAGCTGCGACTTCCTGCTCTGCAACCACAGTTCAGCGACCAGCTGCGACTTCCTGCTCTGCAACTACAGTTCTGCGATCAACTGTGACTTCCTGATCCTGATCTCCATCTGCAGGCACTCATGTGCCTCCTGTCCTTCAGCTCCTTCTGTTTCACTCTCAGCGGGACCTGGGCTGGAGATACAAGAGAGGCTGACCTCTTCATTTCAGTCTCCCTTCAGGTACGTGACAGGTGGGCTCTGGTCATCAGAGTCCCTCTCACATCAGAGTTCTTGACGTTCCCCTTTACATCAGAGTCTGCAGGATTCCCCCTTACAGTGCAAGGGGAAACTCTGTGGACCCTGATGTAAAGGGGAACGCTTATGTAGAGGGCAATGCTGCAGACCCTGATGTAAATGGGAACTCAGAGTTCCCTTGCTTTGTAAGCGGGAATACTGCAGACTCTGATATATGGGGGAACTCTTTGCTGGCTGGTTTATATTAACCTGACCTTCATGTTAATGAAGAAATAAAGTTTTTGACTTTTGTTGAACTTAAACACATTACTAATAGCACTAGCTACATGTTTATAGTTTAAATATTGATATTTCCACTGTTTAGTGCTGAAAACTGCCATTTTTGGTACATTTTTGCAGTGGCAGTAAAAAATGTGGCTCTGTCAGTAAATTTCATGATTTTTGGGAGTAAAAAATGTATGAGGTTTGTAAATTTTGGCATCCTATCAGTAAATTTCACTTCAGGGGGTTGGCAACACTGGTCATCAGTGCACGGCCAGGCAGTGCTGGGACAAGGCCATCTGGTGCCCAGGGCAAAGATGGCAAACTGCGCCCCCCCCCCCCCCCCCGGGTATAAATAAAGAGTCTGTGTCCTTTAAAAACCAAAAAACACTTAAAACAATACAAAAATACACTAGAACTTACACTGGACCCCCTCCCCATCCCCCCTGGTCCCACTAACCTGGAGTCCAGCAATGCCCCACACTGACAGCTGGTATCGCCGCTGTACCTGTCTGGGGATTTGAAATTCCCGCAGCTTTCTCTCCTCTTCACCCACGGTGACAGGATGGGCTATGTGGGTTCTGATTGATCGGCACTGTCCATGTAACAACGCCGACCAATTAGAATGCTCCTAAACATACCTGCTGACGAGGTACATTTTGCAGATTAAGCCCCGGACAAGTGAAGCAGCGACCCGATGTCTCATAGCGGGTGATTGCCATGCTCCAGGTCAGCGAGATCCGGGGGGGAGTGAGGAGGGCGTCTTGTGTTCACTTTACAGATTTTTCTATAAAAAAAAATTCTAGATTTTTCTATACATGAACCCCCTCATGCTGCATATTACAAATACCATTGGTAATTAAAGGGTAAGTTCACCTTTATAGAAAAATCTGTAAAGTGAACTTACACAAGACGTCTTGTGTAAGTTCACTTTACAGATTTTTCTATAAAGGTGAACTTACCCTTTAATTACCAATGGTATTTGTAATATGCAGCATGAGGGGGTTCATGTATTGCCACTGGTCACTAATGCATTAATGACCAGTGTCAGTTAATTAACCCCTTTGTGCTGCATTAGTGGCAGTGATGGCAGTGTTATGCTGCAGCATGAAAG
The DNA here is from genome assembly GCA_028564925.1 of Lithobates sylvaticus. Taxonomy (NCBI): domain Eukaryota; kingdom Metazoa; phylum Chordata; class Amphibia; order Anura; family Ranidae; genus Lithobates; species Lithobates sylvaticus. The sequence continues at coordinate 255,904,184 of CM053026.1, read as the reverse complement.
AGTTAATGAACACTGATACTGGTGCCACTAATGCAGCACAAAGGGGTTAATTAACTGACACTGGTCAATAATGCATTAGTGACCAGTGGCAATACAGGAACCCCCTCATGCTGCATATTACAAATACCATTGGAAAACCATTATGAACCTTACCTCTTCCCCCACCATCACAGTTAGCCGATTCATTTATTCATAGATGCCTATCTGCTTACTTTGTTTTTGACTGCCTGGTTGGTTCCTCCTCTCGCCCGGAAGCTCTCTATGGTCCGCTCTCCTCCCGCCCAGCCTGTCGTGACGTCACGCCTCGCCGAGACTCGGAAGTGCCTGTCGGGCGGAGATTGCTCTGCCTGACAGGGAAGGGAAGACCGGGTCCTTTGCTTGTGCCGGGTGCAGGAGCGCACTCGGCACATCTTTGCAAGCAGGCGCAGCTCTGCAATGTTGTAGGGGCAGCCGGCAGTAGCCACAGTCACTTAGAAAGTTTGCCTAGCACACTGCCAGCACTGCGCCCCCCTTCCTATAATAAATTGCTCCGCCCAGGGCACCCGCCCCTTCTGCCCACCCCTTGTACCGGCCCTGCGGCCAGGCACCTTTACTAGTTACAGATGCTTCAAGAGCCTGTTCTGGGACATCCCATGCCCTCGAGCCTTGGTATCATCAGGATTGGTGAGCGAGCAGAAGCCCACACTGTGTACATCTCTTTACACAAAAGCTTCTCACAGGAAACACTTTGCATATGCCATCCACTATTGCTGGTCGCCATTGCACAGGAAACTCTCTGGGCCCTTGTGGAGCTAGCTAAAAATTCTGAACACCTATACTAACAGAACTTCTCTCCTCTCCCCCCCACCTAAAGGACTCAGTGCATTACATCTGTGTGCATTAAGGGGAACTCTTATGCTGCGTACACATGACCAGACTTTCCAGAAGACTAGGTCTGAAGGGATTAGTCCGTCGGACAATCCGATCGCGTGTGGGCTAATCCGATAGTTTTTCGGGGAAAAAATCAGAAGGACCTAGAAATAGAACATGTTTCAAATCTATCCGAGGGACTCAATTGCGACGGACTCAAATCGGAAAAAACGTTCGTCTGTGTGCTTGTCCGACGGACCAAATACGACGCAAGGGAAGCTATTGGCTACTGGCTATTGAACTTCCTTTTTTAGTCCCGTTTACGTCATCACGTTCAAAACGAACGGACTTTCGAACTAACTTAGTCCGTTCGTGTGTGGGCAAGTCCGTTCGTTTGGAAAGTCCGTCGGACCTACCAAGTCCGGTCGTGTGTACGTGGCATTACTCAGTATTTGCTTTTGCATGTATACATATTGTCTTCTTATAAATTGTGCTGTTGGTTTTCTGGGCCCGTGGCATCAGGATTTTAAGGGAGCAGCTTGCCACAGAAAGGTAATTCTCTTCCTTTTTATACCTGGGGTCATAGGTTCTTTCAGGGCCTATCGGTTATTATTGTTTGTTTTACTGTGATCTCATTGCATTTCCGGTTTCTATACTTGCTAAGACTAAAAGTTTTATATTGAGAGATATCTGCATTAACATTCCTTTCTGTCTGTTGACTTTAGAATCCTTAGTAAAATACTAATTTGCTTTGCTACAGTCTGGTGTCTTTGCAATTGTGTTCTATTGTGAATTATGTCTGAACCCAGGATGTTAGAGGCTTCGGAAGGCTTGCAAGATCAGTGCAACTTTTGCAGACATTCATATTCCAGCAGCCCCTATGGGGGTGGAGCGAAGAAAGTCTATAGGGGGCAGCTCTGAGTCTTATATTCAACTCATTGCCTGTAAAACAGTCTTTTTTTTACCTAAAATTCAAATTAAGCAGCTTAGAGCAAGAATGTCAATGCATACATTTGAGTAGATAAATCAGGGCCTCACAAGAACAGTCTTTATTATGGTCTCAACATTCTCCAAACAGGCAGATGAACCTGCTCAGAGGAAATATTAGAGAGAATAAGGTACTTATCATCAGTGCTGAAAAATGTGCTGAATTTTAAATTTTGCGTAGCACCCTCTAGCTAGTGTGCTAGGTGTGTATAGTTAGCTGTTAGAGTAGACAAATTGGTTTGGCTAAGAGCCAGGTCTGGGTTGAATCTGGGTAAGGGTTGAGTGACTCAGGGAGGCTGGATGACTCAGCAAGCAGCATCTCTGGTGCCTCCCCCTGTTTCTGGAACCTTGGAGAAGCTTCCAGATCCAGATACCCCGCTCGGGCCATTTCTTCAGGGCCCGCACCGTGACCGGCAGCACCCGTGCGCATGTGACATCATCGTGGCTCTGGCTAATCACAGTGCCGGAGCCCACGAAGCAACTCCGGTAAAGATGTTGGCCGTGTCAGCGGTGTGCCTGCGCCGCTGCAGGGCATCATTCTAAGGTAAGTATTTCATAATGAGCTAGTATGCGGTGCATACTAGCTCATTATGCCTTTGTCTTGCAGTGGCGCCAAAATATGTAACATATTGCAGCTTACCAATCATTAGATTTGAAAATCAAAAGGTTTTCTTTGTGTGTTTGTTGGGTATATATATAGGTGAGGTGATCAACTAGAAGAATGTACCAGTGGAGGGAATCATCCCTAAAGTAAATATATTGCAACGAAAGATAGGTAGTAGATTTTTAAGTACCCCTCCAGTGATCACACAAGTCCACTTATGTAAGAAAGAATATGTACAAAATCTTTAATTTAAACACATGTCAAATTTGTGATGGCTTGCATACTGATACCAGCAAAACATTATCCAATACAAACATGCATAGCTGTTTGTCAAGATGAGGAACTAGGGTCAGCGCGTTTCGCGGAAATTACCGATTCTTCATGATCATACAAGTGGTTTCTTTTTCGGAGATTTCAATTTATCTACTTTTCATGCATCTTGTAACTAGACCACACAGTATACAGAGATGTACTGGTGGACAGTGTTGGTCATCTTACTTTAAAAAAAGTAATTAGTTAAGTTACAAATTACTTCTTCCAAAAAGTAATTGCGTTAGTAACTCAGTTACTACATTGGAAAAGTAATTAGTTACGCAGCAAAGTAACTGACTTTTTTTTTTAAAATATTCTATACGTGTAACTAAGGGGTGCATTTATTATTATTGTTATATATCGTGTAACCAAGGGGCTGCTCTATTATTACTCTAACCAAGGGGCAGATCTGTTATAGCGTGTAAGCAAGGGGCGGGTCTATTATTATTATATCGTGTAAGGGGCGGATAGCTACAGAAGAGGGCGAATGTTAAATTAATGGGCAGAGCTCGATATATAACAATAATAATAAATGCGCCCCTTGGTTACAGTAATACTAGACCCGCCTCTTACTTACAAGATAGACGCCCCTTGCAGAGTAGCACGGGCATCAGGGGTGTGCGGCATTGCCTCGTACAATTACATGTTAACTGCACCTGCGCGGTGTAGAGTTCACTCAGAGCTGTTTAGGTTCGGCAATTTTCAGAAGCTCCGTAGTCCTTCGTACTGCGCAAGCCCTGCGCCTGCGCAGTACATGGGGATCCTTATCCAGCGGGGGAACTTTTTCGGCAGGACACCGGAAATTGCACTACTGCTATCTAGTGGCGGTAGATGTAATTGGGGTAACTAAGCCAAAGTAATGGGAACTGAGTTACCATGAGGGGAAAAGTAATCAGTTAGATTACTCGTTACCCTCTAAAGTAACTGCGTTAGGTAACTCAGTTTATTTTAACTCAGTTACTTACATCACTGCTGGTGGATTATCCAGTGAAGTATAGTTTTGCCAGCCCATGGGAGAAAGATCATCCCCAGAGTGGAGCTCTTTATACAGAAAGACCCCAGAGTTTCCACATGGTGTGGTAGTGTGAGGAACAAGGCTTGCTCCTCATTAGGTACTACCTACCTTTTGTTACAATCATTAGATGTGGTGGCTGCATTAGTTTTGTTCTTTCAGGCTATTTTCCCTTCGGTTTTTACCTGGTGATCTGGCCAGTAACACATCTCGTCTATTAGAGTGCCCTCACTCTGGATGAAGGAGAACAGGGGGTACCTTTGGACAGCAGCATTGTCAGTTTGTGGGGAGGGGAGTCTTATGCCCCGTACACACGGTCGGAAATTCAGACGGAAAATGTCCGATCGGACCATGTTGTCAGAAAATCCAGCTGTGTGTGGGCTCCATCGGACTTTTTCCGTTGGAATTTCCGACAGAAAAAATTTGAGATCCTGCTCTCAAATGTTCCGACAACAAAATCCGATCTGACTTTTTCCGATCGTGTGTAGAGAATTCCGACAGACAAAGTGCCACGCATGCTCAGATGAAATTATGAGACCAAAGCTATTGGCTACTAGCCTCTACGTAGTTCTGTCGTAAACAACGAACGTCATCACGTTCAGAATGATCGGATTTTCCGACAACTTTGTCCGACCGTGTGTATGCAACACCAGTGTCAGACAAAATCCATCTGAAAACTTCAGACGGATTTTGTGGTCGGAATTTACGACCGTGTGTACGGGGGCTTAGATGTATTAGCAGATTTAGATACACTAACAAGTTGAAGCCAAACTCCAGCTCACACTTTATAATGAGGTAAAGCAAACATTTTTTTCTTGTTGGGATAAAGGTTTTACAGTGCCTTAAAAAAGTATTCATACCCCTTGAAGTTTTCCACATTTTGTCATGTTACAACCAAAAATGTAAATGTATTTTATTGGGATTTTATGTAATAGACCAACACAAAGTGGCACATATTTGTGAAGTGGAAGGAAAATGATAAACATTCAACATTTTTTACAAATAAATATGTGAAAAGTGTGGTGTGTATTTGTATTCAGCCCCCGTGAGTCAATACTTTGTAGAACCACCTTTCCCTGCAATTACAGCTGCAAGTCTTTTTGGGTATGTCTCTACCAGCTTTGCACATCTAGAGAGTGACATTTTGGCCCATTTTGGCCCATTCTTTATTGCAAAATAGCTCAAGCTCTGTCAGATTGAATAGAGAGTGTCTGTGAGCAGCCATTTTCAAGTCCTGCCACAGATTCTGAATTGGATTTAGGTCTGGACTTTGATTGGGCCATTCTAACACATTAATATGCTTTGATTTAAACCATTCCATTGTAGCTCTGGCTGTATGTTTAGGGTCGTTGTCCTGCTGGAAGGCGAACCTCTGCCCCAGTCTTAAGTCTTTTGCAGACTCGATCAGGTTTTCTTATAAGATTGCCCTGTATTTGGCTCCATCCATCTTCCCATCAACTCTGACCAGCATCCCCACAACATGATGCTGCCACCACCATGTTTCAAAGTGGGGATGGTGTGTTCAGGGTGATGTGTAGTATTAGTTTTCCACCACACATAGCGTTTTGCTGTTAGGCCAAAAAGTTCAATTTTGGCCTCTGTCCTGCTGGAAGGTGAACCTCCACCCCAGTCTCAAGTCTTTTGCAGACTGTAGCAGGTTTTCTTCTAAGATTGCCCTGTATTTGGCTCCATCCATCTTCCCATCCACCCTGACCACCTTCCCTGTCCCTGCTGAAGAAAAGGATCCCCACAGCATGATGCTGCCACCTCCATGTTTCACAATGGGAATGGTGTGTTCAGGGATATGTGCAGTGTTTGTTTCTCGCCACACATAGCGTTTTGCTTTTAGGCCAAAAAGCTAAATTTTTGTCTCATCTGACCAGAGCACGTTATTCCACATGTTTGCTGTGTCCCCCACATGGCTTCTCGCAAACTGCAAACGGGACTTCTTATGGCTTTCTCTAAACAATGGCTTTCTTCTTGCCACTCTTCCATAAAGGCCAGATTTGTGGAGTGCACAACTAATGGTTGTCCTGTGGACAGATTCTCCCACCTGAGCTGTGGATCTCTACAGCTTCTCCAGAATTACCATGGGCCTCTTGGCCGCTTCTCTGATGAATGCTCTCATTGCCCAGCCTGCCAGTTTAGGTGAATGGCCATGTCTTGGTAGGTTTGCAGCTGTGCCATACTCTCTCCATTTTTGTATGATGGATTGAACAGTGCTCCATGAGAGGTTCAAAGCTTGGGATATTTTTTTTATAACCTAACCCTGCTTTAAACTTCTCCACAACTGTATCCCTGATCTGTCAGATGTTTTCCCTGGTGGTGGCTTGAAATTTCTGTTTTACTGTATATGCCTGTTCAAATATGTTAAAAAAGTCAACAGTTTCCATAGGGCATACTTACTTTTTATTATATCACTATATGTTTATTAAGTTATATGCTTTTAAATTACTATTTTATATCAATTTACACACTATATAAAATCTTGAATTTAACTGTAATCATTTGTTAATTACATTGGATCCACAAAGCACTATTTTTTTAAATTGAAACTGTTTTGCCTTAAGGACCCTTTCACACTTATACGACTTGTCCCACGATTTGGGACTGCAAAGTAGCATGACAAGTCGTTCCCCATGATTTCCAATGACAGCCATTCATATTAGTACGACTTCAAGTCGCTCTGACTTCAAAGTAGTCCCTGCACTACTTTGGTACGATTTTTATGCTACTTACACAGGCACTCCTTGAAATCACGGCAAAATCGCGGGAAAAATCGTGGCAAAATTGCGCTAAAATCACGCGACTTTGAAGTCGCACAAGTGTGAAAGGGGCCTAAGACTCCCACTCTATGATTCAAACTGTGGATAGAACTTTCTGAACAAGGCAGGGAGGTAGGAAAAGAGGGAGGTGTCATTGCTTTAACTTTTTCAGTTACGTGTATGTAATCTGGACTGTAGCTGATAACTGCTGTGGAACTTCCTCTTTTGTTGCTTCTGTATTATCCTTCTGCAGTGTGGACAAGGTTAAACTGAATATTCATTAATACAGAAGTGCACCAGCCATTTTTAAGGTGGCCACTTTGCAGTGCTCGTCTATGGAGATTCTCCAGCGCAGCAGGCAGCCATCTTGGATGGATCTAATTTGATGCTTGAGGACTGTGATTGGCTGATGCTAAAAGCAAGGAGGAGGGTGTCTGCAGGCTGGTGAGAAAAGAGGATTGGACTGTCTGGAAGAAAGCAAGTGTGTGCGGAAAAGACTGGGCAGCTGTTGGCTTTACAGAACCCTGCCATAGCTGCCCACAATCAGGAGAAACAAAAGGATCAGGAACATTTTCCCTGGGAGGGTGTGAGGGGTGGTTTGGATACTGTACTAGAGAGCACCCCCAACTGCTTGTAAGGAAGGAAAAGAGGGACTGTCTAAGAAACACTGAAATAGAAACATCATAACAACTCCTTTTGTCAGGGCAATCCTATAAGACGTCTTGTCAATAGATATGTACATGCGCACAACACAAGGGCACACAGGGTGCGCATGTGCGCTGGAATGCGCGCATGCAAACGGGTGCGAGCATAAGGCATCTTGGCACCAGGCGGGCTATTTAAGGAGGACTCTGTGCTTTAATGTTTACTGGTCTTCAGCTGTTCCTTGAATCCTGCTTACCTCTGAAATGTCCCCTTAGTTTATGACTCAGCTTTTGATCTTGGATTCTGTTACCTGGCTCCTCCTCCTGACCCAGCTCGTCACCTGACTTGGCTCAGTTCCTGATTCTGTACCTCGATTGCCCGCATGTTGATGACCTTGGCTATCCCACAACCATGCTCCTGTCTGCTGACTCCAGCTTCCCAGCTCCTCTGAGTGCCTGCCCAGCTGTCTGCGATTACGGTCCTGCGACCTGCTGCAAGTTCCTGCTGCAAGCCTGCCAGAAGCTCTACCTCGCTAAATGTTCCAGTTTCGCAGTACAAGCGAAAACTACGGTGCACGCCTTCCTGCCCTGACCTGATGGTTCTTCTGCCTTCTCAAAGTCACATCTCCTGATGCAAGTTTCAGGGTCTACACCTGCAGGCACTCGTGTTTCTCCTGTCCCTTGGCTCCCTCTGTTTCACTCTCAATGGGACCTGGATTGGAGATACAAGAGAGGCCGACCTCGTAATCTCAGTCTCCCTTCAGGTACGTGACACCTTTCCTAAAGGACCTAAACTGAACCAGAGCATGTGTTTGGAGATCCAGAAGGGGGTTCACTGGGTCTGGTAAAGGACTAACACTGCACAAGTTATCCACTTCATGCCAAGCCTATAGATGAATGATGGCCGGGTGGGGGCTTTCCCATCCTGATTGGATCACACATGATGTCCTGTCAGGAAGTGGCGATTGCACAGCCACGGGGCCGTGCATCGGTGAGATATGTCACCAGCCGTGTCCATGGGACACAGTCGTTGACTGATCAGAGTACTGACGAATCACAGCAGGTCACATGACAGTTATACACAATGGATAGCTTCCTTTCATGCCATCTGTTGTGTAAATTGTGTTGCTAGCTGTGATTGATCAATTTGATCACATGGTACAGACAGGGCCACTTACAGCATATCTGTACCATGTGATTAGCTTGGACCAATCACAGCTAATCACAACAAAACAGACTGAATGATTTAGATTAATTTTAATCAGTAAAATTCTTGCTATAGTAATGTAATTTAATGTGTAAAAAAAAATAAGTACAATGTTACTATGGTAACATTATTTTGCTCTGGTCATAGTGCATAAAAAAAATAAAAATGTAATAAAAAATAAAAATGAAAAAAAAAAAATTATAATATATATATTTTTTTTTTTTCCGTACTGTCACCAGTCAGTGTCCTGATCACTGCCACACCAGTTATATGATGATGCTGTACTGCACTGGTGACAGTATGTTAAAAAAATAAATAAAAAAATATTGAGATTTTTTTATTTATTTATTAATTTTCCAAAAAATGATGACAAAAAATTACAACTTCAAAGCACATGCCATGCCTATTATTAAATACTGGAGGGGGTTCTAGTGTCTTTTTAGGCATTTTAAGGACTTAAGAAATGAGATCCGTCAGTACATCAGGATTGATCAATTTTCTGATATATACAATAGTTTGTGGACTCTATAACTTTCACACAGAATAAATAATACATACAGATTTGGGTTATTTTCACCAAAGAAATGTAGCAGAATACATTTTGGGCTAAATTTACGAAGAAACAAAGAACATTTTCTCATTTATTTATCAAAAAAAAAAGTGATTAATAAATACAACCAAAAGAAAAAATTCAGTTTGGGTACAGTGTTGCATGACTGCGCAATTGTCATTCAAATGTGCAACAGCACTGAAAGCTGACAATTGGCCTGGGCAGGAATCTGTTGTCTGCTAGGAAGTGTTATGCTTTCTTCAAGAGCCCCAAATTTGCATGACAACATTTTTTTCCTTTTATTGATCACTGGCCAGTGTGATAAAACTGGGACTGTTATATAAATTTGGGGCTGTCTTTATATACTGTTGCTAGGTAAATATAAATCAGTTCTGTTAATTACTGTTAGTCAGAATACTATCTCTTATAGTAATGTTGCTGTCTTATTGATTATTTGTGTAAGTACAGTACACTTGCTAATCCTCTCTTTGTTTTTGGCTATGCTTGGCCTAATAAATTCTTTGAAGGTGTGTCAGTGAGTGGTAGGTGAGAGAGGTGTGTCATCTTCAGGTGTGCAGAGAAATCACAGAACAATTAAACTGCTCCTCTGGTGGTAGCGTTACATCTACATTTCTGACTGAGTGTAAGGAAAGTCCTTCTGTGCACAGGCTAAAACATATTTCCTTTCATGCTTGCAAGAATTGGGCACTGGCTAATGTACCTCTGACAGTTGCTGGCGCCAAAAAAAGGCTATTTAAACTCCACCAGTGCTCAGGATCAGTGTTGCTTTGTCTTCAGCAACCTGTGTAACCTGTGACCCTGTGAATCTGTATTCTGCTTCCAGTTCCTGACCTGGCTTGTCTTGACCATTCTCTAAACTCCACCTACATTCGCTTGTCCCCTGACCGCCTCTTCTGTCTGCACCTTTGGCTCCTGCTTTCCTGATCGATTCCAGACCTGGCTTGTTTCCAGACCACTCTCCTGCCTGTGCCTTATACCCGATATATCCTGCCTGTGTATGACCCAGCCTGCCTGACTCTGCTACTCTGCCTGCTGTCACCAGTACCAGCTGCTCGCCTGCATGCTGGAGCCATCTGACGACTTCTCCTGCCCAACTTGAACACCTACCCTGCTGCTAGCAAGACATACAGGCACTCGTGCCACTCTTTACTCCTGCACCCCCTGTCTACACTATCAGGGGGCCCTAAATCAGAGGTGTAAGAGAGGCCTTTCTTGTCTGCACTAAGACAAACAAAAGTTATTAAAAAAGTAATACCCACTGTTCCCTAGCTGTACACATTTTATTAGGGGGGAATAGGTATGACTATCAAATAAATTCTAATCTTCTTCACACATTTGACACTGGAAGCATGATAGAAGTGCAGAAGAACTCAATATCCTCGGTGCCTTTCAGGAGGGTGAAGAACGTTATACTTGCTTACTTTTTTTGCCTGAATCAGTAGCCAAAGACTGGTTAAAATTTAAAAGAAGACAATGCACTTATTCACGTCAGATGTTAAAGCTGTATTAAACCCCAAAGCAAAAATGCACAATAATATATTGCAGCTTACGATCATTAGATGTGGTGGCTGTATTAGTCTTCTTTTTTTAATAAATTGGGAATAATACTGCTTTAATAAGAGGTCAGGTGTTAATTAAAGGGGGAGGGGCAACACTGAAATTGTTACATTGCTGAAAGAGTGTTGAAAAAGCAGGCGTGATAAACTACTTTTAAAGGTATAAAAAGGAAAATTATGTTTTTTTTTCCTTGAAAACAAAGTGTTGGGCGGGTCAATGTCATTTTTAAAAGAGTTGCTAATCCTTAATATTGAAACTCTTTTGGTATTCGTGCAGTATTTGTATTACATAATTGTAAAAAAAGGTCAAAAATGAATTTCCCTAAAGATCAACTGGGAATATATTATGTTTCAGGCAATGCTGTTGGCAGTGAATGCAAAGATCTTCCCTTAAAGGGAATAGTTTAGGCATAAGGCAAGCTATCCTTCCAGCAATGTTAATGGAGATGGATATGTTTGGCCTACAGTGGAACTTAAGAAGGACGTTCCTTTCGGATTCCACAGAAAGTCAGCAGTTTTCTGGTTTTCTGCTCCTCTCTGATCTGCTGTCCCAGTAGGACTGATAACGGGTGGGCGTGTCCAGATTGGGATGAGGCTTCACAAGAGATGTTAAAGGTTGATGGATGGATGTGGTGAAAGGTTCTGGATTATACATGGATATGTGTTCCTGTAATTAATAACAGTTTAGCTTTCCTGCGTAGCTATCTCTAACAAACTGCATTTGGGAAATAAATAGTTATGCTCCTCTGAATCGGATGTTAGAGTTTTCCTCCATTATCTGACTAATACATAGAAGAACTCAATGACGGTGATTCACTAAAGGGTTTGAGAATGTTCACACAGAAAATTGTGCTCATGAAAAAAGTGAGTGGATAATTAAAGTGAATCTTCACACATTTTATTGTGTAAACATTCTCAAATCTTTTGATAAATCGACCTCTTTGACTCCCAAATCAAATACAATAGATTAATGGAAAGTAAGTAGGCATATATGTAATTATACATGTACAGTATATTTTTATTTGATGAAAGAACACAGTGCAATGATGCTGGTAAACCTGCATTGAGAGAAAACAGTTAAAACCAAATGTAAGCCAATGTTTTGTTTCATTTTGGACATGGGGGAACTTATAGAGTTGCATACGTCACTCTTCTTCTATCCTTCTTTTCCCTGGCAGATGGTTGTGCTTTTTGCCTAATGCAGCATATACACGACCGGACTTTCTGGCAGACTAGGTCCGACGGTCTTCCCGATTGACTTTCCGAATGAACGGACTTGGCCACACACGAACTGACTAAGTCCATTCATTTTGAACGTGATGATGTAAACGGGACTAAACAAGGAAGTTCAATAGCCAGTAGACAATAGCTTCCCTTGCGTTGTATTTGGTCTGTCGGACCAGAACACAGACGAACGGTTTTGCCGATTTTAGTCCGTCGGATAGATTTGAAACATGTTCTATTTCTAGGTCCGTCTGATTTTTTTCCCAAAAAAAGGATCAGATTAGCCCACACACGATAGGATTGTGTGACGGACTAATCCCGTCGGACCTAGTCTGCCGGAAAGTCTGGTCGTGTGTACGCGGAATAAGGGTGTAGGACAGGCTGCAGTGTTCAGTGGCAGCAGAAATACCATTGCATTCATATGACTGTGAAGTCACTTTCCTTTATGTTTGGATGAAGGATCAATCAGGTGACTGCAGCCACAGCACCTTTATCATGGTGGTGTTGATGTTGAGAAGACTGGTGATGTTGCAGAAGACTGAAGTGTTCTTCTTCCAAGGCTCCACCCCATCTTAGAAAATATAGGGCATGGGATTCCCGTAAGATATTTTAAGCTGTTTTAGATGCATGAAGTAGGTGTTTACCTTTTGACTAAAATTTAAAGGGAACAGGCAACACTCCTTTTGAGCCATTTCTTTTACCTAACTGGCAGTTACATGCAAAACTGTATTCTTCTCCAGACATCACCTTCAAACAACAGGGCATGTACTGTATATTAACAAACACCAATGCAGGGCAAAAGTTCAGGGTTTACATACAGGAGGTTGTGCAAGGCGTGAATCCTTAGGCCCCTTTCACATGGACGGACCGTTCAGATCCGCCTGTCAGTTTTGACGGCGGATCTGAACGGGCGCTCCATTTTAGCCTATGGAGCGTCGGATGTCAGCAGAGACATGTCCGCTGACATCCGACCCGGTCCGATCCGCCAAAAGCAGACGTATGGCCCCACGTCCAGATCCGTCGCTGGCGGATCGGATCGGGTGAGATCCGATGAAAACGGACACACTGTCCGTTTTCATCCGATCTCTCCATAGAGACCAGCGGCGCTCGCAAGCCCCTCCCCGCTCAGTGAGCGGAGAGAGGCTTGTCATCCGCCGGCTCAGCGGAGATCAACGGAGAGATCTCCCGCTGAGCCGACGGACATAGGCGGGCTCTGTGCAAGCGGAGTCCGCCTCGTGTGAAAGGGGCCTTAAAGCAGAGCTAAACCCTCCTATCCTTTACAATCAAGGAAGCTGCCATCTTAGCCTCTGTTTGATCTGCAGTTTCCATGATGCTACACAAGTGATCAGTTTTGATACAAACCATTTGATGGCATGTTAGTTTGGTTGAGAGCACAACTGTAATGCCCTAGGATAGGATTTTCCGACAACAAAATCCATGTTTTTTTTCCGACGGATGTTGGCTCAAACTTGTCTTGGATACATACGGTCACACAAAGATGGTCAGAAATTCGTAACGTCAAGAACGTGGTGACGTACAACACGTACAACGAGCCGAGAAAAATTAAGTTTAATAGCCAGTGCTGCTCTTTTGCATGATTCCAAGCATGCGTGGCAATTTGTGCGTCGGAATTGTGTACACAAGATCGGAATTTCCGACAACGGATTTTGTTGTTGGAAAATTTGAGAACTAGATCTCAAATTTTGTGTGATGGAAATTCCGATGGAAAATGTCTGATGGACCCTACACACGGTTGGAATTTCCGACAACCAGCTCCTATCAAACATTTTCAGTCGGAAAATCCTATCATGTGTACAGTTATCATTCATGGCATGCCTTTAATGTAACTGTTCTGGGAAAGGGTTACATGGATGGGTTTAGTTTCACTATATAAGTTTTTGCAGATGGAATTTGCACAGATGTGATTTCCCAGAGGAGATCCTGACCTAAGCTCAGCTGCTGTACAGTAATCCTTACACGGGTCCTGGCACTGGGTATGTGGACTGTGACCTAGTCTCCACCACTGGCCTTCTCTGAGGTAGTTTGCCCAGAGCCTGAGTTGTCCCTCCCCACCAGGAACCTGTCCATCTCCAAACCTAATCTCTTTTTACAGACAGTTTCCTGCCTTGTACTTCCACACTAAGCACACTCTCAGATGCAGATAGTTACACTATATTAAAAAAAGTATTGGGATGCCTGCCTTTACCCGCACATGAACTTTAGTGGCATCCCAGTCTTAGTCTGTAGGCTCCATTATTGAGTTGGCCCACCCTTTGCAGCTATAACAGCTTCAACTCTTCTGGTAAGGCTGTCCACAAGGTTTAGGAGTGTGTCTATGGGCATGTTTGACCATTCTTCCATTTGTGAGGTCAGGCACTGATGTGCATAAAGACATGGATGAGCGAGTTTGGGGTGCAGGAACTTGACTGGCCTGCACAGAGTCCTGACAGTTTTCCAAGTTAGTAGAGAAAGACAGGTTATGGCTTAGCCCCGACATCCTTGACACAAAGAGATGCTACGATAAGAGCCAAGCCAGGGTGATGCCCTCAATGGCTATGCACAGTGTTGGTGTAAAAGGCACTTGGAATACTTGCACAATTAAGCTGCAACTTCTGCTTAGAGACTTCATGTCCAAGTGGTATGTACCTTTTAGCAAATTATCTTCTACATACCATGCCAAGTGGAATTTACCCAACATGGATATTGACAAAAACACAAAAATGTATTCATTGAAATCTAATGCCGCATACACACGGTCGGAATTTCCGACAACAAATGTTCAATGGGAGCTTGTCAGAAATTCCGACCGTGTGTAGGCTCCATCGGACATTTTCCGTCGGAATTTTCAACAAACAAAATTTGGGATCTGGATCTCAAATTTTCCGACAACAAAAATCTTGTGTACACAATTCCGATGCACAAAATTCCACGCATGCTCGGAATCAAGCAGAAGAGCCGCACTGTTGTACGTCACTGCGTTCTTGACGTTCGGAATTTCCAACAACATTTGTGTGACCGTGTGTATGCAAGACAAGTTTGAGCCAACATCCGTTGAAAAAAAAACATGGATTTTGTTGTCGGAATGTGCGATCGTGTGTACGCGGCATAAGAGTTAGAACTTCCACCAATGGTTTATTGGTGTCTTTGAGGAAAAATATCCTAAATGGGGTCAAAGACAGAAATAAAAACCTGACAGCAATTTTAACTCTTTACCACTCTGTCAAGCACTACAGTAGTGAACAGTAATACAGAAGAACAAGTGAGCAAGTATGTCTGCTTTTGTTACATGCTACTGTGTATGTAGAACATAATAATAGTTACAGTACACATCTGGAACCTGATGGAAAAATATGTATGAGCATAGTTCTACAGCATGTCATTTTTTCCCAACATATACAGAAATGCATACATAGCTAGGTGTACAGCGCTATCTTTTTCTATTGCATGATAAAATCTACAGGGACAGGCAGGGCATTCCAGAAGCTGCAAGTTGTTACACAGAATAGACTGCACATTGTCAGTATGTTGTGTGTGTTTGATGTGACTGATTTATGGGTCCTGGCAGCTCCATTTGGCAGCTCCAAAGTGTCTTCTGGTTATGGCAAACAAAGGTAGCTTATCAGTAGTTATGCTGTCAGATTGGAGGACTCCTGCCAAATATTAAACGTTCAGTCCAATGTATGAAAGCGTATCCTAAATTAACAAGTGCAGTGCTGATCCAAGAACCTTCTCTTCTGCACTTACTTGGTAATTAATACATTTTTATTAGTAGACTAAATCAGAATGTGAAGAAAAATCACAATACAGACGTGGTAACTGGCAGTGTTGTGTAGATGGTGTTTAATGTAGTTAAGTGTGTAGTAGATTTCCATTTATAAGAGATACTACTAACCTAAGGTTATATATATATGCCTGCCTTTTTTTGTTTGCTGTTTATGTCCCATGAGGGAGATTTCCCTTTACTTCTTTCTTGTGTAGCAGAATCTCTGACCTTTTCCAGTCTAATGGGAACCTTCAAGGCCAAAGATGGCTAACATCCTTAAATAAGTAGTTAGTTGTGAGGCATAGTGGGTGCAAAAGTGGTAAAAGTCAATGGGCGCCAGACACTTCTTGGATGTAAAAATGTTTTATTTCTTTGATGGCCCTTTTTATATTTTGCAGGGGAAAGAGGGTTAGGGATAAGCATACCCTTAAGTAGTTGCAAATGGCAGACTCCGAGACTTCAATAGGAGAACAGCCGTACAGGGAAAGGCCCCAGCAAGGTACCTCTTCTGCATGTGCAGAATTGCTGTCTCCTATGGTAACAGTACTTAACCACTTAAGGACCGCCTCACGCCGATATACGTCGGCAGAATGGCATGGCTGGGCTCTTAAAGGGCCACGTACAGGTACGTGATTGTGCCTAGCCGTGGGTCACGCGCCGCCGGCGGCGTGCTCGGGATCCGTTCGTCGTCCCGCGATCGGGTCACAGAGCTGAAGAACGGGGAGAGGTCTGTGTAAACAAACATCTCCCCATGCTTCCTACACTGCCTGTCACTGATCGACTGTTCCCTGTCATCGGGAAAGCCGATCAGTGACGTCAGACGTAAAGCCACGCCCCCTACTGTAAAAAAAAACACACACGTCACACTTAGCCCCTCCCCGCCCCCTAGTGGTTAACTCCTTCACTGCCAGTGTCATTTACATAGGAATCAGAGCATTTAAATAGCACTGATTTCTGTATAAATGACAATGGTCCCAAAAATGTGTCAAAAATGTCCGATGTGTCCGCCATAATGTCGCAGTCACAATAAAAATCGCTGTTCGCCGCCATTACTAGTAAAAAAAAAATATTAATAAAAAATGCTATAAAACTATCCCCTATTTTTTAAACCCTATAACTTTTGCGCAAACCAAATTGCAATTTTTTTTACCAAAAATATGTAGAAGAATACGCATCGGCCTAAACTGTGGAAAAAAAAATTTTTTTTATATATTTTTGGGGATATTTATTATAGCAAAAAGTAAAAAAATATTGCATTTTTTTCAAAATTGTCGCTCTATTTTTGTTTATAGCGCAAAAAATAAAAACCGCAGGGGCGATCAAATACAACCAAAAGAAAGCTCTATTTGTGGGAAAAAAAGGACGCCGATTTTGTTTGGGAGCCACGTCGCACGACCGCGCAATTGTCAGTTAAAGCGACGCAGTGCCGAATCGCAAAAAGGGGCCTGGTCCTTTGGCTGCAAATTGGTCCGGGGCTTGAGTGGTTAAACAGTTCCTAACTCAAAGTAACAGTTCTCTCAGCTGTACTACACTTTCTCCTTGTAGTTCTTCAGCCCCTTGAGCTCCTGGTCTCTCACCGTACCCTCTGATTCACTGAATCCCGTGAGCTCCTCAAGGCTTTTGCGAGGGTATCTCCTTCAAGCATCACCCACGCTTCCCTGCTGGGTCCCTAGCTTGGCACTTTGGATTTCCTTCAAGCTTCACCCCTGCTGACCGGCTCGGTCCCTAGCTTGGCACACAAGGCTGCTCTGCAAGTGTCACCCCCGCTGGTTGGGTCCTTGACTTGATCACTGCCTGAAGTTTCCTGATTTTCCACCGTGCCCATTCAGTGAGAATACTGCTTCGGTACTCAGGGCCGGTGCTACCACTAGGCAAACTAGGCAGCCGCCTAGGGCGCACTGCTGCCTAGGGGCGCTCGGCCACTGGTTTCCCTCCGCGTCTGCATGCTCTGCAGGCTGCAGAATGCAACTAAGTCTGGAGCCAGCGCTAGAGGAAGCAGAGCCGATGCTTTCTGTATAGCGCCGCCTTCTGTCACATGGACAGTGTAAAGGGGGTGGAGCCAATGGTGGTGAAAAAATTAGGTTTTGCCTAGGGTGTCAAAAACCCTTGCACCACCCCTGTCGGCACTTGCTTCAGTTACTCACTGTGGTCTCTGGTAAAAGCGATTGGTCTCTTCATGGTGACAGCTTCCCTTCTACCTCCGACCACTGACAGGTTCTGTGGCCGGCAAAACCGTCACTTTTGGTTGGACTGCAAACCGCAGTCCCAACCCTGCACTGCCCTCTTACTTCTGGATAGGCCCTCACACAGCCTGGCAGCCTGATGCCCCCTGGATAGGCCCAATCTCCGGCCTAGCAGCCCGGGGTGTACGACACACCTCCACACAGACGGCGGTCCAGGTAGCACACAAGAACCTGGATCACCTGACCTCACCCGAATACATAGGCTCTCCCAGCAGGCCAAGGGATTCAACAAAATCCCTGCCCATTGGCTGAGATACCCTATATACCCATAACCTGACCTTAAGTTGTCCTTCTCAATCTAATACCTCTAAGTGCTCGGCCACCTAGTGGTAAAATAGAAAAGTACAACCAGGCCAAACTTAAGGAGAAGTCAATGGATCCCTAGTAATTAACTACAGTAGCTACTCCTGACAAGGAATTTGGTCAGGAGCTCCCTGACTAAACCCCAGGGCGCTACACTTGGAAATACAAAAAGAAGTTACAGGACATCTCTGCAAAGTGAGTGGCTATTTCCTTTGAGAGAGTTATAATGGCAACATGTTTTCCCATTGCAAGATTTCCCCTTAAGTCCTGTTCTGATGACGACTGCAAAATGTCCTGGAGATGATAGTCACCAGGACATAGGGAGGAGAATATTCCCAGCTGGAACATGAACAGAAATTAAAACTAAAATCCACCCCGCACCTTCACCTTTCATGTCTTGAGGAGGGTGCATGCATAGCCAACAGAGACACTGTGTAAATCCAAAGAAGCGACAATGGGCAGCACTCCTGAAATGATGGATCTCAAATGTCCAACATTTTGGCAAACCTTTGACTTGAGAAAGGGGACCACAGTGTCTGCAAATTTTGGGTGGTTGTACACATTTTGCTGCATAAGATATGTTGTTATTTCAATGGAGATCTCAGTATCTCTTTTTTTTAAATCCTTTATTTATTTCAAGAGACACAAAAACACAAAACACGACATTATCACGTATATAAAGACAAGAAATAACCAGAAATTCAGATATGTTGGGCTAACATTGCCCGTCATAACTAACATTTCAAAAAGTATATATAACTGACTGGGCCTATCAGCCCTTCCCAATAGATACATCAAGCCTATTATTAGGAAAAACATGACCCATTGTTTCATCATACTTAAGTAGTAGGGATGAGCCGAACACCCCCGTGTTCGTCTCGCACCAGAACCTGCGAACAGACCTAAAGCTCGTGTGAACTTTAGAACCCTATTAAAGTCTACGGGACTCGAACTTTCAAAATCAAATGTGCTAATTTTAAAGGCTAATATGCATGTTATTGTCATAAAAAGTGTTTGGGGACCTGGGTCCTGCCCCTTCTGGACCAGAAGACCAGAGCAAGAAGAAGCGGATCGGAGGAAGAAGAAGATGGAAGAAGATGGAAGAAGAAGATGGAAGAAGATGGAAGAAGAAGATGAAGAAACCAAAGGATGAAGAAAGGAAGAAGACCAGAAGAAAGAAGATGAAAGAAGAATTTAATAAAGGAATTGTCAAAGACCGTCTCCTGTCATTTTTAAAATTTTTGTCACTTTTTTGGTGAAATGGTAGGGGTACTTTTGTACCCCCTTACCATTTCACACAGGGGGGAGGCCGGGATCTGGGGGTCCCCTTGTTAAAGGGGGCTTTCAGATTCCGATAAGCCCCCGCCCACAGACCCCCACAACCAACGGCCAGGGTTGTGGGGACGAGGCCCTTGTCCCCATCAACATGGGGACATGGTGCTTTGAGGGGTCACAGACCCCCAAAGCACCCTCCCCAATGTTGAGGGCATGTGGCCTGGTACGGTTCAGGGGGGGCCACTCTCATCTCCCCCTCTTTTCCTGCGACCTGCCAGGTTGCATGCTTGGATAAGGGTGTGGTATGGATTTTGAGGGGGACCCCACGCCATTTTTAAAATCCATCCCAGACCTGAAGGGTCTGGTATGGATACTTAGGGGGAACCCCACATCATTTTTTTTTATTTGATGCAGGGTTCCCCTTAATATCCATAGCAGACCTGAAGGGCCTGGTAATTGAATTTGGGGGAACCCCCACGCTTTTTTTTAAAATTTTTTTTTATCCATGACTTTCAATGAATGACTGTTCTCTGTATTACGGGAGCCGGCAATTCATTATAGCCGCAAGTGATTTTAAATAGCTTTTTTTCCTGCAAAAATTACACTTTGTGCAGGGACAGTTCTAAGCACGGGAAACATGCGCCCTTTTACAGGCATACTATACTTACCCCCCAGGTACGAAATTTAAAGGAATATTACACTTTTATTGTTTCACTTTAAGCATTATTAAAATCACTGCTCCTGAAAAAACGGCCGTTTTTTAAAACTTTTTTTTGCATTGATACATGTCTCCTGGGGCAGGACCCAGGTCCCTAAACACTTTTTATGACAATAACTAGCATATAGGCTTTTAAAATTAGCACTTGAGATTTTTCCCATAGACTTTTACAGGGTGCTTTTTGAATTTGCCGCAAACACCCCAAATTGTTCGCTGTTCGCTGAACAGGCGAACAGGCAATGTTCGAGTCGAACATGAGTTCGAGTCCAACTCGAAGCTCATCCCTATTAAGTAGTAATCCTATCAGTTTATAACCTGTTGCCCTATGTATCCTCGTGTTTCACGCCTCAGTTCTTTCTAAATTTATTAAACCAGAGATGCCAAAAAAAAATTTAAAAAGGGAACGGCGCCCCCCGGGGAAGATGGAGATGGCAAGCGTGCCCTCTCAAATTATAATGCAAAAAAAAAAGGCATCCTTAGGTCTCCTCAAACCTGTGATTTGAGAAAGGAGACCACAGTGTCAGCAAATCTTGGGTGGTTGTACACATTTTGCTGCATAAGATGTGTTGTTATTTCAATGGAGATCTCAGTATCTCTTAACCATCCCTAATCTATAAAAAAGCTATAAAATTAAATAACATTTTATTATCTAGTTACTATAAAAATCTTAGGCTGCATCTTCACTAAACCTTAAAAAAAAGTCTTTCTGCATTTTAGTAATGTTAAGAGGTAGTAAACTTGTTAATTTCTTTTTTATCCGAGTCCCCTGCAGCTTTTTGCCGTAATGTGCTAGTATGCCCTGCAAATGAGCCCATTATGACAAACTTACCTGTCAAAGGAAGCCCTCTAGTGCTTTGCTGTCAGTTCGGGGGCACTTCCATCTTTAACCGCTCTTTCTTCCAGGTTTGCTCCCTTCGGCCACTGGAATAGGTGGGTCATGACTACATCACTCCCAATCATGTGCATAGGAGTCACATCAGCACTGCACAGAGCAGGCTCAGTGTACATTACCGCTGACTAGTCAGAGGAAGCATTTATGACAGTAGAGACCGACAGGGTCACTTCTACCATAAAAACCCTGCCTGTAAGCATTTAATATCACTTTCACCTGCATTTTGCCATTCAAGTCACTTTTGTTAAAATGCAATGCGACTCTAAAAGCATTTAAATACATGTTAATATGGCACATGCTGATGCATTGTTTATATTTTAAAAGGGCCCTGAAAATTCTAAAGCTCTTTTGTACATGTTTCTTTCAGTGTACCAGTCATAATCCATATACAGTACTAATAACTAGGGATGAGCCGAACACCCCCGGGTTCGGTTCGCACCAGAACCTTCGAACCGACCGAAAGTTCGCGCGAATTTTCGAACCCTATACGTTATAATGGACGCGAACGTTCGAAATCAAAAGTGCTAATTACAACGGCCAATATGCATGTTAATGTCATAAAACAGGTTTGGGGACCCGGGTCCTGCCCCAGGGGACATATATCAATGCAAAAAGAACTTTTAAAAACTAAAGTTTTTTCGGGAGCAGTCATTTTAATGATGCATAAAGTGAAAAAAAAAGTGAAATTTTCCTTTAAATATGGTACCTGGGGGGTGTCTAAAGTATGCCTGTGAAGTGGCATGTGTTTCCCGTGTTTAGAACTGTCCTTGCACAAAATGACATTTTTAAAGGAAAAAAAGAAGCCATTTAAAACCACTTGCGGCTTTAGGTTTGTTCTTAAGTAGAATCTGAACAGGTACATTATGAAGTGTAGCTCCATCCCAAAAAAATCTATTTTTAAGCTTTTTGGAGAACATAGGGAGGGGTTATCACCCCTGTAACATTTGCTGTCTTTGCACATCTGTTCAGAACATGTCACCTCACTTTCCGTCCCAATGACAAATGTTTTTGGAAAAAGTGGGGTTTTAATTGAAACAAGGATTGGTGATAAAGTATCAGTAGAGAGGAGATACCTTTTTCCCAAATTAAATCTAACAGGATAGAATTTCCCTTCCTAGGGGTAGATTTCCTCTCACTTCCTGTTTTCTCTTTCCATTTGCAAGTAGGAGTCGTTTGTAAGTTGGATGTTTGAAAGTAGGGGCCTGGCGTATATACTCTGCAGAAATTTGCCCTATTAGATGTTGGTGTAGCCACAAGACTGGTGGGCACAGGAATGGGCCCTGCTGTGAGTTAATAGATCAAGATTTGTAATTGCATGCACCTGTTGAACAGGGCAGAAAAATTGGGGGTGGTGGTGGTGGTGGACGGTGTTGCCACAAGACTGTAAGCTCTCACAGATACTGTACTTGGAGCACAGCAGTCACACGTGTTGCGAAGCATTTTTTTAAAAAATTGTAATTACCCGCCCCTGTTAAACAGGGGCTGAAAAATTGTGCCTTAGGCACTGGTGCTGGTGCCACAACACTGCAACCCCTCACAGATACTGTACTTGGAGCACAGCAGTCACACGTGTTGCGAAGCATTTTTTTAAAAAATTGTAATTACCCGCCCCTGTTAAACAGGGGCTGAAAAATTGTGCCTTAGGCACTGGTGCTGGTGCCACAACACTGCAACCCCTCACAGATACTGTACTTGGAGCACAGCAGTCACACGTGTTGCGAAGCATTTTTTTAAAAAATTGTAATTACCCGCCCCTGTTAAACAGGGGCTGAAAAATTGTGCCTTAGGCACTGGTGCTGGTGCCACAACACTGCAACCCCTCACAGATACTGTACTTGGAGCACAGCAGTCACACGTGTTGCGAAGCATTTTTAAAAAAAAATTTAAGTACACGCCCCTGTTAAACAGGGGCTGAAAAATTGTGCCTTAGGCACTGGTGCTGGTGCCACAACACTGCAACCCCTCACAGATACTGTACTTGGAGCACAGCAGTCACACGTGTTGCGAAGCATTTTTTTATAAAAATTGTATGTACACGCCCCTGTTAAACAGGGGCTGAAAAATTGTGCCTTAGGCACTGGTGTGGTGGCATGGATCATTGAGGAGGAGGAAGAGGATAGTCAGTGAACATAAGAGGACAGTCACTCAGCATCAGCATAGGCAGTCTTGAAGGGATGTGATATTAAAAATTATTCGGTTATATCCGCCTCAGGTGCCTGGTAGCTGGTGGTGATCCAAGACTGATTCATTTTGATGAAGGTCAGTCGATCAACCGAGGCGGTGGACAGGCGCACCCTATGATCGGTGACAAATCCTCCAGCAGCACTGAATGTGCGTTCGGAAAGAACGCTGGAGGCAGGACAGGCCAGTAGCTCAATTGCATACTGTGCAAGCTCTGGCCAGTGATCCATCCTCAGGACCCAGTAAGCCAGAGGATTTTCGGTGGGAAAGGTGTCCAAGTCTGACCTTGCCCCAAGGTATTCCTGCACCATGTATATCAGACGCTGGCGATGGTTGCTGGAACCGATCATACCTTGGGGCTGCGGACTAAAAAATTGTCTGAACGCATCGGTCAGACGTCCACCTTCCCCACCGCTCCTTCTGCTACTGACCGAAGCCTCAGCAACTCGTCGCCCAGGACCAGGAGTTTGTAGCCTCCCAGTTTCTGGGAACGCGTTGCACAGACCTTTCTGCAAGGCCTCCCTGAGATGTCTCATCCTCTGCTCCCTCTGCGACGGCAAGATAAGGTCCGCAACCTTACCCTTGTACCGCGGATCAAGGAGAGTGGCCAGCCAGTAATGGTCCCTCTCCTTGATCCGAAGAACACGAGGATCCTTCCGCAGGCTTTGCAGGATCAGGGAGGCCATGCAGCGTAGGTTAGCTGAGGCATTCGGTCCGGAGTCTTCTGGGTCACTGAGGATGACATGATCGCCAGCCACCTCCTCCCAGCCACGTACAAGTCCACTGGTTTGTTGGGACTGTACATCATCCCTAAAAGACTGCTGCTGCTGATGCTGAGTGCCAGGCTCCACCTCCATGCTCACACAATCCTCCTCCTCCTCCTCCTCCTCCTCCTCCTCCTCCTCCTCCTCATCCTCTTCCTGTGTGATGGGTGGGACAGAAGGAACACTGTCCGGATAAAGGGGGCCTTGAGAGGCAAGGAAGTCCTCCTCTTCCTGCCTCTGTTCTGCCTCAAGTGCCCTGTCCATTATCCCACGCAGCGTATGCTCCAACAGGTGGACAAGAGGGACAGTGTCACTGATGCATGCACTGTCACTGCTCACCATCCTCGTGGCCTCCTCAAATGGTGAGAGGACAGTGCATGCATCCCTGATCATGCTCCACTGACGTGGGGAAAAAAAACCAAGCTCCCCTGACCCTGTCCTGGTGCCATAGTCGCAAAGGTACTCATTGATGGCCCTCTGCTGCGTGTGCAGTCGCTGCAGCATGGCCAACGTTGAGTTCCACCTGGTGGGCATGTCACATATTAGGCGGTTCTTGGGCAGGTTCAGCTCCTTTTGCAGCTCAGTCAGCCGAGCACTGGCATTATAAGATCGGCGGAAATGCACACAGACTTTCCTGGCCTGCCTCAGGACATCCTGTAAGCCTGGGAACCTGCCCAAGAACCGCTGCACCACCAGGTTGAGGACGTGAGCCATGCAGGGCACATGGGTGAGCTGCCCCTGTCGCAGGGCGGAGAGGAGGTTGGTGCCATTGTCAGAAACGACCATTCCTGGCTTAAGCTGACGTGGCGTCAATCACCTCTCGGCCTGCCCCTGCAGAGCTGCCAGAACCTCTGGCCCAGTGTGGCTCCTGTCCCCCAAACACACCAGCGCAAGCACGGCATGGCATCTTTTTGCCTGCGTACTTGCGTAGCCCCTTGTACGCCTACGGAGCACCGCTGGTTCCAAGGACAGAGCACTGGAGGAAGAAGAAGAGGAGGGGGTGGAGGAGAGAGGTGTGTCACAACCAGTAGCAGTAGTAGCGTTTTGGAGGCGTGGTGGCGGAACAACCTCCAACACTACTGCACCTTGTCCTGCATCCCTCCCAGCTGCCAATAGAGTGACCCAATGGGCCGTGAAAGAAAGGTACCGTCCCTGTCCATGCCTGCTGGACCATGAGTCAGCGGTAATATGCACCTTACCGCTGACCGCCCTGTCCAGCGAGGCATGGACATTGCCCTCCACATGCCGGTAGAGAGACGGAATCGCCTTCCGTGAGAAAAAGTGGCGTTTGGGAACCTGCCACTGAGGAACCGCACATTGAACAAACTCACGGAAGGGGGCCGAGTCTACCAATTGAAAAGGCAGCAGTTGAAGTGCTAGCAATTTAGCCAGGCTAGCATTCAACCGCTGGGCATGTGGATGGCTGGGAGTGTACTTCTTTCTACGGTCCAGCAGCTGGGGCAGGGAAATTTGCCTGCTGCAATCGGACGTCGGTGTACTGCAAGTACTTGGTTGTGACACACCTAATTCTACACCTTCAGTCCTCTCAGAGCAGCTTTCAGAGAGGACTGAAGGTGTAGTGGGGATGGAGATCCCAGCTGAGGAGGAGCAAGGAGAGGTCCGCTTAGTTCTTTGGTGTGGGTCTTTTATGTGTGCCTGCCAACGAGCTGCATGGCAGGTCGCCATATGTCTGGTCATGCTTGTGGTGCCCAAGCGGCTGATGTTTTGGCCACGCGAGATACGCTTGAGACAAATATTGCAAATAGCAGTGGTGCGATCTGATGCACTCGTCTCAAAAAAGGCCCACACCAAAGAACTTTTCTGATAACGTGCAGAGGCAGCGCCCTGCACAGGCGGAGCTCTGCGGTTTTGTACAGTTGCTGTGCTGGCCTCTACCTGGCCTCCAGGGGGCATCCTGCCTCGTTGGACATGTGACGCCGCATCCTCCTCCTCCTCGTCCTCCTCCTCATCCTCTCTCCCTTCAGGCACCCAGGTGGAGTCAGTGACCTCATCATCCCCTCCCTCTTCACCACTAGAGCAAACCTGGCAGTAAGCTGCAGCTGGTGGAACAGTACTGCCAGATTCCTCAAGCTGGGTATCATCATCCGAGCCTTCGAATCGTTGGGCATCCTCCTGGAGCATGTACCCAACACTGTGCTCAAAGAGTTCGGGGGACTCCTCAGGAGGACATGGTGGGTCTAGGGAAGGGGTGGCTGATGATGCTCTGCCAGTACCCTGAGCCTGGGTGAGAGAGGATGAGGAGGATGAGGAGGGCTTGGTCATCCATTCTACCAAGCCTTCAGCATGATGCGGCTCCACATGTCCAGCTGCCGAAAACAAAGACGCGCGTGTCCCATGGCCACGTGCTGATGACGATGCACGACCACGTCCACGGCCACGGCCACGTCCACTAGAAACAGAGCCTGCCTGCCCTGTGTTCTTGGCTCTGCACGCTCTGCCTCCCCTTGGCGGTCTTCCAGCCATTGTAGTCGGTAGTCCTGTGGGTGCTGCTGAGAAGAATATATAGGAGCTCTGTGTGATGCCACTAACACACTAGAAGTCCTATGGGTGCTTCTGCAAAGAAAATAGAGGAGCTCTGTGTGATGCCACTAACACACTAGAAGTCCTATGGGTGCTGCTGAGAAGAAAATATAGGAGCTCTGTGTGATGCCACTAACACACTAGAAGTCCTATGGGTGCTTCTGCAAAGAAAATAGAGGAGCTCTGTGTGATGCCACTAACACACTAGAAGTCCTATGGGTGCTTCTGCAAAGAAAATAGAGGAGCTCTGTGTGATGCCACTAACACACTAGAAGTCCTGTGGGTGCTGCTGAGAAGAAAATATAGGAGCTCTGTGTGATGCCACTAACACACTAGAAGTCCTATGGGTGCTTCTGCAAAGAAAATAGAGGAGCTCTGTGTGACGCCACTAACACACTAGAAGTCCTGTGGGTGCTTCTGCAAAGAAAATAGAGGAGCTCTGTGTGATGCCACTAACACACTAGAAGTCCTGTGGGTGCTGCTGAGAAGAAAATATAGGAGCTCTGTGTGATGCCACTAACACACTAGAAGTCCTATGGGTGCTTCTGCAAAGAAAATAGAGGAGCTCTGTGTGATGCCACTAACACACTAGAAGTCCTGTGGGTGCTTCTGCAAAGAAAATAGAGGAGCTCTGTGTGATGCCACTAACACACTAGAAGTCCTGTGGGTGCTGCTGAGAAGAAAATAGAGGAGCTCTGTGTGATGCCACTAACACACTAGAAGTCCTATAGGTGTTTCTGGGAAGAAAATATAGGTCTGTGTGATGGGACTAACACACTTCAAGTCCTATAGGTGCTTCTGGGAACAAAATATAGGATCTCTGTGTGATGGGACTAACACACTTCAAGTCCTATAGGTGCTTCTGGGAACAAAATATAGGTCTGTGTGATGGGACTAACACACTTCAAGTCCTATAGGTGCTTCTGGGAACAAAATATAGGATCTCTGTGTGATGGGACTAACACACTTCAAGTCCTATGGGTGCTTCTGGGAAGAAAATATAGGTATGTGTGATGGGACTAACACACTTCAAGTCCTATAGGTGCTTCTGGGAACAAAATATAGGATCTCTGTGTGATGGGACTAACACACTTCAAGTCCTATGGGTGCTTCTGGGAACAAAATATATGATCTCTGTGTGATGGGACTAACACACTTCAAGTCCTATGGGTGCTTCTGGGAACAAAATATATGATCTCTGTGTGATGGGACTAACACACTTCAAGTCCTATGGGTGCTTCTGGGAACAAAATATATGATCTCTGTGTGATGGGACTAACACACTTCAAGTCCTATAGGTGCTTCTGGGAACAAAATATATGATCTCTGTGTGATGGGACTAACACACTTCAAGTCCTATAGGTGCTTCTGGGAACAAAATATATGATCTCTGTGTGATGGGACTAACACACTTCAAGTCCTATAGGTGCTTCTGGGAACAAAATATATGATCTCTGTGTGATGGGACTAACACACTTCAAGTCCTATAGGTGCTTCTGGGAACAAAATATATGATCTCTGTGTGATGGGACTAACACACTTCAAGTCCTATAGGTGCTTCTGGGAACAAAATATATGATCTCTGTGTGATGGGACTAACACACTTCAAGTCCTATAGGTGCTTCTGGGAACAAAATATATGATCTCTGTGTGATGGGACTAACACACTTCAAGTCCTATAGGTGCTTCTGGGAACAAAATATATGATCTCTGTGTGATGGGACTAACACACTTCAAGTCCTATAGGTGCTTCTGGGAAGAAAATATAGGTCTGTGTGATGGGACTAACACACTTCAAGTCCTATAGGTGCTTCTGGGAACAAAATATAGGATCTCTGTGTGATGGGACTAACACACTTCAAGTCCTATGGGTGCTTCTGGGAAGAAAATGTAGGTCTGTGTGATGGGACTAACACACTTCAAGTCCTATAGGTGCTTCTGGGAACAAAATATATGATCTCTGTGTGATGGGACTAACACACTTCAAGTCCTATAGGTGCTTCTGGGAACAAAATATATGATCTCTGTGTGATGGGACTAACACACTTCAAGTCCTATGGGTGCTTCTGGGAACAAAATATATGATCTCTGTGTGATGGGACTAACACACTTCAAGTCCTATAGGTGCTTCTGGGAACAAAATATATGATCTCTGTGTGATGGGACTAACACACTTCAAGTCCTATAGGTGCTTCTGGGAACAAAATATATGATCTCTGTGTGATGGGACTAACACACTTCAAGTCCTATAGGTGCTTCTGGGAACAAAATATATGATCTCTGTGTGATGGGACTAACACACTTCAAGTCCTATAGGTGCTTCTGGGAACAAAATATATGATCTCTGTGTGATGGGACTAACACACTTCAAGTCCTATAGGTGCTTCTGGGAACAAAATATATGATCTCTGTGTGATGGGACTAACACACTTCAAGTCCTATGGGTGCTTCTGGGAACAAAATATATGATCTCTGTGTGATGGGACTAACACACTTCAAGTCCTATAGGTGCTTCTGGGAACAAAATATATGATCTCTGTGTGATGGGACTAACACACTTCAAGTCCTATAGGTGCTTCTGGGAAGAAAATATAGGTCTGTGTGATGGGACTAACAAACTTCAAGTACTATAGGTGCTTCTGGGAACAAAATATAGGATCTCTGTGTGATGGGACTAACACACTTCAAGTCCTATGGGTGCTTCTGGGAAGAAAATGTAGGTCTGTGTGATGGGACTAACACACTTCAAGTCCTATAGGTGCTTCTGGGAACAAAATATATGATCTCTGTGTGATGGGACTAACACACTTCAAGTCCTATAGGTGCTTCTGGGAACAAAATATATGATCTCTGTGTGATGGGACTAACACACTTCAAGTCCTATAGGTGCTTCTGGGAAGAAAATATAGGTCTGTGTGATGGGACTAACACACTTCAAGTCCTATAGGTGCTTCTGGGAACAAAATATATGATCTCTGTGTGATGGGACTAACACACTTCAAGTCCTATAGGTGCTTCTGGGAAGAAAATATATGATCTCTGTGTGATGGGACTAACACACTTCAAGTCCTATAGGTGCTTCTGGGAACAAAATATATGATCTCTGTGTGATGGGACTAACACACTTCAAGTCCTATAGGTGCTTCTGGGAAGAAAATATAGGTCTGTGTGATGGGACTAACACACTTCAAGTCCTATAGGTGCTTCTGGGAACAAAATATATGATCTCTGTGTGATGGGACTAACACACTTCAAGTCCTATAGGTGCTTCTGGGAAGAAAATATAGGAGCTCTGCCTGCCTGCCACGAACACACTACAAGTCCTATAGGTGCTTCTGGGGACACAATATAGGAGCTCTGCCTGCCTGCCAGGAACACACTACAAGTCCTATAGGTGCTTCTAGGAACAAAATATAGGAGCTCTGCCTGCCTGCCACGAACACACTACAAGTCCTATAGGTGCTTCTGGGAACAAAATATAGGAGCTCTGCCTGCCTGCCACGAACACACTACAAGTCCTATAGGTGCTTCTGGGAACAAAATATAGGAGCTCTGCCTGCCTGCCACGAACACACTACAAGTCCTATAGGTGCTTCTGGGAACAAAATATAGGAGCTCTGCCTGCCTGCCACGAACACACTACAAGCCCCTCTTTCTAAATCAATCTTTGTAAATGAATCTATCTAACTCAATCTCTCTAAGTAAATCTCTCTAACTAACTAAATCCAGCAGAGTGTCACAGATCTATCCTGCTCTATCTACGCCGGAACAGCATGTGACCGGCGCAGACGGCGTGGCGGCCTTTTATAGGGGGGGGCGTGTACTAAAGCCCCTGAGCTGTAATTGGCTACAGGCGTCCTGCCTGTAGCCAATTATGGCGCTTCGAGTTTCCGGGGCTGTGATTGGCCAAGCATGCGGGGTCACAGTGCATGCTTGGCCAATCATCAGCCAGCAATGCACTGCGCCGGCCGCGCCGGCCGCAATGCATTGCGGGGCCGCTCGCATCACACGAACGTGGGTTCGCATCGAGCACCGGGCCCATCCCTACTAATAACATTCTCAAGTACAATGCAGTGTGCACAAGTGTAGCGCCCTGGGGTTTTATTCAGGGAGCTCCTCACAAATTTACTTGCCAAGAGTAGTTATCTTGGTCGATTGCTAGAGATCTATTGGTTTCTCCCTAAGTTTGGCCTTGTTCCACTTTTTCTCTTCTACCTCTAGGTGGCTGGGAACTTGGTGGTACTAGATGTGAGGAGGGAAACCCAAGGTCAGGTTATGGGTATATGGGGTATCTCAGCCAATGGTCAGGGGTTTTCTTGAATCCCTTGGCCTGCTGGGAGAACCTATATATTCGGGAGAGGTCAGGTGATCTGTGTTCTGTGCCACCCGGACTGCCGTCTGGGTGGACGTGTGTCATCTGCGCCAGGCTGCTAGGCCGGAGATTGGGCTTATCCCAAGGGCATCTGACTGCCAGGCTGTGTGAGGGCCTATCCAGAAGAAGGAGGGCATCGCAGGGTTGGGACTGCGGCTTGCAGTCCAACCAAAAGTGGCGTTTCTGCCGGCCGGAGAACCTTTCAGTGGTCGGAGGTAGAAGGGAAGCTGTCGCCGCGAAGGGACCAATCGCCTTTACCAGGGACCACAGTGAGAAACTGAAGCAAGTACCGGAATCATATTCTCACCGAAGGGCACGGTGGGGAATCAGGAAACTTAAGGCAGTGACCAAGTCAGGGACCCAACCAGCAGAGGAGATGCTTGCAAAGCAGACTTGTGTGTCAAGCCAGGGACTGAGCTGGTTAGCAGGGGTGAAGCTTGAGAAGTATCCGGAGTGCCAAGTTAGGGATCCAGCAGAGAAGCGTGGTTGACCGCTTGAGGGGATACCACTGCAAACCTTGGAGGAGCTCAAGGGATTCATAGTCAGTGAATCAGTGGGTCTAGTGAGAGACCAAGAGCTCAGTATTGAAGAACTACAAGTAGCAGTTGTAGTGGAGCTGAAAGAACTGATACGTTTGAGTTAGGAACTGGTAAAGGACTGTTACCATAGGAGACAGTGATCCTGCACATGCAGAAGTGTTGCTTGCTGGGGCCTTTCTCTGTACGTGTCTTTCCCCCAAAATATATAAGAAAAAAAAAAAACTCTTTTACATCCAAGAAGCGTCCCGGTACCCAATGACTTTCACCATCTTTGCACCCACTATGCCTCACAACCCACCACATATTGAAGGATGTCAACTATCTTTGGCCTTGGAGGTTCTCATGAGACCAAAAGAGGTAAAAGACCTTGCTACACAAGTAATGTCACAGATGAAACGGTATGTGTTCCTAGTTCTCAGATCCTGCTGTCAAATGAAATTGGGCACAAATCAGCATTGTTTCTGATTACGTGATCACCCTGACAGACAATTATGGTGATCACATGCAGGCTGAAAATTAATTCAGAAAAAACCTCTTCAGCCTATAGATGCTACTGCAGCCTGAAGATGGCAGTGTGCCTTTGTTTGGTACTGTAATTGTGAAATACAACCACATTTAAAAAAAAAATATTATCTTATTATCTTGCGAATGTGAGTACCTCTGTTCCTTATGGACTCTGCTGCATTATGCTCCCATCTAGTAATCACATGAACAAATGATGGTGCAGAACTAAGAAATCTGCTAATAAATATGTTGCATTTGTCTTTTGAAAATTCTCCACTGAGAGTAACTACCAGTTATTGTAGTTTAAATATAGTCAAGAAATGTATTGATCAAAGAAACAAAGAACAAAGCTGTGCAACACTAAATTTGTGCTTTATCCTAATATTACCTATAGACAGAGAAAGCAGGCCAGAAGATAATACTGCTCCACGATGCAGGAGAAGGATAAACATAATAACTCGCACTAGCTAAGCAGACATAAGAATACAGAATTTGAGCTCTATACAGACAGAGTCAGCCTTATCTAAAGGCTACAAATGGACATGGCCTCAATAATCCATTCCTCTGAAAACAGTCAGCATGTGGGTGTCCACACAGGTCATGCATATCACATGGATGGATGATCTTTTCCCAGTCTTGACATATTTGGACATCTTATGTCTGTGAGTACGTGAAAGAGAAACTCAGTGTTTGGAAAAAAGCAAGCAGTACTAGCAACCAGTTGTAGCATGCCCCAGCAATACTGGTGCCCTTATTAGATGTGAAGGCACTTGGGAGTTCCTTCTGAATGTGTTGGAGTATTAGTTTGACAGTATTAGCTTTCAACATAGGTAAAGTATTGGCTTTAAGACTAAGATCAGTAGCAGAGTGCC
Organism: Lithobates sylvaticus; assembly: GCA_028564925.1. Lineage (NCBI taxonomy): Eukaryota > Metazoa > Chordata > Amphibia > Anura > Ranidae > Lithobates > Lithobates sylvaticus. The sequence continues at coordinate 255,871,486 of CM053026.1, read as the reverse complement.
CATCATGTGTGACCTCTCTAAGCTGCTGTGGTAGGGAAGCAGAGGAAGCTGGTCATGTCCAGGAAATTAGTTAAATAGGCATGCACCTGCATCTCGGGATGATGAGATACAGACAAAGGCCCTTTTAACTCATTTTCTCAGAACTCCCTGGGTCTCTGGACATGGCCAGGGATGACAAGCTTCTCTACTTTCTTACCTCAATAGGTTAGAATGGCCATACTTGATGAGGCAGAGGTAGTTGGAAATGAGATCTGCAGACAGATGAGAAGTCTACTGTCAGAATCCAACATGTGGGCATGCCAGCTGAGCCTAATAGCATGAAACTCCTCTGAAGAACCCAGTTACAGTGGGGAGCCCCTGACTGATTAATACCAGAGTACCACAGTTCCTGATTAATACCAGGGTACTACAGTTACAGTAGGGTATCGCTTCATCATCAGGTCTTGGATCCCTTCAGCTGTTCACCTGTGTTACCAGATCTAACTTGAACTTCACTGTGAAGAAAACTGTTTATGAGGATAATCACAAGGAAGTAGCAGTTTTCTGCACTGTTAACTGAAGCAGTGATTCTCAGCTTGACTCTCTGTTTTAGAGTCTTATAGATAGTTTTCTATTGAGTCATATGTTGCCTTGAGTCACAAATACTGCTGTGATGAGTTCACTTTTGTGAAATTATAACATGTTTGTGCAGCGTGCATTATTCTGCAATGAATACATGTTTTTTGTCATACTAAACTTATTATTGTTTCTTCTAAATGTGCACCTGCTTAGTAAACTGCAAGTTACAGTTACTCTCTGTCCGATCATTCACCTGCTTACCCATTCTGTTCAAAATGTATGTCAAATTTGCAATCCTGCTGCTGGCAACAATTTGCTATCCTGTTACTGGCAGTTGTTGCAGTCACTGGCTATGCAGAAAAGAGGAGACATTACACTAGTCGATCCTTCGCTGATGGAAATGTTGCAGAATGTCATTGGTTAGTGAGAGAGTGCCACCTAGCTCATTCAGACAGGCAGGGAGTGACCTGTGTAAAAGGGTGAGTATTTCTCTGCCCTGCTGTGTCCTGCCTAATCATCCTTTTGTTAGTGAGTTGTCATCAGCAACAGGATTGCAAATGTAAAAGGTTAAGGATAACTGAATAGATTTTTTACTTTTTGACTTTAGCACCATTGCAATGTTTTCTGAATAGCATTGTCAGTTCACGTGTTCACAGCATATGTTGCCAGGAACTACTTTGAAAAAGGGAACAAAGAAACCAGGTATGTATATGGCATCAATCATTTAATTTTGATATCTGAAAAGTTTAAAGACCTTAAATCCAGGCAGATATAAAAATACAAATACAAAAAAAAAAAAAAACATCTTTATATGTATTTTTATCTGCACCTAATGTATGCACTTGAATCTATCTTAGTACCATCCTCATGTAATCCTCTGTACTGTACAGTATTATTAATGTTGAAGGAAGAAGAGTAGGTATTCTGATTCAGTCAGGGCTCTGTTGCATTTATGTTGGCTACAAGGAACACGCTGACAAGAGGAAAGAGAAAAAAAAAAGCAAAGGTAGCACCTTATGGGTGTGCTACTGACCCTTCATTGTCTAGTAGGTGGGGAGGTGACCTAACTGTAATGCTTAACTGCAGCAGAGAGTCAGGTCATCAGGCACATTGTGCTGTCTGTTCAGACTGTATAAATCTTAGAACTTAATTGTGTATTTTTTATCTCAAATAAAGCTTTATTGAACAAAATATATTTGACATTACAAAGTCCAGAAAATATGCACTCCAGTTGGATAAAACATTGCACTAGATTGACATACAACATGGTGTTAATCATCAGGGTAGAGCAGCCTGTGCTCAAAAGCCAGTTAAAGATATATGTATGTGTTAAATCAGAAATATACACCTCTACTTTCCATAGACATCCTCATGGACCAGTGACTGCTTATCCACAGCCAATTAGTAGACAATCCATAATAAGATCAGCCGGTGCCGATCCCGGTGCATCCAGCCAGGGGTCCCATAGCTTATCAAATTTACCAAAGCTACCCCTATGCTAAAAGATATATTTTTCCACCTGAAGGGTATCTCCCATTTGTGCTATCCATTCCTTCAGTGTGGGAGGATCAGGTGAAGTCCAGTGCTGTAGGATTAACCTGCGGGCCTGAAAAAGTGCCCTAGCTATAGCTTGTTTAGGGACATCATCTACCGGGAGATCATATAGAATCCCCAACGAGCATTGTTTAGGTTCCTCAGGCACCTGAACCTGGAACAACTGATTTATAGTAGTAAGAACCCCCTTCCAGTATCTGCACAACTTTGGGCAACGCCACATAGGGGGGATTAGGTCCCCATGGTCTCTGCAACACCTTGTACACGTGGGGTTTTCCCTCTTGCCGATGTGGGGCAGCCTTGCTGGAGTATAATGCACCCGCAAAAGCAAATATAGTTGTGAGAGACGTTGAGCCACATTCAGGGAGCTTTGTTTAATCGCTAATAGGGCTTCTTCCCATTGTTCTTCCTCAGAGGCCCCACATCCCCACCAGAATATCCCACCGAGATATCACACTCATAGGATGATCCCTAAGAAAGTTGTGCAGTAGCATAAAAGAGCACTGCGAGATAAATTCTTTGTAAGTGACCACCTCATACATGTAATTAAACACTGGGGTAGGAGATTGCGACCACAGATCCATGTCACCCTGTGCTTTTATCGCATGATGGAGCTGTATATAGTAAAAATGCATCAACGTAGGTGGGTGGGTGACTCCATAGAGCCTCCACCTCGCACCATACCTTAATTTAGCTAGTTCTGGGTAGTGTGCATTATTCCATATAAAGGACTGAATCTCATGAACCCCGTAACCTGTTGCAGCTGTCTGACCTGTTCCAGGTTTTTTGCATGAGGGCATATGTAGGGTATAATTTGTTGGATTTAAAAAATGCTAGCCCCTCTAAGCCTTTTTCAATCTCCTCCATACCCACGGTATGAGTAAATAAACTAGTAGAGGTGTCCTTGTCCCCCTCCCCTGCACCAGCAGCGGAGCCCATCGAGTGCACTATATGTTGTGTAGCACTAACCCCCGAAGGAGCTGCTGGTTTCATTTGAGCTTACCGTTACCTTCTTGACCTCGTAGATGTCTAGGGGTTTCCCGAGGTAGATGGCCCAAAGAATTTGCAGAAACTGACACTGGATCTGCTATGGGATTTTTATTTGCAAAAGTTAGTAGACAAAACACAGTCTCTTAATAAGGATAGAGGGTATCGGTGGAAAGTTCAGGTACTCTGGGAACTGCTCAAATACTTGAAAGCCTCTATACATGTGAATCCAGAGAATAGCCACTCACAACTGGATTCCCACAGCTATTGGATAAACCTCCTCTCACTAGGCCTAGCAGCCGATAGAGTGCTCAAATAGAATAAAGTCTCTGCCACAGACTTGGTTGTAGAACTTGTGAATAAAAGTCTCTGCCACAGACTTGGTTGTAGAACTTGTGAATAAAAGTCTCTGCCACAGACTTGGTTGTAGAACTTGTGAATGAATGTCTCTGCCACAGACTTGGTTATAACTGAAGGATAAATAAACTTAGAGAACCCTCATATGGTACCAGTATCTTGCAGCCGGCCTGTCGATACCGTACGAGCGTGGATTCACTTGGTGTCTTTCAACTTTGCTTCCAGGCCCTTACTGAGGAACCAGCCTTTTGCGTGGCCCTCTTCTGAAGAGTCATCCCCTGGTTGCGTTATCAGTTGCTGGGCCTCTCCACAGACGAGACAGCACCGGACCACCTTGGAATCCTCCTTCCAGTTACTGTGCCTCGGGCTAGCCAGCCGAGACTCGGAATTGGATGGATCCGCACCCCAGGCCATGAGGGCCCCTGAGGGCTGGTCAGTAGGACCAGGACCAAACAGACAGAAAGATCTTCTGGACCGGAACCCAGAAGCACGTGATCTCCGTACCTTAACTATCCCTATCCCAGAATTCACAGCAAGATGACACACTCACTGATTGGCTCCGAGAGAGATTGGCACCCAATGCGTCCAGCCAAACTGCGTTCCCATACCTGCCAGAGGTGACAACGGCACCTATGGCCAAGCAGAACACAGTGCAATCCAGCCAGACTGGTACTGAAACCATAATTTAGTGTAATTTACCCTAAAACCCAACTGTGGTTTTAGGAATGTTACATTTACAAAACACATAGCGCATGCTCGTCAGGAGCCGGCGCTACAGTTGCATTTGGGAAGCCAGATAATATAGACAGGGGTTAGGTAGAGCCAGACCCCCAATATCCTTTGGTCTCTGGAACTGCTTCAATTTTACCCTGGGATTTTTGGACAACCAAGGAAGGGACCGAAAAATTTAGTTGACTATTCTGAACATTTTCAGGGGGGTGACTACTGGGGAATTGTGGAGTATATATAATAATTGGGGCATAAGGATCATCTTAATAAGGTTGGTCCGACCAGCAAGAGACATTTTAAGATTTGACCACACTTTTACTCTGTCCCGGAATTTGGCAAGGTGATATGTGTAGGCTTATATAGTCTAAGGGATTCGGGGTCACCTGAATACCCAGGTATTTAAATGAGGAAGAGATTGTTATATTGTTTGTAACCAGGGAAGGAGAGTCAGGTGCCACATCTAGAGACATGGGGGAGGACTTAGACCAGTTTATGATCAAACCTGAGTACGTGCCGTATTCACCACCATGACTTATCTAAGAGAGGAGGTAGTATCACCCAACATCAACATAGTGTCGTCTGCGTATAGCATTAGTTTCATGTAAGGACCCATATTAAAAACCAGAAATATTGATGTTAGATCGGATAAGCACCGCCATGGATTCTATGGCAAGGGCCAAGGACGAATAGGAGTGGGGACAGAGGGTAGCCCTGTCTAGTTCTCCTTTGTAAGTCAAAACAGGTGGATACCTTTCCCGCCTCCCTTATAACCATCTTTGGAGTATAGTATAGTAGTTGGACCCAGGAAATGTAACCATCCCCAAATCCAAATTTATGCATTACTGCCCTTAGGTAAGCCCACGCTACACTATCAAAGGCTTTATGCGCATCAAGTGACAACAGCGTCCTATCCCCAACATTATCCCCTGGTGATTGTAGGTTGAGAAATAGTCTGCACAGGTTGAGAGATGTGGATTTTGGGGGCATAAAGCCTGCCTGGTCTGCATGGATAATAAATGCTATTACCTTGTTCAGCCTGAGAGCCAAGACTTTTTCAAGTATTTTTATTATTGCTTTGTAATAGCGAACTGGGTCTATAGGACCCTGGGTCCAAGGGATATTTGCCTGGTTTTAACAATAACACAATGGTAGCCTTGGTCATGGCTGGGGGAAGACACTGATTGGTCCTTGCATTATTAAACACTTTAAGTAAGCAATGTAAAATCTCAGCACCATATACCTTGTATACTTCCATATATAGCGGCCATAACCCCTTGAGGGGCGGCCTTGACTTCTTGGGCTTACCAGTTACCTCCTCGTGGCTTGTCAGTGATTTTCTAGGGATTCCCAGGGATAGTACCCAATGACTTCAGATGCTGACACATAAAAGTCCTTTTCAAGGTTTTTATTTTGCAGTGGTAGCATCCAACATAACACAGTCTCTTACGGGAATAGAGGGCATGGGTGACAAACTCAGGCACTTTGAACCGCTGACATCCACCGAATGTCTCTAATGAACCCAGAGAGTAGCCACTCGCAGCTGGGTGCTTCACTGCCGGTTAAACCTCTAGCCAGAGATCTAGCAGCCAACATGTGATCCGGAAACTTTGTAAAGTCTCTGCCACAGACGAAATTGTAACTGAAGATAAGTAGGAACCTTTCTCACAGTACCTAGAACTCTCTCTGTCTCCTTGGCGATACTGTGGAAGTGTGGATTCTTTAGTGTCCATACAACTCAGCTCCCAGGCTCTTACTGAGAAGCCAGCTTGTTGGCCCTCCTCCGAAGAGTCCTCCCCTGGTCACTTGTACGAGTTGCCGTGTCCGTCCAATACCGAGAGCACACCAGGACGCCTTTGAATCCTCCTTCAGTTACTGGGCCTCGGACTAGCCAGTTCCGAGACTCGGGAACAGACGGATCCCTGCCCCAGACCATGAGGGCCTGTGAGGCTGGTCGGATTGACCATGCTTGCGGGACAGCAAACGCTCCTAAGCCCAGGACCCCTCGCGGGGCTACCCCGGACCAGAACCAGGAACCAAAGCTGTGGCCGAACCCCGAACACGTGACTTCAGCACCTTAAATACCCCTTCCTAGACTACGCAGCAGGGCCAGACGTGCCCACCGATTGGCTCTGGGAAAGATTGGTACCTAAGATGTCCAACCAGACCTGGTTCTCAGCCTGTCATGGGTGCCTCACTGCATCTATGACCAGGCGGAACCTTAGCACAGCCCAGCAAGACTGATGCCAAATTAATTCCTGTACAATTAACCCTCAGAACTCCATTACAGTTCTGAAAAAAAAACAAAATTTTCACTGATAGCACACACTTGGTGAAGTGTGACCGCTACACATAGGTAACCCATCCTTCCCCAGTGCAAATCCTCCAGTGTTAGAGGGGCATCACTAATTGTGTATTTTACCTGTGTATTTAGCTGTGTGCCTCAAGTTTAACTTTAACAACCTTGTACACAGTGCACAATGTAGAACCTGAGATATTTAACATTTATTTATAACTCTGTGCTTGATGACCTACATACCTGCTGCAGCAGGGGATGATTTACTAAAGGCATAGAGATTGTTTGCTTAGCAAAGTGAATGTTCATTGAGCTTAGGTATAGGCCCCTTGCACCTGGAGCAGATTCGGTTGCGATCAGCAGGGAATCTGTGAGCTGATCCCCTGCTGTTCAAAGCAGAACAGGCAGCTGACACATCCGTGTCTACTCAGTATCTGCAAAGTGGATATGGGCAGATACTCTGATGTCCATTTACACCTGGCTACCTCCTATCTACACCATCTAAATGGAAGAGGACAGATTCCTTTTCAGTTTTAATTAACTGACCTGATAAGATCTGGAGGTATGTGACTGTAAATGGACATACTGTAAGTTCATTTACACCTGACTGTACATAGGGATGAATGGACCTTTCCGATTAGGTCCGCCTGAAAAACTGAGAGATGGGCCTAATTGGAATGCACGTCTGAAATGGGGCCTTAGGATGAAACTGTGTCTACTTCAATTAAGCCAAGTTATAGAAAAGCTGTGTAGCAGCCTGCACACATGTGTACACAGCTTTAAATTCATTGCGAGTACCAACAGCATCACTGGATAACATAACTGGTTGTTGAAGCTGATGATTTTATAGCTACGTCCAAGTATTGGTAAAAACAGCTACAATTGAGGTATACTGTACTTGAGCAAGAGAATCTCTGGACTATCACTATCTATGACTCAGCTTTTCATTGACTGCAGGATAGAGTGATTGAACTTTTGATTCCAATTTCTGATAAAACCGCAGTGCAATTGAAGACAATAAATTATGGTTTTGTCTGATCACAAAGGTATAGGAAGGGAATTGGACAATTTGATCAAGGCAGAAAAATGGCTTTAGATCAAGTTGCTCTAATTTTTACCTGTTTCATTACATTTGAGTTCAATCTTTTAAAGATCTGCATTGAAGCTGTCAATTTATTGCCCAAATGTTGGACAAATTTTGGTGGGCAATCACATTCTTAGCACAGAATCAAGTAACATCTAATACTGGCCATGCACATGACAATGTTAATCATTTTTAACCAGCTTTTAGTCACAAAAAACCTGGATGGGTCAAGCCAACCTACTACTTTAGATCATGATTTTATATCAATATAAGCTGCTGGTAGTAGGTTACATTTGTCAGTTTGATCATTTTTGATAAAATTCATTGAAAGTGGTTCATTAAAATCACCATGTGTGGCTAGCCATACCCTTGTCAATTTTGGAATTTTTCATGAGTTGCCAGCCATAGAAATCTGCCCCTCCATAGTTTCAATTGTATCCCTTGTTCAAGTGATACGATCATGAAACTGGAATGGGATCTATCAAAACTGTCTCATTTTGACTAATCAGCACCACAATTTTAATAATTTGATCACTCAAAACTGTCAAACAAGTAAAAATGTAGGTAGGAAATCTCACTGGCCAAAAAGGGTATGGCAGCTGACTAATAGCTTTCGATTTTATTCTGGCCAGCAAAAAAGTGACTCTATGGGGTTGATTTACTAAAGGCAAATAGACTCTGAAAGTGCAATAGCTCCAGAGCTCAGTAAATGAGGAAGAGCTCTGCTGACTTCCATCATCCAATCATGTGCAAGCAAAAAATGCTGTTTTTTTTTAAATTTTCCTTGCATGTGATTGGGTATTTTTTGAATGGTGAAGCTTTACCTCATTCACTAAGCTCTGGAGCAACTTCACAGTCTTTTTGCCTTTAGTAAACCCACCCATACAGAAGTAAGAAAGTGCTGTCTTAGGAAACATTTAGCTGACAAGTTGCCTTCAACAACAGGATCTCTAGTGTGACATAGTTGTAAGAAGCAATATATTTTTGATTGTGCCCACGTGTGAATATCAGCCATGTCCCTGATGGCCACCATTGTTAAAATGTACTAGACCTGTATCCTCTCTGGTCACGTGACAAATAGTCTGGATGGTTGTAATTGGGGGAAAAGTTCACGATGAACAGTATTTAGCGCAGAAGTGTTTTTCTGTTATTCATGTCTTTGTTATTTAATGTTACCTAGCAAAAATAAATTTAGTGACAAAAATATTTTAGGTGATATAAATTACTGGCTTTGACTAGCATAAGCCTGCATGGAAATGTTTAGCCTATTAACCTTCTTGAAGTATGATGAAGCATCTCACTTTAGGAAGCTCAAGGGTTAAGATCTCTAGTGTAAGCAGATTAAGGCAAATATCTTCTCCCATTTCTCTTTCGGTAAAATAAACACAGACCCATTAGGACTTCTTATGTGAGGGTCAGCTCCTCCTTCTAATAATGTTCAAAAGCCCTTCATCCTATAAACACTGCTGCCCATATGTATACACACAGCAAAGTGGCTATTTGAAGTGAGAGAGGCCCACATGTCATTACAGTTTCATTTGTATATGCTACACCCATTTCGTCTGGCGGTGTATATATGTAATATATATATATATATATATATATATATATATATATATATATATATATATATATATATATATATATATGTATATATATATACTGCAGGAGAGCAAGAAAAAAATATTACAGGCAAATCGTATGATAAAGGCAATGGGACCAGGATAATGGTCTCCTTTAAACAGTACATCTAGATATATGAGAATGATTTTTTATGACAATAGAAACTTTTTCAAGGGACAATGCACTTTACAGGGGAATTTGCCCCAGAGTTTAGAAAATGAGGTGACTTCCATCATTCATCATCCAATTATACGCAAGCAAAAAAAAAAGCTTTTATTTTATTTTCCTTGCACATGATTGGGTGTTCTTTGCCAAGTGATACTTCAGCACATACGCTAAGCTCTGAGAAAGTGCCCTTGCAAGGTTAACAGCCTATTTTCTTTTCGTAAATCAAACCCTCTGTATCATAAACAATTGCCTATTTGTAAAAATAAAACACTTGCATTCATCTATTTTCCATCCTTTGGTGCTGCTGATCTCCTGAAGTTACTTCCTGTCTACATGGTGAAGTTTGCATGGCATTTTCAGGGCTTACTTTCACATGGTGACAACAGCGCATAATGCCTGCATAACGTGTTGAATTGGCCACTTGTCATTTCCATCAGAAGCCTAAATGACAGGGTGACAACGCAGAAGCACAATTGAGAGACACAGACAGAGCATTGTCACCAGGGAACAAGAAGAGCCTGATGAAGGACATTCATGGCAGGGCTATCGGTTATTACTTTTAATGAAAGCTGCAGTTTAAAAAAAAAAATATTGAAAATGTATTTTGAAAGTAGATTACCATGTTAAAGCATGTATTAGATTTTAATGATTGGGTTTATATAAACTGTTATGATTGCTATCACATTGGTTATTGGCATGCATATACTGTACAAGTGTAGAAAACGTATTAGGTCTCGTGTCTATGAGTAACACAAGTCATTCTTATTGTAGCCAGGTACTGGACTACAGAAACATGGAGAAGGAAGCATTTTCCTCTTTACAATTGGTTTACTTTCACTTTCTTCTGTTATTCTGAATGTTGCTGCACTATCCTCTCCAGTCAGCAGAGGGAGAACTATAGCCAGAAAAGCATATGGATTGCTATGCAGAATGCTGAGGGTGATGGAAATTAAAGTCCAGGACAGCAGCCATAGAATGGGAGTCATGGACTCTTTGCACTGCAATTCGCAATATCACACTAAAGCCCCATACACACGGTCGGATTTTCCGATGGATTCTGTCCTATCAGACAATGTTGTCGGAAATTCCGACCGTGTGTAGGCACCATCGGACAGTTTCCATCGGATTGGCCGACGGACAAAGTCCTATCTCCTGCTGGATAGATTTTTTGACAACAAAGTCCGATCACACCAAATCCGATCGTGTGTAGCGAATTCCGACGGACAAAGTGCTACGCATGCTCAGATCACATTACAAGACCAAAGCTATTGGCTACTAGCCTCTACGTAGTCCCATCGTAGGCAACAAACGTCACCACGTTCAGAATGATCGGATTTTCCGACAACTTTGTCCGACCGTGTGTACGCAAAACCAACATCGGACAAAGTACGACGGACATGATCCGACGGACCTGGTCCTCGGATAATCCGAGCGTGTGTATGGGGCTTAAGGGGGATTGGTAGAATAACTTTTAGCAGACTGCTGTACAAACTGCTTCCTCTTTGCAGCGTGGGAGCTGAGATGTGCATATTGGTTCTGGTGCACATGGATCACCCTCTGGGCGAGTGAACAGAGACATCCAGGGCAGCGCAGTACAGACCCCAGTGTTTACATCTGCCCTTCTGCCTCAGGGAGAACACAGCAAGCTCTTACCCTCTACTTCCCACCGCTGATCACTGGAGGCATTCTGTGAAGAGACTTAGGGGGCCCCCTTCTACATCTAGAGTTTACTACTGCATCATAGGGACTGGTGAGAGGGCTCACTGCCCATAGCTCACTCTGTTATTAGGGACTGAGTTACTGTTGGCAGGATATTAAGTATACTGCACCTTTACTGCATATTTACCACACATATACTGCATTCTGGTATTCTGGTTTACTAAAACTGTTGTTAAATGCACAAATGCTTCTTAACCTCCCTGGCGGTATGATTATATCAGATTTTTGCACCTCAAAGCGGTAAAATTGTTTTGCATAAAAATTTGGCGGTTTAAATTGTAGGCCTGTATTTCTTAGCAATAACACACTTAAATCTATCCAAACAAGAGTCTAGTACAGGGATATGCAATTAGCGGACCTCCAGCTGTTGCAAAACTACAAGTCCCATCATGTTTCTGCCTCTGGGTGTCATGCTTGTGGCTGTCAGAGTCTTGCTATGCCTTCTGGGACTTGTAGTTCTGCAACAGCTGGAGGTCCGCTAATTGCATATCCCTGGTCTAGTAGATCCCAGGTACGATAAAGTTTGAAACACAAAATCATAAATTATAATATAATAAATAACTATAAATAATTATAAAAAAAATATATATATAATAATAATAAAATTAATTTCCCCACGATTCACTATCACTTAATTCTGCAAGTGTTCTAATTTACTATCACTGTTTTCTAGCTGGTCTAAAACAACTTTTGATGTGAAGGGACACTTTTTGGTTGCTATGGACAATCTCAAGTTTCCAGGCAGAAAGAACAGAATATATAATATAAAACTGCATGCAGGGCATTGGACAAAGCACTGGGGACAAAAGGGATGTGAAATAATTTCATACAGTAATGTAATCTGTAAGACTACATTAGGGACATCGCAGGATCCTGGGGACAAGGTAAGTACACTGCACCAGGATCCTGCAATGCAATCCCAAGCGTGGCTTGGGGTTACCGCTAATGGTACTGAAATTTAACCTCGAGCCACACCCTGGAAAACCGCCAGGGAGGTTAAAGGGCCCCAACGATAGCCGGCAGAAGAACAACATAAAAAACTGCCCCTCCCGTAAAAAACACACAGAAAGCCCCCTTTGTTCCCTTCACCCCTTTTTCCTAATTTCTATGGACAGTGCCTACCCAGTCAGTTAAGCTCTAGCATAGTTGCCATTAGTGCACACTGGCAGTATAGTCCCAGCAATTTGTTAGATCAAGCTTCACTGCTTTTCACTGTTGCCCTTCAGGTGGCACTGCTACTGTTTATGCTGAACTGTGCGTTACATGTCATATTATGCTTAAAACAATAAAAACAGGTAGGTATCTGCGCTACTTAAAAAGGTACTAATGTTGGAAGAGGAAAGCAGCCAGCACTATTTGTTGATAAGCAAATATAAAAATATAAAAAATCCACATGCGGCGCTAATAAAAAGCAACAGTCTTTGAAGTATTAAAATAGGAAAAGATGATAATCCCTTCACCAGTTTTCAGTGTGTATAGGGAAGCACACCACACCATGTGAGAATCAAATCTGGTTATCAGATATAGGGATACGGGACACCTCTGAAGGTGCTACAATAAATCCTTTCACAAGTGAGATGGCCTTCACTATATGCTGCTTTATTTCCATTTGGTAATGATATTATCTTGATTGGGTGAGACACTCACTGACTGCTAGAAGTTTACTGCTTTGTTGTTGCCTGGGACAAGTGAATGGATGCAGTGTATTTTAACCATCTACTTACTGGTGATTGATGACTTCAGATGTGATCCCTTGGGAAGTTATTAATCAATGCCTATCACTTGCTAATATCTGGTAAGCAGATTTGATTCTCACGTGGTGTGGTGTGCTTCCCTATATACACTGAAAACTGGTGAAGGGATTATCATATTTTCCTATTTTAATACTTCAAAGACTGTTGCTTTTTATTAGCGCTGCATGTGGACTTTTCATATTATGCTTCGCCCTTACTGTTAGCCATTTTGTATGCTGAACTGTGTTACCACAATTGCCAATTTATTTGTATTTGCTTGGTTACCAACTTTACTGAGTGACAATACATTAAGATTACCTTTGCTAACTGGTTTTGTGTCTGCTTTGATATAGCACTATTATTTGGGAAAAGCAATTATTTGCCGTGTTTCACTGTGTTCACTTCTTTTACACTCAACCTGGTGTGTCAGAAGGGCTCAGGCCTATGAAAAGGTTGAGGCAAAGAACAGAGGACCCATCTTAATCAATGGCTCCTGCGGATGCGGAGCTACTTAAAGGACACCTGAGCATATAATAAAGTAAAAATCAAGTTTATAAACAAATAAGTAGCATGGATTACATTACTGCAAGCACAAGAAATCATTTTATTGGCTTTATTGCTTAAATGTAAGAAACATTGTTCACAAATGATCTGTTAAACAATGGCAACAGCTGTAACATTTAGCAGGAAACAATGACTTTAGCAGGGAATAGGACACAAGAGAACCTTATATTCTCTTTACACAGTGTAGTATTGACTTTTTGTGTATGTTTTTACACTGTAAATGGTGTCAAAATGCTCCTGTGAGAGTTTCTTTTATACTGAGTTGTAGGTATTTAATACCTTATCCAGAAGCTCAATATTTGGAGAGTTGTCAAGACAAGAAACAAAATAAATTATAAAGAAGTGCAGATTTTCTGTAAAGTTATCAGATGTCCAAACGTCTTCACCACTGAGAATATTCTACAATCACCATGCGGCTCTCTATCAATCCGAGGTGAAAGCCAGAGAGATCCTTTGAAGAAAACTGCACTTTTCACCAACTAAATAAATAGAGACGGTTTGTATGTGCTGGGATGGAGCTTAACATTTCTTTGATTTCAGATTTTAGTATGATTAGAAGTACCTTAAATCTGTTTTCAGATGTGTACTTAATCAGGCTCAGTTAATACTAGTATATTTTTGAAAACACATAGGGGTTGATATACAAGAGGAGATGTGAAATTGCACTCTACAAAGTGAAGGTTTGTAAATAAAGTCAACTTGTGTTCACTTTAAATACTTAGGTTATGTGCAAGGGAAATGTTAAAAAAGATAACAAGGTATCCCTGTAGATGTTTTATCAACCCCTTAGTGACTGAAGGTAAAAACAATGTTAATGCCTGAACACGATTTTGCAACATTGACATGCGTTAGTAAAACTGTACATTTCTCGGCAACTACTTTGTGTACCTTGTGGATTATACCTTGATTTTTTCAGGACAAATTGGGCTTTCATTTGACAGTAATGGTAACAAATATCTAAATTTTTTTTTTTATTATTATTAAAAAAAACTGTCCAAAAATAGTAATAAAACCCATGTTTTAAAAAAAATTGCTGTATATTTCACCCAAAATAAATTCTCCTGCTCCTGACGATTGCAGCAATGCCACATATGTGTATGTTAGTTGTTGTTTGTACCCGTAGTACAGCCCAAAAACAATATTGGGCGTTTTGCCTTTTTTTTGTAATACTACCTAAAACACACTGACACTAACTGACACTGATACTAATTTAAATTTTTTTTTTTTTTAACCACTAGCCAATCCACTCACAGTAATTAAACTGCAAGTGGGCAGCAGCTGCAGGCTGCACTGGCGTGCCCCCTGTGGCACCTCACTGTGTGGACCCATAACGCGTGTCCGGTAGCCGAGGTATCATGTGATCGCTTTGATTGGTCATAGCGATCACATGATTACAATATTAACAAAACAGTCATGAATGACTTCCACTCATGACTGTTTTGCTTACTACTGCTACTGTGATGCTGTGATTGGCCCACATCTATCACATGGTACCTGGGCCAATCACAGCACCCTGTACCATGTGATTAGCTGTAGCCAATCACAGCATGTCAACAATAAGAAAATTGTCATTAATGGAAAGGCATTAATGACAGTTAGCTATTGCTTATAACAGTGATCATCACTGTTATAAGCAATAACAGTGTTGAAAAAAAATCACTGATCACCTCCCTCCCCAGAGTGGTAGAGTTTCACTGTGGTGTCAACTTGATCATTTGGAGAAATTTGTACTGTCCTGGCATTTTAGGGCCTCAAAAAATGAGATCACTCGATCGTTAGTACATCAGGATTGATCCATTTTCAAATAGATGTATCATAATTTGTAGACTCTATAACCTTTACACAAACTAAATAATATACACTGATTTGGGTTATTTTTACCAAAGTAGCAGAATACATTTTGACTTACATTTTCGAAAAGGGATTATGTGTTTGCAAACGTTTATAACATTTTTTTTTTTTAATTGGTATTTTGATGTTAATTTTTGATTTTGATGTTGGTTTAGTGGTGATTAAATACCACCAAAAGAAACCTCTATTTGTGAGGGGAAAAAAATTATATGAAGTTCATTTGCGTACAGTATTGCATGACCGTGCAATTGGCAGTTAAAGTAGCACAGCGCTAAATAGCAAAAAGTGGCCTGGTCATGAACTGGTTAAAAAAATCCTACCCAAAATTTACTGACCCTGACCCTAATCTTGGCCCTAGCAACCCTGACACTGACGGAGCCAAAACTTGGTCTAGCAATTTTTTTCTTTATATTAAATTTTTTTTTTTTAACAAATTTATTAATTTTTACACACTCTTGTTTGTTTACATCTTTCCCCCTGCAAGGAGAGAAAGATACAATGTATATTTATTTGCATTCAAAGGAGAAATATAACACATTGGTAGGCTGCACAGTGACTGATCATTGTGAGAGCCAATCAGAGGCTATCACAGCGATCAGGTGATTGGGAACTGGGAGTCCTGGGTTTAAATGGTTAGGACAATGTTTCAGTGTCTCTGTGCTGGGAGCGCACTGTACGGAAAAGACCCATTTCTGTGAGGCTTGCATATATTTGTACTGTTGGCGGGAAGGGGTTAAGGTTCATTCACACAGGTGCTCTCCGCTTAGTTCAGCAGGGAGTCCATGAACAGATTCACTCCTGAATTGAAGCAAAACGGGATGGATTACAGTTTTATGACATAGGTGCCTGTTAATTTTTTTATCCACATTTTGACAGCAGACTGTGGTAGACCCATGTTGGATCTAGATGCTGCCAGATGTAATTGGACTTGTGTCTGTTTACATTAGGCTATCTCTGATCCATCACAATTACGGTAGGTCTGGAAATTTTTTTTTTTTTTTTCAAGACCTAGACAGACTCAGAAGTAGACGTATGTAAAAGGACACAAGTCTGCCTATAGACCTGCATGGAGCTTCAGATTAGCTCCACCTGAAGTCGCCCCTGATCAAAAAACACCCATGTAAAAGGCCCTTAATGTAGTGTACCACAATGTTCAGCATGTGCACCAAGGTGCTCCACAACACAAACACCTACTAGCTGTGCAATGGGGTAGTGTTATGTAAAGGGACCCCATAGGGTTTAACTCTGTTATCCTTGGCTAAGGGCAGACAATCTGGTGCCACTGTAATTCTTCTGCATGGGGCTTCCCAGAGTTCCTGCTTCTCTCAGGGCAGAACATCAAGACATAACCCTTTAGAAACATTGGGCAATGCCCGGTCTGGCCTAACCAGGATACAGTCCACACTCTAAGCTGGCATGAGCCCCTCGGTGACCAAACAGATTCTTGATCAATAGAAACCCCATCCTGCAAAAATATTGGCAGTCCAGGCCAGGCTTCAGACTTCATAAAACAACATTTTTTACTCAAAGCTTTTCAATGGAACAGAACATACATCAGAGGTAACTGTTGCTTTACAGGCAATAGAAGCTGCGAATATTCAATACTCCTGGAGAAACCCTAGCCTACATTGGCACGCGCTGTGATTGGGCGCCTATAGCAGAGGATGAGAGGAGGAGCGGGCAGGAGAAGAAATGGAGGACACCGATGCCGCCATCACCCGAGACAAGGTAAGTGCAGGGCGGTGGGGGGGGCACAGTGGCAGCTTCTTTGCAGGGACAGCTTTATTTTGAAGCGACTGCGTTTTATGGCAAAGTGGCAAAGTGGCTGTGTTTGATGGCAAAGTGGCAAAGTGGCATAGTGGCTGTGTTTGATGGAAAAATGGCAAAGTGGCTGTGTTTGATGGCAAAGTGGCTGTGTTTGATAGCAAAGTGGCAAAGTGGCTGTGTTTGGTGGCAAAGTGGCTGTGTTTGATGGCAAAGTGGCTGCGTTTGATGGCAAAGTGGCTGCGTTTGATGTCACAGTGGCAAAGTGGCTGCGTTTGATGTCACAGTGGCAAAGTGGCTGCGTTTGATGGGCACAGTGGCTGCGTTTGATGGCACACATAGTCAAAGCATGTTCTCTATTGCTGGGTATAGTCCAATCCTTCACTTCTTCTCCTAAAGATGCTTCCCCTGCACCCCACAGTTTTGGGGGGAAACTGCAAAACTGAGAGAACTCGCGTGTCCCTGTCCGCTGGTTCGAGATGGGAAAACTTCCTTCCTCCACTGCAAGCCAATTGCCTAGGGCTCAATGCACCTACAGTATCTCACAAAAGTGAGTACACCCCTCACATTTTTGTAAATATTTTATTATATCTTTTCATGTGACAACACTGAAGAAATGACACTTTGCTACAATGTAAAGTAGTAAGTGTACAGCTTGTATAACAGTGTAAATGTGCTGTCTCCTCAAAATAACGCAACACACAGCTATTAATATCTAAACCGCTTGCAACAAAAGTGAGTACACCCCTTAGTAAAAATGTCCAAATTGGACTCAATCAGTCACTTTCCCTCCCCGGGGTCATGTGACTCATTAGTGGGGAGCAGGTGTGTTAAATTTGGTGTTATAGCTCTCACTCTCTCATACTGGTCACTGGAAGTTCAACATGGCACCTCATGGCAAAGAACTCTCTGAGGATCCGAAAAAAAAGAATTGTTGCTCTACATAAAGATGGCCTAGGCTATAAGAAGATTGCCAAGACCCTGAAACTGAGCTGCAGCATGGTGGCCAAGACCATACAGTGGTTTAACAGGACAGGTTCCACTCAGGACAGGCCTCACCATGGTTGACCAAAGAAGTTGAGTGCATCAGCGTCATATCTAGAGGTTGTCTTTGGGAAATAGACGTATGAGTGCTGCCAGCATTGCTGCAGAGGTTGAAGGGGAGGGGGTCAGCCTGTCAGTACTCAGACCATACACCGCACACTGCATTATATTGGTCTGCATAGCTGTCGTCCCAGAAGGAAGCCTTCTCTAAAGATGATGCACAAGAAAGCCCGCAAATAGTTTGGTGAAAATAAGCAGACTAAGGACATGGATTACTGGAACCATGTCCTGTGGTCTGATGAGACCAAGATAAACTTATTTGGTTCAGATGGTGTCAAGCATGTGTGGCAGCAATCAGGTGAGGAGTACAAAGACATGTGTGTCTTGCTACAGTCAGTCATGGTGGTGGGAGTGTCATGGTCTGGGGCTGCATGAGTGCTGCCGGCACTTGGGAGCTACAGTTCATTGAGGGAACCATGAATGCCAACATGTACTGTGACATACTGAAGCAGAGCATGATCCCCTCCCTTCAGAGACAGGGCCGCAGGGCAGTATTCCAATATGATAACAATCCCAAACACACCTCCAAGATGACCACTGCCTTGCTAAAGAAACTGAGGGTAAAGGTGATGGACTGGCCAAGTGTGTCTCCAGACCTAAACCCTATTAAGCATCTGTGGGGCATCATCAAATGGAAGGTGGATCAGCGCAAGGTCTCTAACATCCACCAGCTCCGTGATGTCCTCATGGAGGAGTGGAAGAGGACTCCAGTGGCAACCTGTGAAGCTCTGGTGAACTCCATGCCCAAGAGGTTTAAGGCAGTGCTGGCAAATAATGGGAGCCACACAAAATATTGACACTTTGGGCCCAATTTGGACATTTTCACTTAGGGGTGTACTCACTTTTGTTGCCAGAGATTAAGACATTAATGGCTGTGTGTTGAGTTATTTTGAGGGGACAGCAAATTTGCACTGTTATACAAGCTGTACACTCACTACTTTACATTGTAGCAAAGTGTAATTTCTTCAGTGTTGTCACATGAAAAGATATTTACAAAAATATTTACAAAAATGTTGGGGGTGTACTCACTTTTGTGAGATACTGTATGTTTTCTGAGTCTACAGCAAGACTAGTGAATGAAAGAGAGAGGTTACCAAGCAGCCCAATATGGACTCTTTTCCTAAAGACCTTCTATCCCCCTACACAGCCATTCTAAATACATGGTACTGCAATGCACTTCTTAAATTGCTGTACATTATGGTGAAGCATATTTTATCATGCATTACCACAACACATAGGTGTTAAACCATCCTCTACAACAGGGTTTCTCAAACAGGGTTCCATGGAAGCCAAGTGTTCTTCTAGAGGTCGCTAGGGATTCCCTGAGCAATGAGCAAGGAGCATTCTTCCCACTGACCATCACACTAATGTATCATGAGTTGTATATACTGTATATAGTAATATTTAGTAGGGATTCCCTGAGACCGGAAACATTTTCCAAGAGTTCCTCTGTGTTAAAAAGGTGGAGAATGGCTGCTCTAGGACATCTATACAAAAATAAATATGTAGTGTGCCACTGTTCACCTCCTTGTGGAAATGCTAACTGTCTGGCTGTCTGTAGCTTTAATACTTTCTGACATGATAATCTAAATCAAGCATTCAGAAAGTTGAAGCAGAAATGCTTATTTTAGGTCAGCAACTCAGAATATATTGCAGCCACAGAAAGGCAAGCAACAAACATTTTGTAAAAGGAAAGCTTCTTTGGCAACTAAGCATCCATAAATATTTGTTTCAGTGATATACCAGCTTTCACCTACTTACAAATACTGCTTTTGAGCTCAGATTTTTTGGGTGCACTACATGACTATACCACCAGATGTCACTATTGGCAAATCAGTAGAAATATCTCACTCATTGTGGTCCAAGAATGTCAGTGGTACAGAGCAAAACTCTAGTTAAATAGATTGGTTTTATAAATAATTATTTTAGTTGCTAGTGAAATCAGGACTCTTTTTTAACCAACGATGACAAGTCAGTCAAAAAAAAAAAAGATTGTTTGACAGTTAGGCTTCAATAATATCAAAGCTAATCAGAGCAATAAAACTAGAACTAGAAGAATTAAAATTCCTATCAGAAATAAAGAAATAATATGGATTACCAAATCTCTATAATCAGCTATGGTTTAGTAAAAAAACAAAAAAAACACAAAACATGTTAAAATTACCCACTCCCCATATAAATGAATTATGGATCATCTCTGTTCATCACCTCTTCACCAGTACAGTGCAGCCTTCCAGTATGATCATTAACAGATTTACCAAAAACTTTCACATCAAACTACTAGCCCTGTTTATAGTAACTACACCGGTAACTAAAGTGAGACTCCAGACTTGTCTGTTTTTGATATTGTTGTAGTTTTATATATGCCCACATACACAGAGAGAGATAAAAAAAAAAAAATTGGTTAAAAAAGTTGGAGAGGTTAAGAACTTATATGACTTTGAACTGCTGACTATGCTCCAGGTGCAACCCCCCCCCCCCCCTCCCTGTTTTCTCTATGTTGGGCAGATTTCCCCTCGCTTCCTATTGTGTTATCTGGAGAGTAAATAAGGCAAAATGTCACAAAATTTTCACTAGGCAGTTTTCAGTGAGGAAAAGAACAGGTTGTAGAGGCCTAATTCACACCAGTTAGGTCCACTGCAGTTAATTTAATGCAAGTTGTGGAGCATTGTAAGATGCATTGGGTGACATTCATAATAAATGCTTACCATAGCACAAGGGTATGAATGGGCCCTTATAACTCAATTTATTTTACTTTTGTGCCTCTGTACTCATCTACCATGCAAAAAATATAATAAGTTAATGTGTTCGGCACTGGTAACTCATCAGCATAGACCCACTAAGCTGTGAAACCCCTTCAAATTATTCTCTGACATAAAATTGCCCTATTGGAGATATCCTTTAAGATTGTTATGTGTTATTTTAAATCACTGCATGTCACACTAATGCCGCGTACACACGGTCGGATTCTTTGATGGGAAATGTTGGATGTGAGCTTGTTGTCGGAAAGTCCGACCGTGTGTATGCTCCATCGAACATTTGCTGTCAGACTTTCCCCCAACAAATGTTTCTTAGCAGATTCTCAAATTTTCTGCCAACAAAACTTGTTGTCGGAAAGTCCGATTGTGTGTACACAAGTCTGTCACACAAAAGTTAACGCATGCTCTGAATCAAGCAGAAGAGCTGCACTGGCTATTGAAATTCTTTTTTCTTGTCCTTAGCTCGTCGTACGTCTTGTATGTCACTGTGTTCCCACGTTCAGAATTGTTGGCCAACATTTGTGTGACCGTGTGTATGCAAGACAAGTTTGAGCCAACAACCTTCGAACAAAAATCCACGGTTTTGTTGGCAGAAAGTCTGATCGTGTGTACGAGGCATAACACTAAACTTAAGTTTTGAACAGAATTGGATTTGGATAGCCTGCCCCCCTAGTGAATTGCAATGACAAGCAGTAATTTGATGTGTAAGTGGTGATGTGATGCCCACACCTCCAAGACAACCACTGCCTTGCTGAAGAAACTGAGGGTAAAGGTGATGGACTGGCCAAGCATGTCTCCAGACCTAAACCCTATTGAGCATCTGTGGGGCATCATTAAACTAAAGGTGGATCAGCGCAAGGTCTCTAACATCCACCAGCTCTGTCATTTCATCATGGAGGAGTGAAAGAGGACTCCAGTGGCAGCCTGTGAAGCTCCGGTGAACTCCATGCCCAAGAGCAGTGTTGGAAAATAATGGTGGCCAAACAAAATATTGACACTTTGGGCCCAATTTGGACATTTTCACTTAGGGGTGTACTCACTTTTGTTGCCAGAGGTTTAGACATTAATGGCTGTGTGTTGCGTTATTTTGAGGGGACAGGAAATTTACACTGTTATACAAGCTGTACACTCACTACTTTACATTGTAGCAAAGTGTCATTTCTTCAGTGTTGTCACACGAAAAAATATAATAAAATATTTACAAAAATGTTTGAGCCAACAACCTTGATAGTCTGCTCCCCTGTGCCATGATCTATGTTGACTATACAGACATTTGGCACTAGAAAGGCAGAGAAAGCCATCCACTGTTGGGTTCAATTGTGGTCACTGACCAGCATCTCTATAACAGAGAAAAACAGTGATTGTCCTTTTTAATGTAAATTAAGATTTATCTGTATGATAAAATGAATTAGGATAAGCAGCGAACACAATTAATAAAGCTTACAAAAGAACTTGGCTCAACATGTAAGTGACATCGTTGTTATCTGCAGAAAGTCAACAAGTCATTAATTCCCCAATTTCTTTTACATTTTTCAAATTCCTTAAGTTCTCTCATATTTTGCTTAAAAACACAGCATTGAGTACCAGTATTAAGATGTCCACAAGCTGTGTGGTTTTCATAAATAACTTCTGTAGAGGAAGACATTGTGTAATAAGACCGGGGTTGATTTACTAAAACTGGAGAGTGCAAAATCTGGTGCAGCTCTGTGTAGGAACCAATCAGCTTCCTGAATTTTTTGTCGAAGCTTAATTGAACAAGCTGAAGTTAGAAATTGATTGGCTACCATGCACAGCTACACTAGATTTTGCATTCTCCAGTTTTAGTAAATCAACCTCACTATTAGAAGTGCACTTTTTACTCATTGGTCAATGGGGGAGATTTACTAAAACCGCAAAATCTGGTGCAGCTCTGCATGGTAGCCAATCAGCTTTCAGGTTTTTTTGGCAATGCTTAATTGAACAAGCTAAAGTTAGAAGCTGATTGGCTCCCATGCACAGCTGTACTGTACCAGGCTCTGAGTGTTCCAATTTTAGTAAATCTCATGTGTTTCATGAGATTTCCCCATATAGGAGTAAGCTTAAAGTGTTTGTTAAGGCATTATTAAAAGTCTATGCCAGCCCCTCTTTAGAGGCTGGCATAGCGCACTGTGTATGTTGTATTTAAAAATGAGCGCTGAAAAAACTGAATATCAGCTGTCTTCAGGCTGGTCTCATCACTTGCGGGCGCTTTCCAGCTCTGATAGATGTCTTCTGTGGGAAAGGCCGTGATCTCCCTTTGACGTCAGAGGGAGATCACGTGCCCGCTCGTCTCCTCTGCAGAAGCCACCCATCGGAGCTGGAACGCGGCCACAAGTCACGCTCGTTTTTGAATACAACATACACAGTGTGCTATGCCAGCCTATAATAGAGAGGCTGGCAGTGACAAATTTTATATTTTAATATTAAAATAATAGTGGCGGGGGGCGGGGCCGGCCAGCAGCCTATCACAGAGGGAGGCACTTTGACCACAGTGATCAGGGCGGAGCTGCCCTGGTTATCATGATCTGTTTAGAGAGGGCATACAGGAAGTGGTAGGTTTAGTTTTTTTTTTTACATTTTAGAGGGGGACAGATTACACAGCACAGCGCTTGTGCTGTTTAATCTGGTTTAAGGGACCACAATCAAAACTTTTTGTTTTTTTTTGGTTAACAAACGCTTTAACATCAATAATATATATGTAACCAGCAGTATGAAGGAGAATTTGAGAGTTTACATGGCTCCCAATTTTATTTATTTTTTTCGATAGAAATTTTAGCAAAATTCAGTAATTTTTGCAAAATGCAGTGGACCCTGGACCTGTTCTTGTGCCAAAAAACAGGTCTTCTCATTAGCCGCATTATTTTACACATAGTACATAAGTATAAATAACAGTAAGGGGCTGCTAAGTAAAATGAGTTCCCAGTATTTACAATCAACTCAGATTTAGTCTGCTGCTTAAATCCCATATTTTTACATGCACATATAATTTTTATTTAGTCCATTGTTCATCTTATAATTTAACTTTTTCACGCATACTTCCATGATTTTTTTAGGGAATGGTTAGACCATTAGTAGTTCCTATACAGTGCCTAAATGACTGCAGTAATGTTCACTGGCTACAAGGTGTCACTATTCTCACAGGTTGTAAAACACATATGAGTGTTTCAGCCCCAAGATTCTTATCTATAGCACATGGTGATGGTGCATGCTATGCTTTCCACATTCTAAGTCAAATTATAAAAAATAAAAAAATGTATGTCTATTATATATATATATATATATATATATATATATATATATATATAGTGCCTTGAAAAAGTATTCATA
The DNA here is from genome assembly GCA_028564925.1 of Lithobates sylvaticus. Classification (NCBI taxonomy): domain Eukaryota; kingdom Metazoa; phylum Chordata; class Amphibia; order Anura; family Ranidae; genus Lithobates; species Lithobates sylvaticus. Next base: position 255,847,294 of record CM053026.1, on the reverse strand, counting down.
CCCCTTTTTTTCATTTTCCACATTTTTTTCATGTTACAACCAACAAAGTAAATGTATTTTCTAGGGATTTTATGTGATAGACCAACACAAAGTGGCACATAATTATGAAGTGGAAGGAAAATGATAAATGGTTTTCAACATTTTTTACAAATAAATATGTGAAAAGTGTGGTGTGCATTTGTATTCAGCCCCCTTCACTCTGATACCCCTAACTAAAATCTAGTGGAACCAATTGCCTTCAGATGTCACCTAATTACAGCTGTTCTATGAAGCCCTCAGGGGTTTGTTAGAGAACCTTAGTGAACAAACAGCATCATGAAGGCCAAGGAACACACCAGACAGGTCAGGAATAAAGTTGTGGAGAAGTTTAAAGCAGGGTTAGGTTATAAAAAAATATCTCAAGCTTTGAACATCTCACAGAGCACTGTTGAATCCATCATCCGAAAATGGAAAGGGTATGGCACAACTGCAAACCTACCAAGACATGGCCATCTACCTAAACTGACAGGCCGGGCAAGGAGAGCATTAATCAGAGAACAGACAAGAGGCCCATGGTAACTCTGGAGGAGCTGCAGAGTTCCACAGCTCAGGTGGGAGAATCTGTCCGCAGGACAACTATTTGTCGTGTACTCCACAAATCTGGACTTTATAGAAGAGTGGCAAGAAGAAAGCCATTGTTGAAAAAAGTTCTGTTTGTGAGAAGCCATGTGGGGGGACATAGCAAACACATGGAAGAAGGTTCTCTGGTCAGATGAGACCAAAATTGAACTTTTTGGCCTAACAGTAAAACGCTATGTGTGGTGGAAAACTAATACTACACATCACCCTGAACACATCATCCCCACTGTGAAACATGGTGGTGGCGGCAGCATTATGTTGTGGGGATGCTGGTCAGAGTTGATGGGAAGATGGATGGAGCCAATTACAGGGCAATCTTAGAAGAAAACCTGATAGAGTCTGCAAAAGACTTGAGACTGGGGTTGAGGTTCACCTTCCAGCAGGACAACGACCCTAAACATACAACCAGAGCTACAATGGAATGGTTTAGATCAAAGCATATTCATGTGTTAGAATGGCCCAGTCCAGACCTAAATCCAATTGAGAATCTGTGGCGAAACTTGAAAATTGCTGTTCACAGATGCTCTTAATCCAATCTGACAGAACTTGAGCTATTTTGCAAATAAGAATGGGCAAAAAATATCACTCTCTAGATGTGCAAAACTGGTAGAGACATACCCAAAAAGACTTGCAGCTGTAATTTCAGTGAGAGGTGGTTCTACAAAGCATTGACTCAGGGGGGCTGAATACAGTGGCAGCTGGTTGTCAAATCTTTTTTTTTGGGGGGGGGGGGGCGCAAACAAACATCAAATACAGCCTCACTGTGCCCATCAAACGCAGCCAATCTGCCATCAAACGCAGCCACTGTGCCAAACACAGCCACTGTGCCCATCAATTACAGCCACTGTGCCCATCAATTGCAGCCACTGTGCCCATCAATTGCATCCCCTGTGCTATCTATTGCAGTCACTGTGCTATCAAATGCAGCCACTGTGCCCATCAAACGGAGCCACTGTGCACATCAAACTCTGCCACTGTGCCCATCAAATGCTGCCACTGTGCCCCATCAAATGCTGCCACTGTGCCCAAATGCTGCCACTGTGACCCATCAAATCCTGCCACTGTGTCCATCAAATGCTGCCACTGTGCCCATCAAATAGTGCCACTGTGCCCCATCAAATGCTGCCACTATGCCCCATCAAATGCTGCCACTGTGCTCCATCAAATGTGCCCACTATGCCCATCAAATGCTGTCACTGTGCCCCATCAAATGCTGCTACTGTCCCCAAATGCTGCCACTGCGCCCATCAAATGTTGCCACTGTGACCCCCCCACCCGCTTGCCGTCTGCCTGGCACTTACCCTGTCTCGTGGCGGGTCAGGCAGGCGGGTGACTGCAGCGAGCGGTGGCACCTTGCAGCGGGTCACATAGCGGCTACTGTGTCCTCCATGCGTTTCCTCCCCTCTTCCTGATAGGTGTCCAATTGCAGCGCCTGTCCTTTCAGCCAATCAGGTAACGTGTAAGAGACCCATGCACCTGGTTGGCGGAGAGGCGGTTCAGTGTTAGGAAAGCGAATATTCATTTGCTGTTCTAACACACCTGGGTGAACTGTGAGCGCAATGTTCTGTGCTCGCAGTTCACCTTTTTTGAAGCCTATTAGAGCCTATGGCTCTAATCAGGTGCTTCAAAAACACCCCCGCCGCTGTATTTCAGGCGCGCAGCATCCGAAAAGGGGCCAGATGCCTGAAAAGGGGGTGGCCATGGATAGATTCATGCAATGCATGAATCTATCCATTAGTCATAGAAGGGGGTGGCTTGAGAGAGGCGGTGTCGCCCGTGCGCCCTTAGTGGACACACCACCACTGGCAAAGGCATGCCACACTTTTCACATATTTATTTGTAAAAAATGTTGAAAAACATTTATCATTTTCCTTCCACTTCACAATTATGTGCCACTTTGTGTTGGTCTATCACATAAAATTCCAATAAAATACATTTACGTTTTTGGTTGTAACATGACAAAATGTGGAAAATGTCAAGGGGTATGAATACTTTTTCAAGGCACTGTGTATTTATATATCTAGATATCTAGATATCTATCTATCTATCTATCTATCTATCTATCTATCTATCTATCTATCTATCTATCTATCTATCTATATATATACTGTTTCTATATAGATAGATAGATAGATATATATATAAATGTATTTTAAATCTGGTTGTCCAGCCATAAAATATACTGATCTTAAAAGTAAATCTGCCATATGTATGACAATAACACCATGTTAAGCAATCTAGAAACTGCTGTTACTATTAATATTAGTGCTGTCATAGCCACATAATCAACACAGGGAAATACGCATTTTTTTTTAAACGGTCCAATAATTGCACAGAACAGCATAAACCTGTGTCTGGACACTGCAAATAATTATGAGAGGACCTGAATTTAAAAGTGAAGATTTGGCATCTTCTAGGGAACACATACAAATGATAATTGTGCTTAAACAGTACCCTAGACATGTGTATTTTGTCTTAAAATTCTTCTTAAAAAATAGCTGAGCACTTTCTGTGCCTAGACACTCATGTGCTTCAAGCAATGTAAGATCATCTAAGGGTGGTACTGCTGGCTACGACTGCTAGTCTAACAAGATTTATTGACCTAGATGCTGCTTACTGAGGATTTGCTGGAAAAAAAGTTCAAGGAAGCAAAGCCCTGCCTTTACCAAGAGGACCCCATTCACACAGAGACACAGTCAGTGGCGTTGCTATGGGGGGGCGGGCCGCACCCGAGTCACCCCCGCCAGAGGGGTGACACCAAGGCCAGGACAAGGGGAGAAGCATGGAGAGATAACAGGGTGGGCAGTGCCGGCTAAACTGTGCCTGATGGCAGATGAACATGTACATCGGTACACAGTCACAGTTCACTGCTGAAGTCAAACCTTCTGACCCTGTACAGTGCCCTTGCAGAACTGCAGCAGGTTGTCGAGTGCTGGAACGCTCCCTGCGCTCCTACACTCGGCACTAGTAGACATCCTTATTACACTTCTCTGTCAGGAGGAGTGAACTCCATCTGACAGATAATTTTTAGTCCCCGCCTCTGACATGATGTCATTCAGAGGCCAGGACAGAAGGAGAGAGAGGCACTGCGAGGGAGCATGCACCAGGGGTGGATCCAGAGTCTAGTATCGGGAGTGGCACTGCCAAAAAATAATTTATCAGGGAAATGGCTGGTGTTGGCGCTTCAATCATCCTGGCACCATGGTTGTTATGGTGTCAGGATGATTGACGCGCATTATTTCTATTATTACATTGTTATATAAAATGAAATAGTTCAACTCACCATAATGCAGAATCAGTGGGAGCCTTGAGTGTGTCATTTGCCACGTCACCTGCCACCAGATGCGGATTGTCACTTGCCACGTCACCTGCCATAAGTTGCGGATTGTCACTTGCCACCAGATGCAGAATATCACTTGCCAAGACGTTTCGGGTTGTCACTTGGCACGTCGCCTATCAAAAGATGCAGATTGTCACTTGCCACGTCACCTGCCATAAATTGTGGATTGTCACTTGCCACGTCATCTGCCACATGTTGCGGAGTGTCACTTGCCTGCTACAATTGTCACTTTCCTGCTAAGGTGGGGATTGTCACTTCCTGTGTCCCAGCGTGAAGTCAGGCAGCAGAGAGATTATGTAATCTCTTTGCTGCCCGCGGCTGCCTGCACAGTGAGGGTGGAACTGCAGGTATGCAGGGTGGGCACGGGGCTGTGAGAGATGATGTCATCACTCTGCTCCCCCCGCCCACTGGCCCACTGATTGGCCAGTGACTCTTTTCCCGTGCACATGACTGGTTAATGTCTTGGGAACTGTGGTTGGTTTTGTGATTGGGGGGTTACTTATGTAGCGCCCTGGGTTTTAGTCAGGGAGCTCCTCACCAAATTCCTTGTCAAGAGAAGCTACTGTAGTTAATTACTAGGGATCCATTGACTTCTCCCAAAGTTTGGCCTGGTTGTACTTTCCTCTTCTACCACCAGGTGGCCAGGCACTTGGAGGTATTAGATTGAGAAGGACAACTCAAGGTCAGGTGATCCAGGTTCTTGTGTGCCACCCAGACCGCCGTCTGGGTGGACGTGTGTCGTACGCCCCAGGCTACTAGACCAGAGATTGGGGCATCAGGCTGCCAGACTGTGTGAGGGCCTATCCAGAAGTAAGAGGACATGTAAAGAGGGCAGCGCAGGGTTGGGACTGTGGCTTGCAGTCCAACCAAAAGTGACGGTTTTGCCCGATGGAGAATCTGTCAGTAGTCGGAGGTAGAAGGGAAGCTGTCACCACAAAGGGACCAATCGCCCTTACCAGGGACCACAGTGAGTAACTGAAGCAAGTACCGGAGCAGGATTCTCACCGAACAGGCACGTGGAGGTATTAGATTGAGAAGGACAACTCAAGGTCAGGTGATCCAGGCTCTTGTGTGAATCAGGAAACTTCAGGCGGTGATTAAGTTAGGGACCCAACCAGCGAAGGTGATGCTTGCAGGGGTGAAGCTTGAAGGTATCCGAAGTGCCAATCTAGGGACCCAGCAGGGAAGCATGGGTGACGTTTGAGGGAGATACCACTGCAAAGGCCTTGAGGAGCTCACGGGATTCAGAGTTAGTGAATCAGAGGGTCCAGTGAGATACCAGTAGCTCAAGGGCCTGAAGAACTACAAGGCAAAGTTGTAGTACAAGCTAAGAGAACTGTTACTTGGGAACTGTTTAAGTACTGTTACCACATGGTATCACATGGTAAACAGCCCAGTGGCTGTTCACCCCCCCCCCCCTCGGTGGCGAGCGGTGTCTCCGTGACACGCCGCCACCGAAGGAACAGGGATACGCGCGCACGATCACGTGCATTCCCTGTTTAAATGGGAGGACGTCATATGAAGCTCTCCCAGAACGAGAGCCACGCCGCCTGGCTGTCATATGACAGCCGGTGGGCGGCAAGCGGTTAATCTCTGGGTATCTCTGGGTATCACCTGAGGCCAGTCACTTTACTGAGTATATGTGAGGGTTTACAATGACTTAAACTACTGCATGGCCAAATGCTCCTTGCTCAGTGATATATTCTCCTTAACCACATGCCGACCGCGCTATAGTCGAAAGACGGCTACAGCGCGGTCGGGTTTCCCTGAGTGGACGTCCTACGGACGTCCTCCCAGAAACTTGCTCCCGCGCGCGCCCCTGGGGCGCGCACTCGGGAACATCCGTGGACCCGGCGCATCACGGATCACGGTAAACAGCCGCTGATAGTGGCCGTTTACCACGTGATCGCTCCGTCAAATGACGGAGCGATCACATGTACACAAACCGGCGTCACGTCATGACGCCAGTTCCTCCCTCCCCTCTCTGTACCGATCGGTACAGAGAGGAGAGAAGCGGAGAGGGGGAGAGACGGGACCAGCGCTGTGGGCTGGATGTGTAGTGCCCACAGCGCTGGTCAATACACTGCCACCACTGTGCAATGCTCTGCAACCAACCACTGTGCAATGCTCTGCAACCAACCACTGTGCAATGCTCTGCAACCAACCACTGTGCAATGCTCTGCCACCACTGTGCAATGCTCTGCCACCACTGTGCAATGCTCTGCAACCAACCACTGTGCAATGCTCTGCCCCCACTGTGCAATGCTCTGCAACCAACCACTGTGCAATGCTCTGCAACCAACCACTGTGCAATGCTCTGCAACCAACCACTGTGCAATGCTCTGCCACCACTGTGCAATGCTCTGCCACCACTGTGCAATGCTCTGCAACCACTGTGCAATACTCTACCAACACTGTAATACTCTGCCAATACTTGCCAATACTCGCCAATACTCTGCCAATACTCTGCCAATACTCACCAATACTCACCAATACTCTGCCAATACTCTGCCAATACTCACCAATACTCTGCCTATAATCTGCCAATACTCGCCAATACTCTGCCAATACTCGCCAATACTCTGCCAATACTCTGCCAATACTCGCCAATACTCTGCAATAATTTTTAATAGAAACAAAGAATTTTTTTTTTTTTTTTTTTTACCGAACTTTCAGTATTTTTTGATTTATAGCGCAAAAAATAAAAAACCCAGCGGTGATTAAATACCACCAAAAGAAAGCTCTATTTGTGTGAAAAAAAGGACACAAAATTCATTTGGGTACAGTGTTGCATGACGGAGTAATTGTCATTCAAAGTGTGAGAGCACCGAAAGCTGAAAATTGGTCTGGTTAGGAAGGGGGTTTAACTGCCCAGTGGTCAAGTGGTTAAACATACTTTTAGTTGTGAATACATGTATACTGTGTCATACTTTTAGCTCATAAGCCTGTGAATATAGAACCTCAGGCTTAGAAGATAAGTGTGGCTTTAACATACCGCTGAACTTCCACATAAAAGTAGTAAAAGATAATCAAAGCTTGGATGCAACCATCATGGTCAGGCCTCAATAATCCTTAGGAGCCATAGCACATGTGCAGCAGCCCATGGGATGCTGGCTAGGCTGCAAGCTAGCATGGTCATGTTGCCCACCTAGGATAAGAAGGAGCCACTCTTCGCTTCTGGAGTCTGCTTTATGTGAAGGGCATTTGTTAAAAAAACTCATTTTTATTGCACCTGATGATGTTCCGCTGTCTAAACCAGTGTTTCTCAACTCCAGTCCTCAAGGCACCCCAGCAAGTCATGTTTTCAGGATTTCCCTCAGATGAAACGGCTGTGGTAATTACTAAGGCAGTGAAAGTGATCAAATCACCTGTGCAAAATAATGGAAAGCCTGAAAACATGACCTGTTGGGGCGCCTTGAGGACTGGAGTTGACTGGTCTAAACCATGTCATTATGCCAGTAGCATGAAGTGGTACATTGATGGCATTGGAGCCTTAGGTAGATATGCTTTAGTGCTAGTACTATTGATATATTTGGCAAAATCATTCTGGCAGTTACCCAATGGGGTAGCTAGGCGATAAGTGTGCTTCTCTTGTGAAGTGAGGAACTGGAACAGTAACCCCACCATCTAGAAGTAATATTAGAGTGCCACACCAAAGTGGTAAAAAAGAGGTATAATAGATGCTACAGGCAACACGTTTCAGTTACCACACATTTTCTCCTTCATCAGGGCTTAAAATATACAGTATCTGCAGGTATGGACTTAAACTCTGTATAGTGAGCACTTGGCAATGGTCAGGGGCTTGTGGAAGACATATACAAGTAGACAAGCATTGTAAGAATGAACTAAGGTCCGACAGCCAGACATATTGCCATTATCCAGATTGTTATTAATGCGAGAAGGTTCCCTCTATCAGTGGGGTCACATTCTCCACTGTGATATCGCTACTAGATGGGTCAAAATAAAAGGAGATGGTAGAGTATGGGGGGGGGGGGGGTAGCTGGTGTTTTATTTTGCCAGATAGGCATGCTACTGGTGAGGTCACCTGATTAATTTTGCTAGAAGTGTCACCCTCGTGCATGCAGACTGCTAATGTCAGAAAAGAACAATAAAACACTTTAGTGGCCCCAACAAATTAGCTTAGAGTCATGCAAAACAAAATTGTGTATTTTTTCTTTTGTCGACCCAAACATAAAAATCAGGCACTCTGAAACCTGGTGTAGATCAGGTATATTGAAGAAAAATGTCTCAGAACACACAAGAGAATAGTGAAGCTTCAGCATTAGCAGCTCCCCCCACTTTCCGTCATGCTTTTGTTGAGTGCTGAACAGCAGATGTATGGCAGCATTTCCACAAAGGCGTTGGATGCGTTTCTTATTGTGTAAAAGAAAACAGCATGAAACAATGATATGTAGCCTATTCCATATTGCACACAGCAATGGAGAAAGAAATAGGAAATGTAACACATTAAAGCTTTCTGTCTATGACACAGATATCACACAGTGCGGGAAAAACAAGAACATACAGACAGCCCTGTCATCACTATGATATGATTTAGAGTCTACGGGGAGGGAAGAACAAAGTGTAATTAGAGGAGCCTTTGTGGTTTCAGTTCATTGCTATTTCATTTAGAATGAACCCACAAAGGCTGATGGTTCAGACGGTGTCTTTTTATTTGAAAATAACAATTATTTTCACTTCTGAGTAGAAATACATTGTTTTAGGACATAAAGTACATATGTTTTTTTTTTTCTAAAGATACTTATACTTGAATGTGATCAGTCCTACACAATAACAGTACATTGGCTCTTGATAATGAGAATGCAGTGCCAGGTAATTCTCAGCATTGGGTTTCCAGATGCTGAAAAAATTGGAAAAGTAAAGTGAGCCCTGCACCCCTGACCTCTGACCTTAACCTGACCATTAAGATGACCCTAACACTTACCTTGTCCTCAACCAAGACCTAAAAAACCATAACCTAACCAGAAAATGAATTCATAAAGCCCAATTCCAGGTTTCATTCCACCTCCCCACAATCTCCAACCCATGCATGAGAGAATTGTTAGCATTAGTTCTTCTTAATTCCAGGAGATTTCAGGTCATATGACAAGTGCTCCAGTGCTGGTGGTGGGTGGTCCTTACTGCTGAATAAAACACTTTAAAGGAGTTGAGTGTTAACACTTAAACCATCAATAAACATACCATTTAAGTGACCCTGTGCTAGATATAACATTTTATAAAAAAAAATGTGATCTTGTATAGAAAAGATTTAATACTCACCTGTCCAGTCCCACCAGCTAAAAATACCTTTAAACTAGGATTTTATCTTTGGCAGCTGGAATCTCCTCTATTGATGTACATGTATGTACCTCCATTGTGTTGGTGGCTTCTAGAACAATCTTCACTACTGTCAAAACTCTGAAACCGGTCAATAAGAGAGTTTCTCTCTGTCTCTTCAAGTGATTGTTAAGTCTCTTTTTTTTTTTTTTATTAAAATAACAAACATGTCATACTTACCTGTTCTGTGCAGTGGATTTGCACAGAGCAGCCTAGATCCGCCTCTTCTTGGGTCCCTCGTTGGAGCTCCTGGCCCCTCCCTCCTGTTAAGTGCCCCCTCTCTCTTGATTGGCTAACTGAGTTTGATTGACAACAGCGGGAGCCAATGGCACCGCTGCTGTGTCTCAGCCAATCGGGAGAGAGAATCCCGGATGGTCAAGGTATTCGTGGACATCGCTGGATAGAGGGGGGGGGGGTTCAGGTAAGTATTAGGGGGGCTGAGGTGGGGCTGCTACACAGAGAAGGCTTTTTATCTTAGTGCATTCATTAAGAAAAACCTTCTGCCTTTACAACCCCTTAAATTAATGACTTCTTTAAAAGTAAATTTTAACCTTTTACACAGCAATGCTCAACAAATGAATATAAATGTATTTTATTTATTGATTTATTTCAGGTACATATATAGCGTAAATTTACGCAGCGCTTTACATATACATTGTACATTCACATCAGTCTCTGCCCTCAAAGAACTTACAATCTAAGGTCCCTAACTCACATTCATACATACATCTAATTTGTGGTGGAGTTAAGTGATAATCAAAGAATATTTTTAGTATAAACATAGAGTGTTTTTAAAAAATGAATTTTGGCATTTAGAGACCTACAAAGAAGGAATGATAGCTTTAACCTTTAGAAAGTCAACTACGGGAAATTTCTTCCTACATTCTGCCAGCCATCATCTTCAATGTCAGAAGGATGCCATACTCATTGGCCAGTTCCTGTGGCTTCACAGGAACTGCTCCACATTTGTTGATTTTGTGCAGCAATCTAAAAAAGTTTAATGGAAAGATCCAGGAATAGGGGATATTCAAGTGAACCATCAGTAATTCTGAAGAGCTCATGCCACTAACCGCTATAACCTGTTAAAGGTGAAGGAGGCTCAAATAACAGATGAGAAATGATACAGCTCACAGTGAAATGATATTAGAAGATCCTGGATTACAATTGGCACATCCTCTGCTTGGATTGAATCGTTGGACAAATTGTGGGTAAGTATCCAGCTTTAACTGCAAGAAGAGGACAGAATTTAAGGCACCTTTTAGTAAATAGGAAATAAAAATGAGTTTGGGACATCCACAAGAGTAAGAAGAAGGGGTAAGAAAAGAGGAATGTACAAATGTGGGGGTTGTATATGTAGGTCATGAGTTTTCTAATGATGATGGGTACAGGTCTCTTCTAATATAGGATTTTATAAATTACTATTTTCTTTTCTCAGGTATTTTATCAGTTGGTTTTCCTATGTAGTTTAAAATATATGGGGAAAACAGAAAGGCACTTGACTACTTAATATAGTTAGTTTTCAAAGAACCCATGGTGGGCTAACGCTGCGCTAGAAAATCAGAAAGATGAAATATAAAATAAATATAATGTATAGTGAAATACAACAAGCTGCCAGCACTAAAAAGTCAAATACAAAAACTCCAAGTGAATATGCATAAAGGTGAGTGCAGCGCTATACAAACAAACAACAAGTAAAGTAATTTTTTCAATTTTGCAAGTGAAAAAATTTAAAAAAGGAAAACTAAGGCAGAGTCCCAGTGCAAATTTTATTTTTCCAAATTTGCAAGTGAAAAAAAAAAAAAAAAAACTAAAGCAAAGTCCCAGTGCAAAAATTAATCCATATATAAAAAAGCCAACTTCCATCCATATGTGAAAAAGGTGGCAAGTAAACAAAATCGTGCAGAATCTTCAAATAAATGTGCATCCAGCTCCACACCCAAGTGAGTAAGTAGCCTGCTTACCAGCTATCCATGACTGCTAGAAAGCAGTCTCACCTAGCACAGGAAAATCGGTCTCCCCAAGACCATTGTTTGGAACTGCTGCTGGAACAATGTCACTCAGAAAACAAAAGAAAGTGCTTCCACAGTGCAGTAAATTTAAAATTGCGGTTTTAATGAAAATAAGGGGGTTACACTCACGAGATAGATGATGTTTAAAAGAGGTACAACCAAATGTCTCATCAATGAGGTCTGCGGGGTCTCCTCAAGCTTTTGTTCGCTTCCTTTTCCTATTGCCCATCAAAATCCCGAAAAGAACGTAATGACGTCACCATCATAGGCTCCAACCTACGCGTTTTGTCACAATAGGACGTCATTTGGGGATTGGCCAGGTGCATGTGTCATAAGGTGCTCGGCCCCATCATTCCAGACCGTCCCTCAGTGATCTATAGAGGAGCTTCCTCTTTGCATCATAGCATTGCTCCCAATGTAGTTGACCCCCCAAAAACTATTTCATTTTTCCACTCTATGAAAGGCTTTTTTCCATGTAAAAAGTGTAGCATATGCCAGATAAATACATTTAGGGGACGTAAATGTAAAACTTTTCAATCCACCCAGACAAATAGGCTTTATAATATTGAATCTTTTATTACATTCTCCACAGAGTATGTTGTGTATCTGATTCAGTGTCCATGTTCTAAACAATATATTGGACGCACTTCATGTACACCTATCTGAATATGTGGGGAATATTAAACGTGGTTTTAAAAAGCATAATTTATTCAGACATTATGCTAAATACCATGATAAAAAAATCAAACTCAAATCAAAATCAGACTCTCTTTCTGGCTTTTGACAAAATTCGTCCCCACTGGAGAGGTTCGAATATGGTTAGATCAATCTCTAGGTTAGAAACCAGATGGATTTTTGATATGAAATCTTATGTACCCTTTGGTTTAAACATTGATTGGGACATCAATTGTTTCATTAATAATGCCTAATAGCTTATATCCGTCTTTCTATTTTTTCTTTTTTATATCATTTTTATATTATATAATTTTTAATTATCATTCATTTGTATTGGTTAACACCAATTTTTGCTAATTGAATTTACTGTATGAATGCATTTTATTGTTCTCTTTTAGTACGCGGTGTCTGCCCGTCTTCTTGCTTCTTTATCCTATTTTTTGCTGCATCAGTGAATTTTATTCACTATGTTTTGAGTCCATTATCTTTTCCCGCCACTAGATAGTGAGGTTTCTTCTATATTCTTCCAGGCTTCCCTTGTCTTTATTTACCTTTTTCCTATTATATTGATAGCCAGTAGTCAAAATGTCGGTACAGCCCTGGCTTTATCATTGTACTAGCCTGGCTTCCAGTATTTAAGATGGGGCCACCAGGCTATATAACCCACATGCGTGATGACACAAACACCTGTCCAATCCCCAGACAACATCCTATTGTGACGAAACGCATAGGATGGAGCCTACGACAGTGACGTCATTACATTCTTTTCAGGATTTTGATGGGCAATAGGAAAAGGAAGTTAACGGAAGCTTGAGTAGACGCCACGGACCTCATTGATGAGACATTTGGTTGTACCGCTTTTAAACATCATCTATCTCGTGAGTGTAACCCACTTATTTTCATTAAAACCGCAATTTTAAATTTATTGCACTATGGAAGCACTTTCTTTTGTTTTCTGAGTGACATTGTTCCAGCAGCAGTTCCAAACATCTTTAATGGTCTTGGGGAGACCGATTTCCCTGTGCTAGGTGAGTCACGGATAGCTGGTAAGCAGGCTACTTAAGCCCCATACACACGCTCGGACAATCCGCGGACCAGGTCAGTCGGACTTTGTCCGACGTACTTTGTCCGATGTTGGCGTTGCGTACACACGGTCGGACTACGTTGTCGGAATATCCGGTCCGGAAGAACGTCGTGACGTAAGTCGTCGTCCACGAGATTCCAAAAGGGAAGTTCAGCACCACGTCAGGCACCCGTTGGGCTCCTTCTGCTGATCCCGTGTTTATCGAGAGTTAGTGGAAGTTTGGTGACTTAAGATTCGCGCTTCTCAGTTTTCTGACTCAGATCGTTACTGCTCTTCAGTTTGTGCTTGTCGTGCGTATCTGTTTATTAGTGCGTGTAGTCAGTTCGCATTTGTTGGTCATTGCGGCCTATATCTTGATATAGGACGCTTTGATTTGCACTGCTTATTGTCTGCTCGTTGCTGGTATTCACTTCGTTCTTTCAGGCCTTGCTGTTTATCGGTGCTTTCTGTTTGTCCGTTCTGACCAGCCGACCTTTTGTGACCTTCTGAGCGATGTTTCCCGTGCGTACTCGTCGCCGAGTTCGTGCTGTACGCGGAATTGGTGTCGGGCTTTTAGCTTTGACCCAAGACCCGTCCATGAACAGAGTGACGAGGAGTATGTGGACCAAGAATTGGTTGCTTCAGCGTGACCAGTTCTCGCACATGCCTTTGCTTCGTGAGATCCGGGAGAATAATCCTGATGATTTCAGGAACTTTCTCAGGATGACGGACCCCGATTTTCACCGTCTTTTGGCTTTGCTGACCCCCTTTATCAGCCGGCAGGATACCTGCATGAGACAAGCCATTACTCCGGAGCAGAGGCTTGTTGCCACGTTGAGGTACTTGGCGACAGGGAGAAGTCTTCAGGATTTGAAGTTCTCTTCAGGTATCTCTCCCCAGGCCCTGGGAATTATTATTCCAGAGACCTGTTCTGCCATCATTCAGGTCCTGCAGGAGGACTATATTAAGGTAACATTTCTACTTTACTATTCCCTTCTATGTATGCTCTGTTTGCTAATGACTTGTATTTTTGACCTCCTTCCCTAATTACCATGATTGCAATATGTTCTAATATGCTGTGCCCCTTTTCTCCTTCATGCATTTTTCCCTTCACTTACCTCACCAGCATGCTCTTCTGCCCCAATAGACACCTATGGCCTAGTCACTTAAGCAATGTCTTTTGTCTGCTGCATAGTATTGTTTGCCCCAAAACACCCCCTAAAATATGCACAAATGTTTGCTGTGTGGTTTACTTCATGTAGAGCCCCCTTTTTTTGTTCTTTTGGTGGGGGGGGCAAACTCATTAGGAACCCCCTCCCCCAACTGCTCTGTCAGATGGTACCAATCCTTTATCTGCTGGCTTTCCCAAGGTCCATACACACAATATACCTACCTCTTTATAGTGCGCATCTTTAGGGATGAATTCAGCAAAGCATGTAGTGCAAGGGACTGCCTCCATACATTCCATTTCCTATTTTTTGTCTTCTTTCCCTCCTATTAGCTTGCTTGGTAATTTAATAATGTCACACTGTGCCTGCCTTTTTTGGGGGGGGGGGGGGTTGAAATGTTATTTGATCTTTCCTGTGGCCTGCCAATAGTGTTAAGTACAGAGGGTCTGGCCAAACTAGCCCACATTATTGAGCCATTTGCCAATCAATGAAGTGCAGAGGGTTAGCTGTCCACCACCCCCCCCCCAAAACCCCTAGTTATTGCCAATGGCCCATCAGAAGTGGGGGGATTGATGGGGGGGTGAGTAATCTGTGAAGGGGAGCCTCTACTTTTCTGTGCAAATACTTTCCAGCCTCCAATTTTAGACAATGCTCTTGTTCCAAGATGTTGATTGTCTAATCTGCTTGCAATGTTTAGGTGCAAAGTGACTAATTTTTTTTTCTTGTTTCACTCCACAGTTCCCTTCCACGCCACAGGAATGGCAGACTGTGGCCTCCCACTTTGCCAGCCGTTGGGACTTTCCTAACTGCGGAGGGGCAATTGATGGGAAACACGTCCGCATCGTCCCACCGCCCAACTCGGGGTCCTACTATTATAATTATAAAGGGTTTAATAGTGTAGTGATGTTGGCGGTGGTGTCGGCAACATACGAGTTTATGTATGTGGACGTGGGGATGAACGGCCGGATATCGGATGGTGGGGCCATTACGCACACGGAGTTCTACTGGCGTCTCCAAAGTGGCAGTCTGTGCTTGCCACCTCCAGAGGAGAATGCCGAAGGACTCCCCTTCGTCTTTGTCGCAGATGAAGCGTTTGCGTTGACTCCCCATGTGATGAGGCCGTTCCCGATGAGGACCCTCACCCCGGACCAGAGGGTCTTCAACTACAGGCTGTCCAGAGCCAGAAGAGTTGTGGAGAACGCTTTTGGCATCCTGGCCAGCCGCTTCCGCCTGTTCCTGACGGCATTTAACTTGGCGGAATACAAACTGAACCACATAGTTCTTGCCTGTTGCATATTGCACAACTTCCTCAAAAGACATAACAGGAACTATGTGGTGCCCGTTGGCCCAGATGTGGAGGGCCCTCCAAATGCCGAACTCACAGCCCTTCGAGTGGCACGTCCAGGCTTGCCCCCTCTAAATGCCCGTGTGGTCCGGGACCAATATATGCAGTACTTTGTGGGTAGGGGGGCCATTGCTCTGCCTGACGATGTGTGAGAGGCATTTTTTAATAAATCTGATATTTTAACCAACCTATGATTTCATGTCATTTCAGTCTTCTTTTTAGCTTATTTTACTTTGACATTTTTTCCCTTTGCCTTCGACAGTGGGAATGCACTTTCTGGGCAAAAGGAGGTAACAGTCTCTTCTTCCCAAAAAGATTATTCTCATGTTGTGTGTTTGCTACCTAATCTTTGGTCTAGAGAAGGTTTGTACTGCATAACTGACACCCAAAATACTCCTTTTCATCACCAGGTCTGACATGTGTGTATTCTCCAAAATGCTGTGCTCCGTGTTTTCGTACAAAGCACTGTGGGTGTCATTTACATAAGTCAAATCCGCTATGCTCTACAAGTGCATTGAAAAAGTTCCCCGGGAAAGAAAATTGGAGTGCAAAGTGGATTTGCCTTTAGTAAATAACACCCATTGCCCCCCATATCCTTTTCATTTTACATACATAATGCATTGTGTTTTTTAAATAAGGAAGCCACACATTTAGAAAAATAAAAGTTTACTAGGAAAACATTCCCAAGTGCGTTTACAATCTTCACGCCAAAACTGACAACATCTTGGTTATTTACAACATTGTTTACAAACATTCCGCAATTGGTAAAACCAGGCATGGAGCAAAACAGAACCTAGGAACTTGGAAAGTTCAACTTTGTAAAGTGAAGACAAGATCAGACATGACTATATGTTCAAAGTGTGTTTGATCTTGCCTTCATCACATGGGGGGGTCACCCCCGAAAAGTGGAAATTTGGAACATGCACACAATTTGGGTCTGAAAATGGTCATTAGATGGGAAAACACATGCCTAGAAGCTTCAAAAGTGCCATTTTCCATCATGGGGATGAATGGACGTTTTTTGGGGGTGCAACCCCTTCACCACAACCACTTTCGTAGTTCGTAAAGTGTTTGCACCCCAAAAAAACGTTGCCATTCATCCACCATGGTGGGAGCTAGCACATGTGGACACAATGTGTGCATGTTCCAAATTTCAGACAGTTTTTAAGTTGCAAATGTGTTCAGAAGCAGGCACAAATGTGTGTTAATTACTTGGTGCGTTTTCATATTTTTCCTAAAACATCAATGATGTTCTTCAATTTTTGTTGAACATCATTGATGTTTTGCTTTATGTAATCTAGATCTCGATTGCAGACCATTATCTCTCCGATGAGTACGTGGGCACTCTCTGTGGTAAAGTGCGATTTTTCTTCCACAACATCCACGTCACCTAAAAACCACAAACAAACAAAAATGGGGTGTTGGAAATGAGGCAGCCATACATGGATTAGCTTACCAGTAGCTGTGTTCTCCCACACTCACCTGTTGTGGTGACAATTTCTCCAAGTTCGATGATCTCTCCTTCCTCCTCCTCCTCCTCTGCTTCTGCTCTTTCCCCTTTTTTGGGAGGTGTTGGTTTGGGGTTTCCTCAGACGGCCCAAGTTTTCGCTCCCCTATGAGAATGTCCAAAAGGAAGATTTAGCAACACAAACTATTGAGGGCAGAAATAGGAAATGACAAACATTGCTTGAAAGTGACGGACACTATTTTAGTTTGGCCAGTTACAAATGTCAACTACATGAATGTAGTCACTTTGTAAAGGTGCTAAACTGACTAGCTTTTTGGTAGAAGTTTGTGTGATGGAGACCCCCCTCTAGTATCCACTGGAGCACATGTGTGGAAAAGGCTAATAAAAAGGGGGTTTGGGTGTCCCAGCACTAGTGCTCTCGAGTCCAGATGGGTAAACAGCTACTGGGTGACCTCTCCTTTACATTGAATAAATTGGCTTTACATTCTGGATGACATTTCTAGGGAGAACAAACTTCCTTTCCCCAAAAAAACACCAAACATCGTATTATAAGTGGCCGCACGATCGAGGTTGCGTACGATCGAATGGACACACACACGACCATGACAGTGGCAGAAAGATCGAGGCTGAGTACGATCGAATGCACAGACGAACATGAAAGTGGCCATTTTGGAATGTACAACTTTGTAAAAATCAAACCACATGGAGCAGTATGCAAGCAAGAAATCAAACACAAAACACAACTACTTACTTTTTTGAAGAATTCTCTTGATCTTTCTGTACTGATCGGCCTCCCTCAGTTTCAGGTCTGACCAGCGTTTCCTGAGTTGCTCCTTGGATCGTTGTACCCCAAAATTATTGTACAGCCTTCTCACAACTTTAGACATGATCTTGGCCTTGCGGACATTGGGTTGAGGTAAGGCCCATACTTCCCATCATAGTCGCTCCTCTTTAATATGTCCACCATCTCCAACATTTCTCCAAATGACATATTGGAGGCCTTGAATTTCAGGTTCCGGGATCGGGACGTTTCTGCCTCCGGACTTTCCTCGTCCTCCTCCTCGTTGGTGGGATATTTGTGGCGCACCTGCTGTGTCCCCGCCATGTGCTCTCCCCACTACGCCGTAAAGAGAAGGGGTGGAGAATAGACGAGAAAGATCGTCAGGGGCGGGCGGAGTTTGAAGCATGCGCAGTGTATATAAAAACGTCACACGCCTGTGTCGTAGCCACGATCTGGGAGACGAGGGGAGAGAAAACTCACACGAGACGATCGCTACAAACGAAGGTACAATTTAACGTTGGTACATAACTAGCCTAGACTGATTAGAACTTGAGGCTTCTTTATGGAGAAGATTAGGAGAGTTTAGCCTGACATAATTTATAGGGTTTGGTGTGGCGTTGTGTCTTGCAGAGGTGATGGATGCCTTCTACAACGTGAGCTTTCTCCCACACTTCATTGATAAATACCGGCAATTCCCCCTCTTATGGCAGGCAAAACACAGGGATTATAGCAACAGACCAAAGAGGTACGCAGCCCTGCTGAAACTGGTGGCATTTGTAAAGCCTACCCTGCCCATGGCAACCGTCGCAAACTTAAAAGTGAAGATCACCAACATGAAGACTACCTATTTCCGGGAGCGCAATAAGGTCCTGAAGTCACAAGCATCTGGAGCTGCAGCAGCTGATGTCTATGTCCCCACGCTCTGGTACTATGAGAGGCTCCACTTTCTCAAAGACCAGGCTACTGTCAGGAAGTCACTCTCGACTCTTCCTTGCACGTGTCCTTCCACGCACGCCACCCTTGATGAGGATTCCGAGGACCAACCTGGGCCTTCCAGTCAGGAATATGTGCAGGTGCCCAGCTTGTTCCAGGTATAGTAGTTTTGGAACCAGTTTGTTGAATAATGAATGATGTTCAGTTAATTCAGGATCCCCAATTGCTTATTTCCTAACGTGATTGACATATCAACAGACAGTGGTGTGGGAGACATTTTTGGGAAGAATCTAAACTGCAGGGCTGAGAATTGTATGGTTTTGTATTTGAAAACATTTTGCAACAGTCACTAGATGAGAATTGTGTGTGTTTGATGAACAAATAACTGAAACTATGTCCCTTTTTCATACACAGGAAGACCTCAGCCAGGAGGTGGCTGTGGAAGGTGGCAGTCAGGAGGAGGCAGGGGGTAGTGGCAGCCAACAGGGGGGTAGGCGTAGGAGCCTGACTGTCTCCCAAGTCTCTCCCCTCCGCCTTCCCTACAGAAGGGCGAAAAACATGGGGGAGGTGGGAGAGTCAGCGCTCCAGCTGATAAAAGATGCCTCAGCCTCCCTCTATGCCACACCCACCTACGAGGAGGCCTTTGCCTCCTTGGTTACAAGTAAATTTACGGGTATGGAGGCGGGGCAACGCAGCATGTGTGAGGAGGTCATCCTCAAAATACTAAATGAGGGGATGGCTGGGGAGATGACTCCCCTCACACATGTTTGCGAGAGTGACCTTGCTCCGCCTCCTCCTCCTCCTTCTGCCACCCCACCAGCACCAGCACCACGGCGTGGAAGGAAGCGTACAAGGAAGACAAGAGAGTGACAACCTGGACTCAGTCTGGTCTGAGAGAAGATGGAGCCTCTCGTAGTACCAGAGCCTGGGGGACCTAGATGGCATCTGCTGCAGTTCCGGATGTTTTGGACTTCAGGACCAGATTGCGCTCCCTTCTTATTTAGATAGGTAGTCTTCATGCCCCACTGGAGAGGTTCGAATATGGTTAGATCAATCTCTAGGTTAGAAACCAGATGGATTTTTGATATGAAATCTTATGTACCCTTTGGTTTAAACATTGATTGGGACATCAATTGTTTCATTAATAATGCCTAATAGCTTATATCCGTCTTTCTATTTTTTCTTTTTTATAATCATTTTTATTTATATAATTTTTAATTATCATTCATTTGTATTGGTTAACACCAATTTTTGCTAATTGAATTTACTGTATGAATGCATTTTATTGTTCTCTTTTAGTACGCGGTGTCTGCCCGTCTTCTTGCTTCTTTATCCTATTTTTTGCTGCATCAGTGAATTTTATTCACTATGTTTTGAGTCCATTATCTTTTCCCGCCACTAGATAGTGAGGTTTCTTCTATATTCTTCCAGGCTTCCCTTGTCTTTATTTACCTTTTTCCTATTATATTGATAGCCAGTAGTCAAAATGTCGGTACAGCCCTGGCTTTATCATTGTACTAGCCTGGCTTCCAGTATTTAAGATGGCGCCACCAGGCTATATAACCCACATGCGTGATGACACAAACACCTGTCCAATCCCCAGACAACATCCTATTGTGACGAAACGCATAGGATGGAGCCTACGACAGTGACGTCATTACATTCTTTTCAGGATTTTGATGGGCAATAGGAAAAGGAAGTGAACGGAAGCTTGAGTAGACGCCACGGACCTCATTGATGAGACATTTGGTTGTACCGCTTTTAAACATCATCAATCTCGTGAGTGTAACCCACTTATTTTCATTAAAACCGCAATTTTAAATTTATTGCACTATGGAAGCACTTTCTTTTGTTTTCTGAGTGACATTGTTCCAGCAGCAGTTCCAAACGTCTTTAATGGTCTTGGGGAGACCGATTTCCCTGTGCTAGGTGAGTCACGGATAGCTGGTAAGCAGGCTACTTACTCGCTTGGGTGTGCAGCTGGATGCACATTTATTTGAAGATTCTGCACGATTTTTTTTTACTTGCCACCGTTATCACATATGGATGGAAGTTTGCTTTTTTATATATGGATTGATTTTTGCACTGGGACTTTGCTTTAGTTTTTTCTTTTTATATTTTTTCTTTTTTGTTTCTTTTTTATTTTTCACTTGCAAATTTGGGTAATTTTTTTTTGCACTGGGACTCTGCCTTAGTTTTCCTTTTTTACATTTTTTTACTTGCAAAATTGAAAAAATGTATTTACTAGTTGCTTGAAATTAACAACTGTACTATGGAAAAATTGAAAAAATTACTTTACTTGTTGTTTGTATAGCGCTGCACACACCTTTATGCATCTTTACTTAATGTAGTTACAGGAATCCAGTGGCTATTCATTTAGCATCACATCATGGGAAATCCCTCAAAATTTTAAGTTGAATCGGATCTAAACAAGGGGTTGATTTGTTTTTTTTGTTTTTTGCCTGCTTCCTAACAACCAGGAAATTCGCTCAGCTGAACATCCATTCGTTCGGCCTTTCGCACAGGAACATCCATAGACAGTGTACACAGTGCAGAGCTTTCCCTAATATTATTTCTCCTGCTGGTGAATATAGATGGACGTAGGGATGAAACACCTCACACCAACTTCAAAGCGTAATGACACCACCGTGCTGACAAATATACCGTATTTATCGGCGTATAACACGCACCGGCATATAACACGCACCCCCAGTTTAGGAGGGCATTTTAAGGAAAAAAAGTTTTAGGAGGGAAGTTTAGGGAAAAAAAAACAACTTACATTTAAGCGTCATTTGCAGCTTGCCCAGCGTCATTGCAGCTTGCCCAGCGTCATTGCAGCTTGCCCAGAGTCATTGCAGCTTGCCCAGCGTAATTGCAGCTTGCCCAGCGTCATTGCAGCCTTGCCCAGCGTCATTTGCAGCCTTGCCCAGCGTCATTTGCAGCCTTGCCCAGCGTCATTACAGCCTTGCCCAGCGTCATTGCAGCTTGCCCAGCGTCATTGCAGCCTTGCCCAGCGTCATTTGCAGCCTTGCCCAGCGTCATTTGCAGCCTTGCCCAGCGTCATTGCAGCCTTGCCCAGCGTCATTGCAGCCTTGCCCAGCATCATTGCAGCCTTGCCCAGCATCATTGCAGCCTTGCCCAGCGTCATTGTAGCTTGCCCAGCATCATTGCAGCCTTGCCCAGTGCCATTCTAGCTTGCCAGCGTCATTTTCATTCATTTCCTGGTTTAAATTTCCCGCCACCGAGACGCTGTCGCGTGCGCCGCCGAAAAAACCCGAAGCACGGGTGAAAAAGAACGAAGCGCCCCCGGAAAAAGCCGAGCCGACTCGGACGGCTAAGCTCGCGGTCCCGCCTCCCTGCTGTTTCCGAAGCGAGCGCAGGGAGGCGGGACTACGAGCAGAGCAGAGTCTGCTCGGCTTTTTCCGGGGGCGCTTCGTTCTTTTTCGGCCTCGCTTCGGGTTTTTTCGGCAGCGCTCGCTATTTTTCAGCGGCGCTTGCCTTTTTTGCCATTTTTTTGGGGGTATCGGCGTATAACACGCACCCCCGACTTTCCCCCGATTTTAAGGGGGAAAAAGTGCATATTATACGCCGATAAATACGGTACCTTCTTACCAGAGGTCAGATAATCAAGCATTGGGGTATATGCCACATCCAATAACTCCTGCAGGCAGCATCATCATCAGCTATCCCATAGGAAGCACAATGGAAGTTCTGGGGAGTATTAAGATCCTCTGCAGATTCCCAATAGCCAGCAGTGGAACTGTATCACACTCCAATACCAATCAATGGAAGCGGTATGTGCCATATAAGAAAACAAGGAGGCACATAGTGAAGTCCGTAAAAACATTCCTAAATTTATTAAAGATAAGAGGGTACTCACAAATGAAAGATGAATACAAGCATGTGAATCAAAAAAGGCTGCAGTAGTGGCGTGGTAGCATCTTCACATCATCACCTGATGCATTTCAGCCTATTGGCCATCATCAGAGGTGTAATGAGGAGGACACACACGCCATTTAAATACACACAACCAGAGCCTTCACTGGCGGATGTGCATTAAAACATCCGGAAACGCGCTAATTGCATTCCAACGGCCGGAAGTGGTAATGTCAATGGCACGGCTGAAAGTAAAAGAATTAAGCTCCAACGACTGGAAATTACGTAATGACGTAGCCAGAAGTAAGCTGGATGCATTCCAATGGGCGAAAATAGTAAAAGGGAATGCAAATGAACACATTAACAGAGAATGAACACCAACAGTTATTAAATTGATGGTAAAAACAAAACTTAAACCTGCTTCCATCCCATTCTAAGCCCTATACTGACCTCCCTTTAGAGGAAAGGGTGCTCTCGTCTGGTCACATGATCTCTTCAGCAACCTGCTTTACTGGAGAGGAGAGACCACCGACAATGGCTGCAATGCCTATGTGGTAACGTCACCCTTACTATGGGTAATCCGTTGTCGGCTATTACTCATCTATAGCAAAGCCGATATAGAGCGCCCAGGGAATAGGTAACTATAAGCATCTTTCCTCTACAGGGTAGTTAGAATAGGGCTTAGCATGGGTGTGGAAGCAGGTTTATGTTTTTTTCGGGACTTCTACTCTAATGGCTGTTTGAATGATAAGGGAATGTTACATTCGCCCAGTGAAAGACAAAAAATAGAAAGTGACAATATATGCATTAGGGATGAGCCTAATGTTCAGGTCGAATATCGGGTGTTCTCCCGTTCGCCGAAGAGCGAACATTACTGGGCGTTCGCAGCAAATTAGAGCGCCTCGGAACGCCCCATAATGCACTGCAAGATTGCAGTGCATTGCTATATGATGATTGGCCAAAGCATGCACCTGACCTGCATGCTTTGGCCAATCCCAGCGCCCTCTGCTAAGAGAGATACAATTGGCCAAAGGCAAGGTGCCGTTGGCCAATCATGGCTCAGGGGTACTAAGTCCACACCCCACACTATATAAGGCTGCCTACACGGCGGCCCTGTGTAGTGTTGTTGGTGTGGATGGAGAGATAGCTTGATTTAGATTAAGCAGGCAGGTTATTCAGTT
Source organism: Lithobates sylvaticus (assembly GCA_028564925.1). NCBI lineage: Eukaryota > Metazoa > Chordata > Amphibia > Anura > Ranidae > Lithobates > Lithobates sylvaticus. Next base: position 255,823,499 of record CM053026.1, on the reverse strand, counting down.
AGTGGCAGTGTATTTGATATATATATATACAGTCAGTCCAGTATATATATATACATACACACACATATATATACTCTGCATTTAGCATAGACTATAAATTCAGTGTTTACTCTATATTCAGTCAGTGCAGGCAGTGTATAAATATATATATATATATATATATTGTGGTAGTGTGGTACCCCACCAGTTTATGCATCCAAGATTCTCAACCAGGCAGGTTGAGGGGCTCCAGCGTATTTTCTTGTTTGAGAGGAAACTGGCTTTTCAGTTTCCTCATTATTTAGTAAAGTCCGCTTTGGGACCTGGAGCCTGGGGATTTCTTAGAGATCCAGGTGGGATGAAATCCCCAGTCCTGGGTCTGGGTTTTGACACTCACCGGCACACTGATTGTTCAGGTGTGTGTGGGCCTAATAGTAGAGTCAGGACCAGGGTTCTGGGCTCCACCCTCCTGAGGAGTCCCAAGGGACTGCAAGGGATAACCCAGAGAGTGCAGGTGTGCACTGAAATAGCCTGAGAGTGCAGGCTGCATTGTGAAAGCCAGAGACCTGAGTCTGAGGTTGCTGACAGTAGTCAGGAGAGCTCCATGTGGGAGCCTGAGCAGCGGTGTGTCTGCTGCTGAAGAAAGCCAGGTGGCTTGTATTTTTGTGTGCAATGCTTTATGTGTAAGCCAGGAGGCTGAATATCCTTTTATTTGTTGCTGGCGGTGAAAACCCCTTGCGAGGGAAACCACTTTTGTTTTCATTTATGGAACTTTGTTTGATTTTCTTTAATAAAAGTGGGCCAACAAGCCCTGAAAATGAATCATCTGTGTGAAGTGTTCTCGCTACTGGGTGCTACACTTGAGCTAAACAACCTTACAATATATATACTCTGCATCCAATATAGCCTATAACTACAGTGCATTCCGGGATGTACTGTTTCTAATACACTTTAGGCGATGTCTTAAGATATATATACAGTCTCGTGTATAGGGGTCCCAGCTCCCACTTCCTCCCAGTGCACCGCGGCACCGGAAGGGAGATAACCTCTCCCCCCTCCCTCTCGGCAATCATCTGGGACACGTCACAGGTCCCAAATGATTGCACGGCCAGTCACTGCGTGCAGCGCGGCTCGCGCATGTGCAGTGGGCGCCCGGCTGTGAAGCCACAGCCGGGTGCCCACAGTTACAATGCCAGGGCACCGCAGAGAGGAGGGGGAGACGAGCAGGGCTTGGTTCCCCCGCATCGCTGGACCCTGGGACAGGTAAGTGTCCGATTATTAAAAGTCAGCATCTGCAGTATATCTGCAGAACTCCGCTTTAATATAATATATAATATATATATAATAATATATACAGTCATATATATATATATATATATATATATACTCTGCATCCAGTGTAGCCTATATCTACAGTGCATTCTGTGGTGTATTGTTTCTAATACACTTCAGGTGGTGTACACAGTATAAAATACAGTGCAGCCGTAGTACAGTTTCTAATACAGTGCAGGCAGTGTACATAGTATCTAATACAGTGTGTACAGTGTCTACTACACTTCTGGTGATGTACACAGTATAAAATACAGTGCATCCATAGTAAAGTTGCTAATACTGTGCAGGCGGTGTACACAGTATCTAATACAGTGTGTACAGTTTCTACTACACTTCTGGTGGTGTACACAATACAATGCAGCTATAGTACAGTTGTTAATACAGTGCAGGTGGTGTACACAGTATCTAATATAGTATGTACAGTGTCTACTACACTTCTGGTGGTGTATACAGTATAAAATACAGTGTATCCTTAGTACAGTTGCTAATATAGTGCAGGTGGTTTACACAGTATCTAGTACAGTGTATACAGTTTCTACTACACTTCTGGTGGTGTACATAGTACACAATACAGTGCAGCCATAGTACAGTTGTTAATACAGTGCAGGCGGTGTACACACTATCTAATACAGTGTGTACAGTTTCTACTACACTATCTAAAGTATCTAATACAGTGTGGTGTTGCAAAACAAAATATACATCATGTCCGGGAGGCCACCAAGGAGAGGCAGACGCTCACAGGCCACTAAAAGAGGGCAAGCAACTTTTGTGTCTACAGTCAACAGTGCTGTTCGTGGATATGGTGCATCTTCTGCAGGTGGCCGTGGGGCATGCTTGTCCTTTTTTTCTGCTGCTGGTCATGTTATTGAGCCAGAACATGCAGAAGAGTTGGAGGAGTGGAAAAAAGGCTGTCCTCATCCTCCAACACACAGGCTTCCAATGCAGCTGCAAAAGCGGCCTATTCCACCGACTCCTTGTCCACAGTCACTCCTTCCGTAACCCCACCATCATGCACAGAGGAGTCCCAATAACTATTCGACCATAGTGTCGGGTACATGCTGCTGGAGAATGATGCGTAGCGATTTGAAGGCTCCGATATTGGTTCCCAGGTTGAGGAATGGAGTAACGTGAGCCTAGAGAGAGGGGGTGCCCAAGAAGGACAAGAAACTGGCAGTCATGTTCCCCCAGCTGCAGCATACTGCCAAGATTGCTCCAGTAATGAGGAGGGAGGGGATGATGAGGTCACTGACTCTACTTTTGTGCCTGAGAGAAGAGAGGAGGAGGAGGAGGAGGAGAAGACACAACTCCAATGAGGCAGGATGTCCTCTAGGGGCAGCCTAAGGTCAGCCACCCTATTGCATCACACCGCAGAGCTCCGCAAGTGCAGGGCGGTGCTGACTCCCTGCTGGCTTTTAAAAGTTCCTTGGTGTGGGCCTTTTTTGACATGTGTGCAGCAGATCGCACCGTTGCTGTTTGCAACCTATGTCTGAAGCGGATCAAGCGTGGCAGGAACAGCAGCCGCTTGGGCACCACATGCTTGACCAGACATATGATGACCTGCCATGCAGTCCGTTGGCAACAGCACTTGAAAGATCCACATCAAAGAAAAAGGTGGACTTCTCCTTGCTCCTCATCTGGGATCTCCAACCCCACTATACCTCCAGTCCTCTCAAAAACCTGCACTGAGAGGAATGAAGGTATAGCAATAGGTGTCCCAAGTACTTGCAGCCAATCTGCTAGAAGTACACCACCATCTGATTTTAGCAGGCAAATTCCCCTACCCCAGTTGCTGAACCCTAAAAAGAAATTCGGTTCCAGCCATCCACATGCTCAGCGTCTGAATTCTAGCTTTGCCAAATCACTGCAACTGCTGCCTTTTCAGCTGGTAGACTCTGCACCCTTTCCTGAATTTGTGGAATGTGCTGTACCTCAGTGGTAGGCTCCAAAATGCCGTTTCTTTTCACGGAAGGCCATTCCGGCTCTCTATCGGCATGTGGAAGGCAATGGTTTGGCCTTGTTGGACTGGGTGGTCAGCAGTACGGTGCATATTACCTCTGACTCGTGGTCCAGCAGGCATGGGCAGGGACATTACCTTTCCTTCATGGCGCACTGAGTAACTCTGCTGGCAGCTGGGAAGGATGCAGAACAGGGTTCAGTATTGTTGGAGCTTGTTCCACCACCACACCTCCAAAATGCTTGTGGTGATGCCACAGCTCTCTCCTCCACCCCCTCCTCTTCTTCTTCATCTATGGCCTCTTCTGCAGATTTGTCCTCTGAACCAGCGGTGCTCCGTAAGCATTCAAGGGGCTATGCAAGCAGTCAGGCAAAAAGATGCTATGCAGTGCTTGAGCTGGTCTGATTAGGGGACAGGAGCCACACTGGGGCAGAGATTCTGTCAACTCTGCAGGGGCAGGCTCAGAGGTGTTTGATGCCACACCAGCTTCAGCCAGGAATGGTTGTATGCGACAATGGCACCAACCTTCTCTCCGCCTTCTGACAGGGACACTTGACCCATGTTCCATGTTTGACACACGTCCTGAATTTGGTAGTGCAGCGGTTCGTGAGCATGTACCCAGGCTTACAGGATCTCCTGAGGCAGGCCAGAAAAGTCTGTGGTCATTTCCACCAGTCATACAATGCCATTTCTCAGTTGGAAATGCTGCAGTGGCTGCACACACAGCAGAGGGCCATCAATGAGTACCTGTGTGAGTATGGCACCAGGACAGGATCAGGGGAGCTTGGCTTCTTTTCGCTACGACAGTGGCTTCTGATCAAGGATGCATGCACTGTCCTGTCACCATTTGAGGAGGCCACGAGGATGCTGAGCAGCGACAATGCATGCATCAGTGACACTGTCCCTCTTGTCTTCCTGTTGAGGCAGAACAGCGGGAGGAAGAGGAGGACTTCCTTAACTCTCAAGGCCCCCTTTATCCAGATAGTATTCCTGCGAGCCCGCCAAACACCCAGGAAGAAGAGGAGGAGGAGGATTGTGTCAGCATGGACGTGGAGTATAACACTCAGCAGCAGTCTTCAAGGGGTGGTTTTTAGTCCCCAGAAACCCAAGGAGTTGTACGTGGCTGGGAGGAGGTTGTTATGGATCATGTGATCCTTAGTGACCCAGAGGAATAAGAATCGAATACCTCTGCAAACTTACACTGCATGGCCTCCCTGATTTTGCAAAGCCTGCAAAAGGACCCTAGGATTCGTGGTATCAAGCAGAGGGATCATTACTGGCTGGCAACCCTTCTTGATCCACCTTACAAGGGTAAGGTGGCAGAACTCATCCTTCTTTGCAGAGGATGAAACATCTTCAGGAGGCCTTGAAGAAAGGTTTGTGCAATGCATTTCCAGACCCTGGGAGGTTACAATCTCCTGGTGCTGGACAACATGTTGCTGAGGCTTCGTTCAGTCAGAGGAAGAGCGGTGGAGAAGGTGGCCGGCTGACCGATGCCTTTAAACAATTTTTCAGTCCTCAGCCCCAAGGTCTGATCAGTTCAAGCAACCATCGCCAGCGTCTGCATTACATGGTGCAGGAATATCTAGGGACAAGAGCAGACTTGGAGACCTTTCCAACAGAGCATCCACTGGGTTACTAGGTCTTGAGAATGGACCACTGGCCAGAACTTGCTCAATATGCAATTGAGCTACTGGCCTGTCCTGCATCAAGCATTCTTTCTGAACGCACGTTCAGTGCTGCTGGAGGGTTTGTAATGGATCATAGAGTACGCCTGTCCATAGACTCCATTGATAGGCTCACATTCATAAAAATGATTCAGTTTTGGATCAGCAGCTATCAAGCACCTGATGCTGATATACCTGATTGAATTTTCTATGGATGTGGGATCCCTTGAACACTGCCTATGCTGACTGACTATCCTATTCCTCCTCAATCTTGATGATGCTAGCTTCCAACAATATTTTTGATTTAGGGCACCACCACCACCACCCAAGGCCCAATTTTTCTGCCCCAGGGGGCATGTAATTACAATTTTTGATCTAATATTTCACAGCAGGGCCCATTCCTGCACCCAACAAGAGTATCTGTGAGGGGTTACAGTGTTGTGGCACCACCACCACCCAAGGCCCAATCTTTCTGCCCCTGTTTAACAGGGGCAAGTAATTCCACATCTTGGTATAATATTTCACAGCAGGGCCCGTTCCTGCGCCCAACAAGATTAACTGTGAAGGCTTACAGTGTTCTGGTACAACCACCACCAAAGGCCCAATTTTTCTGCCCCTGTTTAACAGGGGCATGTAATTACAATTTTTGATATAGTATTTCACAGCAGGGCCCGTTCCTGCACTCACCAAGAGTAACTGTGAGGGCTTTACAGTGTTCTGGTACCACCAACACATAAGTCCCAATTCTCTGCAGAGTATATGGGGCAGGCCGTATAGTATATATACTGCTGTTCAGAGTATATAGTAAGAATTAATTTAAGTGAACCAAACCGCGTTGTCTATGATGTGAATAATAGCTGCCAGCACAAAATATAAATAGTGAAACAAAATAAAAAATGGATGGTGTGCAGCGCTGAGGTGATGAGTTTAACCATCAAATAAGTGATAATAATATCCAAATAATATAGTATATATAAATTATGCATATAAATATTACCAAAGTAAACGCATATAACAAAAGATTGGTATAACTCTAATACACAAACTAATAGTGATACACAAATTGTGAAGCAAATAATGATTAATCAGTGACAAAGTCCATAAGTGCTCAAAATTGGATGAAGTGACTATGTGACTTGTCTGCAGGTATCCACCACCATACGGAAAGAGGCTTACAGGATACAGTTGACTCAACTAGGCTTATACCGAGTGAGTCTGACAGGCTTGTGGGTGTAAACACACCTTGGGGGATAGATAACGGCTCAAGCTGCTGGCATGTATCGACTGGCAGGGATCCGTCTTTACACAGGCATATGGATGTCGACCATACAGTGAACTGACATGTTATTATTCATCCCAACATAGGTAAAAGGAGAAAAGAGTATACAGAGTAAACAGAGTATATAGTCCCTGGGGGGCCTGGGGGACCCCCACCACAGTTTTTTTAAATTTGGGTGCAGGGTTCTCCTTAATATCCATACCAGACCCAAAGGGCCTTTGGGGGGGACCCATGCCATTTTTTTGCAATGATTTTCATCTATATTGCTGGGACCCGACAATACATTACAGCCGTGAGCAGTTTTAAATTACTTTTTTTCCTTTAGAAATGTAATTTGCTGTGGTATTGTTGTAAACACGGGAAAACTGCGTCACTTTACAGGCATACTATAGACACCCCCAGGCACCATATTTAAAGGAATATTTAATTTTTATTCTTTCACTTTAAGCATCATTAAAATCACTGCTCCCGAAAAAAAACGTAAAACTTTTTTTTGCATTGATATATGTCCCCTGGGGCAGGACACAGGTCCCCAAACATTTTTTATGTCAATAACGTGCATATAAGCCTTTAAAATTAGCACTTTAGGTTTTTCACGGTCGTGTCCAATAGACTTTAACGGTGTTCACGTGTGCAAACACATTTTTTGCCTGTTCGCATGCTCTGCTGCGAACCGAAACGGGGGGTGTTCAGCACCTCCCTAATATGCATATTACAAACATCATGGGTATTATTCAGTAGTTTTACATGAATGATAAGACATTTTTTTAATCATACATCTACAACTGGAGGTATTTTTACTATTACGGTAAGTCTTGCAAGGACACTGTGTTACAACATTTTTGTCATATGAAGGAAATGGAATACAGTTCAGTATACATATAACATAAGTATTTTGCATTCAGTTAAATATACATAGAGTATTGTGAGTGGATGATTGGTTTGAATGTGGGGTACCCTGATACAGTGTTTTAAACAGAGCTGTCACATTTTTGATGGTGGTTGATTTTTTTGTGCTTTATTATTCATAGATTTATTGATAATTATTTTTTGATAAGATAACATTTTGTGAATGCAGTAGAACCTATTTTCCTTTTACTTTGCTTTGTTGTATTAATTGAATCCTTAATTTTCTAGAGACAGAAAAGAAGTAACTGTGCTGGTTGACAGAGGTATTAATAATGATTATTACCTGAGATTTATCAGTAGGATATGACTTCCTGTACTGCATGCTTCCGATGTGACAATTAAATATATAAATGTGCCTGACTTGTCATTATTTCCCTGGCCTTAGATTTCCCTGTTAGAGCATAGCTTCTGTGATTCTGCACTACACACAAATGCCTCTGCACACATTTATCAGGCATGCCTCATTCCTCACATTTTTACCTTTGCTACATGCATGGGATATAACAGTATGATAAAGCTCCAGGATACAGAAATACTCCAATTCTATCAGTCTTCTACATCTGGTTACCAGCAAACACACCCAGTGGGATACTCCATGCTCCCTAAGGGATTTCTGCTTTGTAACTGGTATTCTTCAAAATATATTCACCCTTTAACCATTCATTCTCCCTCGTTTGAGCAAGAAAATCATAAGGTTTAGGTAAAGTTTACAATTTCTAAGCATGTTTGATTAAAGATTATTCTTTTATATTGAATTATTTTAAAGCTCATAATTGACCTAAAACCAACATGATAAAAGCAATTAAAGTTTTGTTTTACCTAGTAGATGTAACATAAGCAAATCTTGCAGATTCAACAATAAGAAGCATTGTATTTTAAAGCTGTGACATGGTAGACACAGACACACGGTCGGAGTCATGGGGATGAAGCTTTCACAGTTTAGACTGCTAAACCCACAACAGTAAAATTAATCTGTATATGCAGTAAAGCATGCTTGTTATACTCACTGTGGAACCTAAGGGGATAATCCTCTGCATTGCGTAAAAATGCTGTTTTGTCCTGTTTGCTCTGATCCTCCCCTTCTTTTACTGTCCCCAATCCATCTGCTGATAGAACTAAGGCCTATGAGGCACATTGCACATGCTCAGTTTGGTGTGTATTATTGCAAAGTTTGTTTTGGGGTAGGGTGTATGTGATCAGCACAGGGCCAATTAACACTGTCCAGACACAAAGTCAGGGGTCTTGCAGCCTCATAGGACAGTCAGAGGAGAATGAAAACTCCTCCTACAAGCTTTAACCAGTTCTCAGCTGGACACTGATAGAAGTCACAACAGTGCTATATACTGCTGATGAGAAAAGGTATTTAGCAGTTTACATTTACTAAAATAATTGCATTCCCATCTTCTGTGTACCGTGGGAAATCAGATATAGTAAATGCAGGGTCCTGGGTTTAGTAACACTTTAAAGGCTATGTAAACCCAACATTTCACCTTAATGCATTAAGGTGAAAAACCCTGAGAGTTTACAACCCCTTTAAGGTAAAACAGCTTTTGGCTTCAGAACCACTTATGAAAATCCTAAAGCTATGTCTGACTATGTGTAGCATCAAGCATCACTGTGTACATTTTTATTAAGAAAATCATTTTTATTAAATGCTTTTCCATATTTATCTGGAGGTCCTGTCAGTGTTAAGATTCCATCTGGCAATTACCAGCAGCATTTTTAGCTTACATGTGTACTCTTTCACTGGGACTACAGAACAATCTGCTGAGCTATGCACAGCATCCCTGTAACCTCACTGTTGTCAGTGCATGTTCCTTTCTACCACTGACCACAAGAGGCATTCTTCTTCCCAACACCAACACATGGCCATTTATCCTCCCACTGATTACTGACACTAGGGCATTTCGATCCTTCCACTGACCACTGGCTTTTTGCTTTATCTCCTGGTATAGGAACATGAAATATGATTGTTTGGTTCTGTGCACTGCTCTGCACATAATCAAGACCGTTACACTCTGAACATTGTACCGAGCATCACATACCATAGACCACCACTGTCCACAGTTTTGTATTATACATAGAACATATCACTGCTCTCTATTCATTTGCTGCTGCACAATTTTCTAATCCCAGGAACCCAAGCAACTCTTCTGTATAAAATACAATCCTATCAGCTGGGTGTTGCTTTGACTGCTTGTGTCAGTAGCGTGCTAATTGTGTTTCTATGGATATGTTTCTCTTTATGTCAGTCCATTCTATCATATACTATATGTTTTTAGGCATCGCTTTATGATTCCTGGTATAACAAATTTTTGGCAACACTGAAGTCTTTTTTATAAGTGTCTCAAGTCTTCTAAATACCATGGGTAGGAATATATACAGTGGTGTGAAAAAGTGTTTGCCCCCTTCCTCATTTCCTGTTCCTTTGCATGTTTGTCACACTTAAGTGTTTCGGAACATCAAACCAATTAAAAAATAGTCAAGTACAACACAAGTAAACACAAAATGCAATTTGTAAATGAAGGTGTTTATTATTAAAGGTGAAAAAAAATCCAAACCATCATGGCCCTGTGTGAAAAAGTGATTGCCCCCTAAACCTAATAACTGGTTGGGCCACCCTTAGCAGCAACAACTGCAACCAAGCGTTTGCGATAACGTGCAATGAGGCTTTTACAGCGTCCTGGAGGAATTTTGGCCCACTCATCTTTGCAGAATTGTCCTATATCAGTTACATTAGAGGGTTTTCGAGCATGAACGGCCTTTTTAAGGTCATACCACAACATCTCAATAGGATTCAGGTCAGGACTTTGGCTAGGCCACTCCAAAGTCTTCATTTTGTTTTTCTTCAGCCATTCGGTGGTGGACTTGCTGGTGTGTTTAGGATCATTGTCCTGCTGCAGAACCCAAGTTCGTTTCAGCTTGAGTACACGAACAGATGGTCGGACATTCTCCTTCAGGATCTCTTGGTAGACAGCAGAATTCATAGTTCCTTTTATCACGGCAAGTCTTCCAGGTCCTGAAGCAGCAAAACAGCCCCAGACCATCACACTACCACCACCATATTTTACTGTTGGTATAATGTTCTTTTTCTGAAATGCAGTGTTCCTTCTACGCCAGATATACTTGGACACACACCTTCCAAAGAGTTCCACTTTTGTCTCATCGGTCCACAGAATGTTGTCCCAAAAGTCTTGGGGATCATCAAGATGTGTTGTGGAGAAATTGAGATGAGCTTTGATGTTCTTTTTGCTCAGCAGTGGTTTTCTCCTTGGAACTCTGCCATGCAGGCCATTTTTGCCCAGTCTTTTCCTGATGGTGGAGGCATGAACGCTGACCTTAACTGAGGCAAGTGAGGCCTGCAGTTCCTTGGACGTTGTTGTGGGGTCTTTTGTGACCTCTTGGATGAGTCGTCGCTGCGCTCTTGGGGTAATTTTGGGCGGCCGGCCACTCCTGGGAAGGTTCACCAATGTTCCATGTCTTCGCCATTTGTGGATAATGGCTCTCACTGTGGTTCGCTGGATTCCCAAAGCTTTGGAAATGGCTTTATAACCCTTTCCAGACTGATAGATCTCAATTACTTTCTTTCTCAATTGTTCCTGAATTTCTTTGGGTCTCGGCATGATGTGTAGCTTTTAAGGATCTTCTGGTGGACCTTACTGTGTCAAGCAGCTCCTATTTAAGTGATGCCTTGATTGTGAACAGGTGTGGCAATAATCAGGCCTGGGTGTGGCTAGAGAAATTGAACTCAGGTGTGACAACCACAGTTATAGTATGTTTTAACAAGGGGGGCAATCACTTTTTCACACAGGGCCATGATGGTTTGGATTTTTTTTCACCTTTAATAATAAACACCTTCATTTACAAATTGCATTTTGTGTTTACTTGTGTTGTCCTTGACTATTGTTTAAATTGGTTTGATGTTCCGAAACACTTAAGTGTGACAAACATGCAAAGGAACAGGAAATGAGGAAGGGGGCAAACACTTTTTCACACCACTGTATATTATATACTGCATCAGTCTAAGTGGTGTGCTTTATATGTTCAACAGGATTGACGTTTGTGGGTCCCAGTGGTCGCTGCGCCACCCTTTTTGGTGAAGTTGAGGATTGTGGCCCCTTTCTGCTGGTGGCTGGGTGGTGACAATCACACATGTTTTTATCATTATGACTTTCTTTATATGATCACTACTGTCTATCTAACTGTAAGTAACAGACATATAAGAACAGGATTATATACAATCACCAGCCACTTTGCCACTTTATTAGGTACACCTCGCTAGTACTGGGTTGGATCAACGTTTGCTTTTTGCAGAAATGCCTTAATTCTTTGTGGCATATAACAAGGTGTTGGAAACATTCCTCAGAGAGTTTGGTCCATATTGACATGATAGTATCACGCAATTGCTGCAGATTTGTTGGCTGCACATACATTGCAGCTGCTGACTTTTAAAATAAGGACATTTACCTGTCCAGGGAGCCCGCAATGTCCTTACCCGAAGCCGACCTATCCCTCAGCTCCTGGTGGAGGCGCCAGCATTGCTAGTAATGGAATCAGGAAGTGAAGCCTTGCTAGCCTTCCCTACTGCGCATGCGCAAGTTGCGCTGCGCATTCTGAGTGGTCCCTGCTGTCCTCTGGGACCTGTGTGTCTCTCAGAAGACAGCAGAGGGGACAGAGGAGGGGCCGGACATGGCGTAGCTCACCGTGGATACTGCGGCAATCTTTCGCCGGAAGTGGGAGCAAATACCTGTATAAGACGGGTATCCCCTCCCCCGAAAAGTGCCAAATGTGACACTGGAGGGGGGGAGGAATCCAGACAGTGGAAGTTCAATTTTTGGGTGGAACTCCGCTTTAAATCCCCTTTCTTCCCCATTCTGATGCTCAGTTTGAACTTCAGCAAGTTATCTTCACCATGTCTAGATGCCTAAATGCATTGATTTTCTACCATGTGATTGGCTGATTAACAATTTGTGTTACCAAGTAATTGAACAGGTATACCTAATAAAGTGGGCAGTGAGTGTATATATAAACATATATTTTGGTACATGCTGATTAGCAATTTGTGTTACCAAGTAATTGAACAGGTATACCTAATAAAGTGGGCAGTGAGTGTATATATAAACATATATTTTGGTACATGTTGCATAATACCATTCAATTGTATTATAGAGATGTGATATCCCTTACACTCCTGAAGAAGGAGCTGTATATCTCTGAAACACGTCGGGTGAATGGAGATTTATCACACAAGTTCACGTCATCTATAACAGTTCTTTGTTATTGTAAGCCGTATTAATGGTTTTAATATATTGATTTTGTACCACAATAAAACTGTTAATGTGTTTTTTTTTTTTTTTTTAAATAAGTTGTTGATATAGTGCCTTCAAAGTCCCGTCAGGGGTTATTAATGGTTTAGTTTATTTATTAGGGATGTGGCACCTAGAGTAGGCTCACAGTAAGCAGTCTACTTGTGTCAGTACAGCACTGATTGTGACTCTGCAGACACGTTCTTGGTTGTGCCAGCAAAATACAGACATGCACAATCTGAATAAATACGGAAGATTTTCGATTGACACTGAGGACGAAATATTATGTAAATTTGTTTGTTTGTTGATATAAGGCTGAGTATTACTTTTAAACGCAATCAATCTATCAAAGATATGGTCACCTCTAGCCACTGTGTGACGGACAATAAGAGAGCTCCATGTACTAAACTCCCTCTGTGGACTTTATTGTAAGTTCATAGCAGACAAGCCCTCTCAAATCCTGCCTAACAGCAAAAGATTTGTACCTCAACATTTTGTTTCTTGCCAGAGAGTGGACATGTGCACACTGAAATATTTAGTTTCGTTATTTTGGTTTCGTCCTAAAAATCTATTTATTTAGTTATTCCCGAAATTTTTTTTTTTTATTTATTTTGTTTCATTAAAAAATGCATTCATCCGAAAATCCGAATTAATTAAGGTTCAATCTGTCAATCTGAAGGCTTATGGTGTCTGTCGGATGTTCTAAGAAGATTCGACAAAGAAGCTAAACTGTACGATGCCGTGATTGTACATTTTCAGTCAAATGCCCCGCCCGCAAGCTATAGTAGAATTCTAATGTTGTTTGACTAGTAATAATTATACATATTAATTATTATTACTGATTAAACAACATTAGAATTCTGCTATAGCCTATGGGCAGAGCATTTGACTGTAAATGTCCGCTGCGGTGATCGTATGTTTTTAGCTACTTCGTCTAATCTTCATGTCTCTATAATGTCAAATCTTTTCTCTCTATGTCGAATAATCTTGGACTAATAGAATTAGGTTAGGCACATTTGACTGCAGGTTTGATAGACACAGATCGCTATTGTCACCATCATGTCGAATTTTCTATCTATCTATATCAAACTATTGTCACAACGATACAAAAATATAATGGATACAAAAATAAAGCATTGTTTTATTTTGGATCTTTTGGATTTTGGATTCTGCGCGTTCGTTATCGTTTGTTAAAACTAACAGGAAAATCCCCAAAATTCGGAACGAAAATGCATTCGGATGAAAACTAATGCACATGTCTACCAGAGAGTTGGCATAGTTTACATTGTGAAATGGCCATGTCATGTATTCTACGCTGGGAAGACCAAACGCGACTATGGGAAAGTATACAAGACCATGTCACTGATACAAAAGGTGGGGGGATTTAGTATGCACAGTGGCTTGCCACTTTGGTCTACATCATGACTACAAACTTGATGGTTTGAAATTATTCGCACTTGAACGCATTCACCTGCATCCACATGAAGGGGGGGTATTCAAACGAATCCTCCTACAACATGAATGTAGATGGATTTATAACTTAAAGGCTTGTAAAAAACTAGTTTGAATGACAAACTTTACCCCCTTTTTACATGGTGGGATAGCGTTATGGTGGGATTCAAAAATAATTTTCTTTTGGTCCTTTCCTAACATAGTAAAGCCCTTCTTTTGAATTTAATGCTTTTTTTGTTCTTTTTCATCTCATCTTCCTCCCCTTTCCCCTTTTTCTTTCCTCCTCCCCCTTAGCCCCTCCATACCCCCCTTCCCATTTTCTTCTTCTTTTTATTTTTTGTTTTAATTTTTCTTATCTGTGCAGCTGTAACTTGATAATTTTTCTTTTGTGCACCTGTAGATATGTAGGTTGGATATATATTTTTAGACCATTGTCCCTTTTAAAATTATTGCTTCATCCGCTTGCATGCACTTTTTTTTCAGTCTATATGGAGCCCATTTAAAGGCCATCAAGATGATATTCTGTTATCCCTCCCGTAATTATTCATTTTGTTTTCCTTAAACCAAAGGATATTTCATGCTCTTTTGGTTAAGCACTAGAGACTCTATGATCATACATCAGCTGTCTGCTAAGGCTGAAGATAATAAGACCCACATAATTGTTTTACTTTACCTCACTCCAGATTCTTGATAGTTTAGATGTTGGTTTAATTTACCAACGATTCAGTCATGATCTTCTACAGGAAATGGGACATCACCTACATCAAAAATAGGCTCCATTTTACAGATATATTGAAGGAAGAAAGGAAGCCCAAGTGCAATCATTTACCCTGATTGCCTTTAAAAGTCAAGACAAATCCTTATCTTCTGTTTCCCGAAACTTAAATCATCTGGAGAGGGGAGGTCAAATATTCCTGGAAAAGTAGAATCGTTGATGATATATGGTTGTTTACAAAGAATTTTTAATTCCGACAGCAAAAAAATAGTTTCATTTTGGTTCTGTACTAGCTCAGGAAATATCACAATATGCTTTTGTTGGGCAACAATTTTCAGGTCAATAAACAAATTTATACAACTCTATGAAACAATTTATCTGAACTAAATGATTATTTGATATTTGCAGAATATTGCATGAGACATCTGGTTAAAACACATTTATTTCATCCCATATTTCACATATGGTACCTGTACTATAAATAAACTATGGGTCATATTTGTGAGTCTATGATATCTTGAATGGTCTGCTCACCATGTCTTATTTACCTCTCACTTCATTAGCAGGTAATATGAATTGATTCAATAAAGAAATACAGTATATATAAATAAACTTTTTTTTAATAAAAAACTGACACTATATAAACAGTTGTTCTACTTTTTTACATCATGGGAATCAATTTATCAAGTTGTATTCCTTTTGGAGGGTACGTGTCACCTCATGTGAATCAGATTCAAACATTATCTGATCGTAAGGCAACACAGCTGTAAGGCATAACACCATTGTTATGATTGACAAAGTATTGTTTTTATTTTTATTTTTTTTAGCCTACTGTAAATCACCTCTGTCACTGGTCAAGAATGGAGCATTGTTCTGCTTTATTAAAATTAACTAAATGCATGATTTTGATAAACTAAATACTTTTCAGATGCATTTTGTGCAAAGCACCACTCAGGGCTTTTGGTTTGGTTTTTCAATAGTGGGGCAAAAAGAAGGAAGTTCTTAATAGAGAGTGGAAAGGTTAGAACCTCTGTTGGGTTATTTTTGATGTCTTTGTTCCCATTGAAGTAATTTTCCTTCACGTCCAATGTTGGTCTCATTAACAGGACAGGAACTAAAGGGAAATTTCCCATATATATCCCAGATTCACATACAGTGATAAATACATGGCCAGCTTTTGTCGGACAGGCCGACATACACATGGGCCCAATTTCAGACATTTTTTTTAACTGCCGACATTTGGCCCGAGTCTACCTGGCTTTACATTCACTGCAAGCCCAATGTAAGTGCTGCCTAGTCACTATTGCGTATGTATAATTTAATCATATATCAATTATGCACCTCACATGAAACATATTGATTAAAGCCAAGCTCTGTCTGGCGGGCTTGCAATTATTATCTAAAACCATTATAGTCTTTGTCTGCTTATGTAAATCCTGAACAACATTTTGGGGTTTGTTTACTAAGGTAGTAGAGGCTACCTTAGTAATAAAAGTACTGACCCTGACCTTTGAACCAAACACTAACCCTGGCACCGACCTAGTTTAAACCTTAAATTGGTATTTTTTGGTATTTTTTTTTTTATTATTGTTATTTATTTATTTTTTACACACACTATTTTTTCTCTCCATTCACAGAGAGAAAAAACATGGGAGGTGGGCTTCACGGTGACTGATCACTGTGCTAGCCAATCAGAGGCTATCACAGTGATCAGGTGACCTGGAATCGGGTGTTTCGGGTCCCGATCGCTAGTACGGGGCTCTGGGCTCTAGTTGAGACCCTGGTCTCTGTGCTGGCATTGCGCCGTGTATCTAGTTTAGTGGGGTCTCATATTTGTGTGAGGTTGGTGGCAAGGGGTTAAATAGCAAATTGTGGTTGAAAATATCCTTTTTTTTATTTCTCTAGCACATGATGAACGGGGGCCATCAGCCAGGCAATACAATAATTTTGTTTTAGAACTGTTGCTCTTCATCTTGAGCAACAATATTTTTATCTTCGACTGCTCCCACTACCTCCAGGTGCAGGGGGTGGCGATGGGGACCAAATGTGCCCCATCGTACGCCAACCTGTACCTGGGGGGGTGGGAGAGGGAGATATTTTCGGCCATTCAGTTCAGTCATTTCTTTGAGAATATTTTGATCTGGAAAAGATTTATTGATGATATCTTTATTGTCTGGACTGGAACTCGGGATGAGCTGTCGCAATTTTTACTGTGTCTTGAAACTAACTCCTACAATCTCAAGTTTACGATGACCTGTGATCAAGTTACTGTAAACTTCTTGGATATCAAGATTTATGTAAATGAGGATAAAACTATTGGTTCCTCTCTTTACAGAAAGCCTTCTGCAGGCAATACTATTCTTCATGCTGACAGTTCTCATCCCGCGTCCCTTGTCCAGAGCATACCATTCAGTCAGTACCTAAGATTAAAAAGAAATTGTAGCAAAGAGGCTGATTTTGAATTAGAAGCCAAAGCGTTGCAAACCCGTCTCCTAGAACGAGGCTATAGTAAAAATTGCCTTAAGCGTTCATACAATAGAGCAAAACAGAAGGATAGACATCAATTAATCCACCAAGTGAAGCCATATAAATCTGAATCCAAAGTCCGCGTAATCACCACTTTTGTTGGTGAACATAAAAAAGTACGTCATATTTTTGAAAAATATTGGCATCTTCTTTCTACAGATGATGTCCTCTCAAAATATGTGGGAGCTCACCCACAAATTACCTACCGCAAATCTACCTCTTTGAAAGATCGTTTGGTTCATAGCCACCTTACCTCAAGAATAAAAACACATAGAAAAGGTACTTCCCCTTGTGGAAAATGTGAATTCTGTGATTTACTGAACAATTCGACTGAAATAATGCTGCCCTCTGGTCAAACCTTTAAGCCCAACTTTTATGCAACATGTAAGACTATTGGAGTTGTTTACCTTATGACATGTACTTGTCAGGCTTTCTATGTAGGGAAAACTAAACGACCTTTCTTCCATAGAATTAGAGATCATGTATCCCTTATCAAGAAGAAAAAAATGGAGACCCCCATTAGTCGACATATGGGGCTCTATCATTCATACGATATCTCACAGATGAAGTTTTTTGCGCTAGAATATGTACCAGACTTCAATCGCGGAGGTGATATTGATAAAACTCTTTTACAGAGAGAGTCAAAATGGATTCATAACCTTAGAGCCACTGTGCATCCTGGCTTGAATGAATCTCTGAGCTTCAAACCCTTTTTATAGGGGTAGGTCGCCATTGTCACTCTTTTTCCTGAGAACACTACTGGTTTTCACCTAAATATGTTTATTATTATGTGTATTCTGTTTATTAACCTTTTGTACTGTATTTTATTATCATTCAGATGTTCATCGCCTTTTTTGTCTGGTGTGGTGCTTGCTGGCCTATTGATCGTGGTGGAGGGCTCTTTGGCCAGTTCCACTGCTCCAGTGTATCTGTATTTAATCAGTATTAGCCACTTTTGGTTTTGGTCCCTTTAAGGAGCAATATTTGCAGCCTTATATACATTTGTAGCAAAATGTTTTGAAATGGGGTTTGAGTGCCTCATATGGACACGTGAGGCGTTATTTTTGGAGTCTCTAGACCTCATCCGTCTATTTTTCTCTTAACTTGCGCCGTTTCAGTCACCAAAGGGTTAAAACGCTTGCGCTAAACTGCGGCCGTTATCTTGGTTACACCTATATGTTCCAAGATAACAGAGGTAGTATATATGGATCTGTTTTGTGACCCAAAAACATTCCTACATACTGATCACCTTCAGTCTAGGGATATTTTAAATATCCCTTCACTGACGTGCACTGGCAATTGTCAGTCCATTTCCCTTTTTTACTCCCTTGCTGACAGTCTTTCAGATGTGGCTTTACATCCTGTGATTCAATTTGCTATCAGCACAGAGGTCAGCTGTTCTGGCTTCCTGTCGTGGATGGCACTTCCTGTTGTGGATGGCACTTCCTGTTTCACGGCTGTCACTTCCTGTGCGTCTGGCGCTCCTGCAGTGACATCACATGTCCTCACCTGACCATTTGGCACCGAGATTTTGGCGCCAAAACGGCAGGTGGAGAGGGTTATTTAAGGGGATTTGTTTGAGCTCTTCACTTGTGCAGCTCAGCGGAGGTTTATTCCCCAAACAACACTTGTTAAAGGTAAGAGACTTAGCAGATTATTTGCCATCCGTTTTTTGTCCGGCTACTGGTCACTAAAATGCCCCCTCGTTTTTGCTCTATTTAAAGGGGCTTTAGGTACCTCACTCTGGCCTCCCTATTCTCTGGATAGTTATCTGTCCTGGCTGGCACCCTGAGTTGATGCAGACCCTCAACATAGGTAAATATATACCTGGCATATGATGACCAGTCTGCGGTCTACTGATGGTAACTATATCTGTATAAAATTTCCGAGATGGATAAAGGACTTCTCCCTTTAAAATTTCTTATAGATTCAAACTTGGATTTTCTTTTGGCAGTTATGAGCACTTTGTTTGTATGCTCCTTTATATGCTCCTATTATCCTTCCAAGGAATCATTATCCAGGTGGGTTTTTCCATTCTTTCGGATAATATATACTTATATATTCTCTTTTTAATATCTTAACAAATTTAGTATCTATATTAATGTACCCCATAGATGGATTACCAAACTGATATAGTTTTGGACACTATTTCCCTCTCTATGATGCACTCGATACAATCCCATGTATTCAACATTTTTGTGGACTGCAGAGCCCTCTCCCGGGACTTTCAGGTCAGCACTTGAGCCCATTAGCTCCACCCACTTTTCAATTATGTGATGTTCATCTCTACATTATCTTATTAAAATAGTGTAAATTGTTGTGTATTTCAATGTTCTGACTGTATTTTTTCTATTTTAGTAAATATTAATTGACATTATCTAACTCTCCTGAGGAAGCCCAAGTTCGGGTGAAACATGTTGAGAAAAAGAGCAATAAATGAAAAGTTCATCTCTGTTTAGTGATGTTTGGTTTTTAAAAAACGTTTTCATGGACATTTGATGTCAATTATGCAATATCAATTTATATTGTGAAATTTAATAAAACTTTTTTCTATTAATGTAATCTTTTTGTATTTTTGCGCCTTAAAAGTCCCATTTCTGTTCTTTGAACTAAATTTTGACTTGATGTAAGGGATGTGGCGCTATATTTCTAGTTTTCAGCAACTCAGCTCATTTTCAAAAAATTCTCCTTTGTGATATATCACATGGTGGCAAACACCAATCAACTTCATGAGTTGGCTTCTTGAAACCTATTTTTTAAATATCTATTTTGAGTTTGTAACTTTCTTTACATTTGTGTTTAACTATCCATTTTTCTTTGTGTATTTTGTAAAGTGACAATGGCGACCTATAGGGGCTCGGGATTCGATGGCCTGATGGACAAAATACATCTGGCACAAGGTGCTTCCTTTGGTGGAATAACTCTAGATCGCTTCTTCTGGAGTTTGAAAAAACTACTAGAAAAGAAGGCACGTATTTTTTGGAACAGAAAATATTTTTCTAAATATATTGAGGATAAAATTGTCCCTTGGGGTCTTCGAGTCCAAATATTTCCAAATCTTTTTAAAGTGGAGACTGAATTTAAAACTGAATGGGAATGTAATTTACAAACCTGTTCCTTTGCAATGATGGGGTCCCTATGTCAACATTATTCCAGAGAGATCGCGAACATTGATAGGGATATTGAAAAACTGTATTCTGATAATGAAACTCTCTTTGCAGACGCTTCCTTTAAAGAATCTGAATTAGCCCTGGAAAAACATCTAGAGGCATTTGTAGCTGAGATTTTGAAAACCAAGGATAAAAAATATTATAGAGACAGACTCTCTTATGAGACAAACACTGCCTACAAATGGCCTCTAGAGGGAGGGGGGCGAAGGAAAAAGACTTCGTCCCAAAGAAATACAAACTCTAATCAAGAACCTTCTGATTCTGATGAATCTAATTTTTCCTCTGTTTCCTCACAGCAAGCAGGATCTTCCCAGGGCTCAAAAGCAGGCACTGACAAACGGAAATACAGTTTCTCATCACTAAAATCCTCTGGAAAAAGAAACCAGAAAGACAATGTTCGTTCGGGTTTACGATCTCAGAAAGGGACAAATGTAGGTGATTCCCAACCTCCATCGGAAGTAGGTAACCTATCACAAACCAATGTGAACCATGCTCCTCTTCCCAAACATAGCCAGCCAATCTCTGTTTCCCCGTCGGGGGACCACTTGGTGGTTCCCCTGTCAGGGGAACCAAAAAACGCACCAATTTTCACCTCCCAAATGACTATGGACTCAAGGAAACCTCCAAGTACTCTGGGGACAAATCCCAAAATAACAAACAAGATAGTTTCCAAATAATTAATCTATCCTCCTGTCCCCTATCAGAGGAGCAGACACAGGTCTTGAGCCTTGGTCTGACCTTCTGTCCGGAACAGGAGGTGGACTCATTTGAAATTATTAAAGATGTCAACCTTTTTGCTCGTAGGTTGATGTTTAAGGCAATTTATGACAAACAACAAATCGCACCTGAGACTGATCAATTCTCAGCTGAGATTTGGAGAGATAAAACTATAAAGGAGGTTAAAGCTATTAACGACTTGATGGAACTTTGGGAGGAGAGCAACCCCCTGGATCTCCCATTGGAGGATCCGGGGGCTTGCCCTCTACCCTCTCTTGACACTGGTATAGGTACGGTTTTCCCCCGGCCCTCCATGTATAAACCAAAATCTAGGTGTTTTCCAGTCCTTCAGGGCAATCCAAATATTTGGGCGTTTACCCAACAGGTATGCAAAGAGATTCAAAACACCAAATGGCGACCTTGGAATAGCAGATCCAATATAAGTTCAAAACAACGTCAAGCTATCAAATCATTACAAATGAATGATCAATTGATCATAAAGCCTTCCGACAAAGGAGGCAATATAGTCCTAATGGACCTAAAAAATTATAAAACTATGGTTCTGGATCTGTTATCCAACCGCCAATGGTACCGTCCCATTCCTGTTTCTCAGGTTTCATATATTCAAAATAAATACAAACGCCTCATTACTCAGGCCTTTTTGAATAATTTAATTGACAAAAAAACCTGCGAATTTCTACTTGTTGAAAATCCTAGACTACCTACTATGTACGCATTACCGAAAATACATAAGAATGCCTCTTTTCCCCCTGGGCGTCCGATTATCTCGGGAAATGGATGCCTGACAGAATCAGCTAGTAAACTCATTGATGACTACTTAAGACCACATGTCAAGTCATTGAGCTCATACATCCAGGACACAGCTGATCTGCTGAGATCCTTGGATGGACTTTGCCTACCTGATGAAGCCTGGTTGGTGGCCATAGATGTGGAGGCCCTTTACAACTCGATCCCCCACAAACTGGGGGCTCGAGTTGTGGACGGCTTCCTCTCTGAACGGGGGCCATCAGCCAGGCAATACAATAATTTTGTTTTAGAACTGTTGCTCTTCATCTTGAGCAACAATATTTTTATCTTCGACTGCTCCCACTACCTCCAGGTGCAGGGGGTGGCGATGGGGACCAAATGTGCCCCATCGTACGCCAACCTGTACCTGGGGGGGTGGGAGAGGGAGATATTTTCGGCCATTCAGTTCAGTCATTTCTTTGAGAATATTTTGATCTGGAAAAGATTTATTGATGATATCTTTATTGTCTGGACTGGAACTCGGGATGAGCTGTCGCAATTTTTACTGTGTCTTGAAACTAACTCCTACAATCTCAAGTTTACGATGACCTGTGATCAAGTTACTGTAAACTTCTTGGATATCAAGATTTATGTAAATGAGGATAAAACTATTGGTTCCTCTCTTTACAGAAAGCCTTCTGCAGGCAATACTACTCTTCATGCTGACAGTTCTCATCCCGCGTCCCTTGTCCAGAGCATACCATTCAGTCAGTACCTAAGATTAAAAAGAAATTGTAGCAAAGAGGCTGATTTTGAATTAGAAGCCAAAGCGTTGCAAACCCGTCTCCTAGAACGAGGCTATAGTAAAAATTGCCTTAAGCGTTCATACAATAGAGCAAAACAGAAGGATAGACATCAATTAATCCACCAAGTGAAGCCATATAAATCTGAATCCAAAGTCCGCGTAATCACCACTTTTGTTGGTGAACATAAAAAAGTACGTCATATTTTTGAAAAATATTGGCATCTTCTTTCTACAGATGATGTCCTCTCAAAATATGTGGGAGCTCACCCACAAATTACCTACCGCAAATCTACCTCTTTGAAAGATCGTTTGGTTCATAGCCACCTTACCTCAAGAATAAAAACACATAGAAAAGGTACTTCCCCTTGTGGAAAATGTGAATTCTGTGATTTACTGAACAATTCGACTGAAATAATGCTGCCCTCTGGTCAAACCTTTAAGCCCAACTTTTATGCAACATGTAAGACTATTGGAGTTGTTTACCTTATGACATGTACTTGTCAGGCTTTCTATGTAGGGAAAACTAAACGACCTTTCTTCCATAGAATTAGAGATCATGTATCCCTTATCAAGAAGAAAAAAATGGAGACCCCCATTAGTCGACATATGGGGCTCTATCATTCATACGATATCTCACAGATGAAGTTTTTTGCGCTAGAATATGTACCAGACTTCAATCGCGGAGGTGATATTGATAAAACTCTTTTACAGAGAGAGTCAAAATGGATTCATAACCTTAGAGCCACTGTGCATCCTGGCTTGAATGAATCTCTGAGCTTCAAACCCTTTTTATAGGGGTAGGTCGCCATTGTCACTCTTTTTCCTGAGAACACTACTGGTTTTCACCTAAATATGTTTATTATTATGTGTATTCTGTTTATAAACCTTTTGTACTGTATTTTATTATCATTCAGATGTTCATCGCCTTTTTTGTCTGGTGTGGTGCTTGCTGGCCTATTGATCGTGGTGGAGGGCTCTTTGGCCAGTTCCACTGCTCCAGTGTATCTGTATTTAATCAGTATTAGCCACTTTTGGTTTTGGTCCCTTTAAGGAGCAATATTTGCAGCCTTATATACATTTGTAGCAAAATGTTTTGAAATGGGGTTTGAGTGCCTCATATGGACACGTGAGGCGTTATTTTTGGAGTCTCTAGACCTCATCCGTCTATTTTTCTCTTAACTTGCGCCGTTTCAGTCACCAAAGGGTTAAAACGCTTGCGCTAAACTGCGGCCGTTATCTTGGTTACACCTATATGTTCCAAGATAACAGAGGTAGTATATATGGATCTGTTTTGTGACCCAAAAACATTCCTACATACTGATCACCTTCAGTCTAGGGATATTTTAAATATCCCTTCACTGACGTGCACTGGCAATTGTCAGTCCATTTCCCTTTTTTACTCCCTTGCTGACAGTCTTTCAGATGTGGCTTTACATCCTGTGATTCAATTTGCTATCAGCACAGAGGTCAGCTGTTCTGGCTTCCTGTCGTGGATGGCACTTCCTGTTGTGGATGGCACTTCCTGTTTCACGGCTGTCACTTCCTGTGCGTCTGGCGCTCCTGCAGTGACATCACATGTCCTCACCTGACCATTTGGCACCGAGATTTTGGCGCCAAAACGGCAGGTGGAGAGGGTTATTTAAGGGGATTTGTTTGAGCTCTTCACTTGTGCAGCTCAGCGGAGGTTTATTCCCCAAACAACACTTGTTAAAGGTAAGAGACTTAGCAGATTATTTGCCATCCGTTTTTTGTCCGGCTACTGGTCACTAAAATGCCCCCTCGTTTTTGCTCTATTTAAAGGGGCTTTAGGTACCTCACTCTGGCCTCCCTATTCTCTGGATAGTTATCTGTCCTGGCTGGCACCCTGAGTTGATGCAGACCCTCAACATAGGTAAATATATACCTGGCATATGATGACCAGTCTGCGGTCTACTGATGGTAACTATATCTGTATAAAATTTCCGAGATGGATAAAGGACTTCTCCCTTTAAAATTTCTTATAGATTCAAACTTGGATTTTCTTTTGGCAGTTATGAGCACTTTGTTTGTATGCTCCTTTATATGCTCCTATTATCCTTCCAAGGAATCATTATCCAGGTGGGTTTTTCCATTCTTTCGGATAATATATACTTATATATTCTCTTTTTAATATCTTAACAAATTTAGTATCTATATTAATGTACCCCATAGATGGATTACCAAACTGATATAGTTTTGGACACTATTTCCCTCTCTATGATGCACTCGATACAATCCCATGTATTCAACATTTTTGTGGACTGCAGAGCCCTCTCCCGGGACTTTCAGGTCAGCACTTGAGCCCATTAGCTCCACCCACTTTTCAATTATGTGATGTTCATCTCTACATTATCTTATTAAAATAGTGTAAATTGTTGTGTATTTCAATGTTCTGACTGTATTTTTTCTATTTTAGTAAATATTAATTGACATTATCTAACTCTCCTGAGGAAGCCCAAGTTCGGGTGAAACATGTTGAGAAAAAGAGCAATAAATGAAAAGTTCATCTCTGTTTAGTGATGTTTGGTTTTTAAAAAACGTTTTCATGGACATTTGATGTCAATTATGCAATATCAATTTATATTGTGAAATTTAATAAAACTTTTTTCTATTAATGTAATCTTTTTGTATTTTTGCGCCTTAAAAGTCCCATTTCTGTTCTTTGAACTAAATTTTATCTTTACACAGTGTTTACTTCAAACACTTTGTTAATTAAAGTTGGGTGATTGTAATGATTTTTTTTTTTAAATTAAAGATATCTTTATCAAGCTAAAATTGCAATTCATTCACTGCAGTATAAAAAAAGCATTAGATGCTGCAAAGGCCCTGTGCATGCATAGGCAGCAAATACAGATAGGCAACAATACTTGTAATTAGGGATGAGTTTGATGTACAAATCAAACGTAAGTTCAACTCGAACATTGAGTGTTCGCCGAGAAATTTGAGCGCCACGGAACTCCCCACAATGCACTGCGAGATCACAGTGCATTGCTGTATGATGCTGTAAAATGGTAAGGGGGTACAACAGTACCCCAACCATTTCACCAAAATTTTCATTTCCATTTCACCGGTGGCCCCGCCCTCCATTATATAAGAACTGTCAGAAGAAGAGAAGCGTCACACAGCGGGAGCCTTCCATTGATGCGGAGCGGCCCGAGAATGAAGCAAAGAAGAAGAGACGCCGTGGAGGAAGATGCCGGACGAGAACACCGGAGCAAGAAGCAGAGGATCGGAGGAAGAAGAAGATGGAGGAAGAAGAAGATAGAGGAAGAAACCGAAGGATGAAGGAAAGAAGAAAAGAAGAAAGAAGAAGGAAGAAGATGGAAAGAAGAAGACTTAAATAAAGGAATTGTCAAAAATTGTCTCTTGTCATTTTTAACACTTTTGTCACGGGGTAGGTAGGGGTAATTTGGACCCCCTTACCATTTCACACAGGGGGGGGCGGGATCTGGGGGTCCCCTTGTTAAAGGGGGCTTCCAGATTCCGATAAGCCCCCTGCCCACAGACCCCCACAACCACCTGCCAGGGTTGTGGGGATGAGGCCCTTGTCCTCATCAACATGGGGACAAGGTGCTTTGGGGGGGACCCCCTCTTTTCCTGCAGCCTGCCAGGTTGCGTGCTCGGATAAAGGGTCTGGTATGGATTTTTGGGGGAACTCCACACCATTTTTTTTTTTTATCAATGACTTTCAATGACTGTTCTCTGTATTACAGACAATTCATTATAGTCGCGAGTGCTTTTAAATTACTTTTTTTCTTTTGGAAATTACACTTTGTGCAGGGACAGTTCTAAACACGGGAAACATGCGCCCGTTTACAGGCATACTATACACACCCCCCAGGTACGAAATTTAAAGGAATATTACACTTTTATTGTTTCACTTTAAGCATTATTAAAATCACTGCTCCCGAAAAAATAACTTTTTTTTTGCATTGATACATGTCCCCTTGGGCAGGATCCAGGTCCCCAAACCCTTTTTGGGACAATAACTTGCATATAAGCCTTTAAAATTAGCACTTTTGATTTCGAACGTTCGAGTCCCATAGACTTTAATAGTGTTCTAAAGTTCACACAAATTTTAGGTCTGTTTGCAGGTTCTGGTGCGAATCGAACAGGGGGGTGTTCGACTCATCCCTAGTGTCAGGTGTGAATGGGGAGCAGGTGTGTTAAATTTGGAGTTATCACTTTCACTCTCTCATACTGGTCACTGGACGTTCAACATGGCACCTCATGGCAAAGAACTCTCTGAGGATCTGAAAAAAAGAATTGTCGCTCTATATAAAGATGGCCTAGGCTATAAGAAGATTGTCAAGACCCTGAAACTAAGCTGCAGCACGGTGGAAAAAGACCATACAGCAGTTTAACAGGACAGGTTCCACTCAGGCAGTTTCTTTATTCTTTTTATAGCAATACAGCTTATACATTTATACATACATTACATACATTTTGTCAAGATACATTATCTTCCTTCTAACATTCAACCACCTAAAAAAACTAAAAAAACTAAGAGAATAAATAAAACATCCTCTCCCAGTATGGTTCAACTTGGATTTTCGGGGTCCCAAGCCTCTACCCAACCTTTCCAAATAGCATCAAATTTATCTCGACACCCTCTATGTATATAAGTAAATTACGCCTTTATTATGGTCTCTTTTATTTGTGTTTTCCATTCTTCGACCGTCGGGGGGTGTATTTAGTTCCACTATATTTAATAAACATAGTCTTGGTTCTAGTGGTATTTCTATACATAGTACCCTATTTATATTTTAAATTATATCCTGCCAATATCGGTGGAGCTTGGGACATCTCCACAGCATGTGAATTAGATTTGCCGGTGTACCCTTACATCGAGGACATAAAGAGGATTCCCTGCGTTTCCATTTAAACAGTTTTTCTGGGGTGTAGTATGATCTATGTGTAATACAAAGTTGTGTTAATTTTTGAGTGGTTGACAGTGATACCTTTGGGATTGCGGATAAGACCTCAGACCACTGAGCATCCGTCAGTGCTCCCAGGTCTCGTTCCCACTGGTTGGCACCACTTAAAATACTTATCACTTCCAGTTTCTTAGACCATAGAGATGATCGGGGATATTGTGGTCCTTGGTAATCTCTATAGTAACCAGGCAGAACTGCCGGCTTTAGTCCCAGGTGGGACAGGAGAGCCCAGGAAGGCGGTGAAAGGCAGCTGTGAGGACCCCTTCCGTCACAGGTAAAAGTAATCCAGTAGCTACCTAGCTGTTAGGATTGATTTTACTTTTCTTAGCATTGCCGGCTGAAAACACTGATACTGGGGTCATGACTGCACCTGCAGCCATAGTCCCGGTATAACAACTGAAACGCAAGGAAGTATGGGTAACATATTTTAGGGTTGCCCTAAACCTGCCTTTGAAATTACACACCTGTACGATGTATACAATGTACTACAGCAAAAGTGACATTAGCAAAGAAATAAATACCATTGAAATTATATTTTACGTTCTTCACATCACCCCTATGTTATTGTTGAATGTTGCAAATTTGCTGAGAGGAACTTCCTCTATATTTGTTCATATTTTTGCACAGTGTTTTGGATACGAAACAGTTAACTTTTTCTTTCTCATTTCTATGAATATACAGTACAATAAAATTCAAGTGAAAGAAATGATATTTCACTGCCAGCTTGTTATTCTTTGTAAAAAAAAAAGGGACGGTGACTCCCCTATAAAAAACATATGTACAAGACCCAGTATTTTTACCTTTCTAAAATGGTACTTTTGCTGTAGCACATTCTGCAGCAATAAAAACAATAAAATATTGGGGCCACATGCCTTTAACACGAAGAATGTACCTTGCCAGGGAGGAGCCCCTGGTAAAACATTTGGTCTATATTTTAATGAGGAGAAGGGCCTCTTTCTCACAACCTGGGCCTGGGGTATGGGTTACTATCTTTACCTGTTGGTGATGTCCACCCTCTAAAATATTTTTTTTCCCATTGTGGGCATCTGTAGCTCATCTCCAGCTGTGTCTGTTTGCTTCACATGTCCATGCGCCTAAGAACATGCTATTTAGCAAGTAAGATATTGACAATCTGCAAGGAAGAGTAAGGACTGGCCATAGAGGGACCATTGTTTATTATATTTTATCACATGTACTTATATAGCGCCATCAATTTATGTAGCACTTTACATATACAGTATATTGTACAGTCACATCAGTCCCTGCCCTCAAGGATCTTGCAATCTAAGGTCCCTAACGTACGTTCGCTCACATACTAGGGCCAATTTTAGGTAGGAGCCAGCATGTCTTTTGAGTGTGGGAGGAAACCCACGCAGGAACAGGGAGAACATGTAAACTCCAGGCAGGTAGCGTCGCTGTTGGAAATCAAACCCACTACCCTAGTGCTTCCAGGCGTAAGTACTAACCACTGTGCTGTTTGATCACTTGGATCACTTTGACACATTTGGCCAGCTTCATAGCAATCACATATACAGATACAAGTACAAGAAAAACAGAAATGGAAGGTGCACACACCTAGTGCATTACCACAGTAAATTTAATAATAAAAAATTGTATAAAAGTGGGTACTCACAAAAATGCAACTGAAAAAAAGCCATAAACACAGTGCATGGACATGCACATAACATGGTGTACAGATAACGCGTTTCGGGGCCTAGCTCTGAGGAAGGGGTGCATTCCCGAAATGCGTTAGCTGTACCCCGTGTTCTGTGCATGTCCATGCACTGTGTTTATGGCTTTTTGTCAGTTGCATTTTTGTGAGTACCCACTTTTATACAGTTTTTATATTATTAAATATCTCTGGTAATGGGCTAGGTGTGCGCGCCTTCCATTTCTGTTTTTCTTGTAGTTTCCTTCGGATTACCCCATCTGATGAAGGCAGATTCCACCTAGTCCTGGGATACCATATATACCTTTTACACCACTATTATATCTGATATCTGACACCTATTACCCCTCACCTTAGAAGACCTATTAGCACTGGAAGTGACTGTGTTTTTTGTATCTCAGACACAAGTACAGTTCAAGCCATCTATACCGGATTGAACTTTACTTGTGTCTGTATATGTTATTGTATGCTTTGTCATAGAGCTAAATATAGCTAATTAGAAGGTATCATCTCCCCTAAATGTTTGGTGTAGGATGCCTCTGTTTTTAAGTATTTTAATATTGTATGCTAAAGACTACATTTTTTATGTTACTTTGGATTTGTCTCCAATGCTTTGCCTTTATAGTCTGCTGCTTTAGGCTACTAGAGATACATACTCCTAGTTTTTTCTACATATTTCTATTTTTATTGCATAGTGCAGGTCAGTAATTAAAAGGGCAGGGATGTCTGAAGCTATTAAAAGGGCAGGGATGCCTGGAGCTATTAAAAGGGCAGGGATGCCTGAAGCTATTACAAGGGCAGGGATAGCTGAAGTTGCTTGATTATTCTTTAATAGGAGTAAATAATTATGTGCTCTTTGCTGTAACCCCCTTGTATTTTGTGTATTTATTGTGGTGGTTTTGGGGACACACTTGGTTACGTGTATGGATTACGATCTTCACCTGTTGGTCCTGTCCACCCTCTAGAACTTTATATATACTGTACGTGGGTGTATTAAAAACCTCAGTTAAATAGATCATTGTTGCTTGCTTTATGACGTTCATGAAATTGTTAAAATGTTAAAGTTGGGTATGTAATATGTAAGCTGTTGCCTAAAACTCTGTGAGTGACAGTGCCAAGTGAAGCTTACATGATCAGGATTACCAAGTCGCGTATGGTACAGGAAGTGATTGTAGCCTCTATAATTTTTCTTTTAAGTAGTCCCAGACTGCTTCATAATCTGTCACTCCTGCTCAGTATAAACAGATTTGCAATAATAGTTTTGGTTCTCTTTTGAAGTTCTTGGCTTTGCTAGAAAAAATATGAGATTCATTGGGTGAAAACGGCTGTTACATCAAATGACGTTAGCCCCTACTTGAACAGGCAAAAAGGTACAATAATCCAGTATACTTGTATTAAACACTCATTGTTTGATATAATACAGTAAAACTTGTTATTATATTATGTAAAACTGCCTATCGGGTTGCAGCTATTTAACATTACGTAATCTGCACAAAATGCAAGGTAGTCATTTTGGTACATTGGTTTTCTACTTTCAATATAGGTTTGTTATCGTTTACAATGGGAGTTTTGATGCCACAAATTTAGATGCAATAATTTAGAACACAATTCTTTTTTAGCATATGGTGCAATATAACACAATAATCAAAACTGGAAAATTGATTTGTAAACACAAAAAATTACTGACTACACCTAAAGAAATAACAGCTACCCTTTGAGGCTTAACCTAAATGTAACTCTTAAATCTAAAGCTAACCATAAACCAAACCCCTAAACTTAACCTCTATCTAACACATAAATCTAACCTTTAACCTCACACTAACCCTTAAAGTAAACTTGTCACAAACCAGGGCATTTAGAGTATATGCTGAGAAATTTTACAGGCAGGGGCTTCTTCAGTGAAAACCAAGTGTCAAAATGAACAGTAAGTTAAAAATTATTTTAAGTTATATGGAAATTAATTTTTTTTCCAAACACCCGATAGGCACCCTATGCTGTATCTCTTGCAATATCTTTAAAAAAGTAATTGCTACTATTGTATCTGGAATTGGCTTCTCCTTTGGGCATTGTGCCTCGAAGTTTCCAGTTTCTCCACAGCCATAATGTTTTTATCCGGTAAATTGCCCAGTGCCATGTGATCTAGCCAGATGCCTTCTTCTCTGAGGCCAGGGCCCACGGGCCATGGCCAGCTCCCAGCAGGGCCTACTGGCTGTCGGTCCTGCTGGGAGCGGGCCGTGGACCTGTGGGTCCTGCTGGCTTGCTGGTCATGGTCTGTGGGTCCTGTGGGGCCTGCTGGGCACTAGCCTAGGGTGACCAGATGCCCCTGGTTTCCAGGGACAGTCCTCGAATGGAGGACACCGTCCCTGGACCAAGTTTGTCCCCGCTTTGCAGGGCCGATCCTGGGCCGGTGCACCACGAGCAATTGCGTATAGTTTATATACTGTTTTTGTGCGTGTTTGCAAAATTAAAGTGGGCTAATCTGGATGAAGTTCAGGGCCACATTTTTGTCCCAATCCAGCCCTGCCACAAGGTATGCACACTACAATCTGCATCTTACAGCCTGTTCATAAAATGTGGTGCCCACCCAGGTATGTGTGTAACGATTGCACTTTGTGCAATCTGTGTAGAGATTGAGACAAGGAGTGAAACAGAGTTTAAAATATGGTAGCTTTCCTCAAAGAGGCAGGGATCCTTTAATGTGTTATTTAGGGCATTTAGAGATTCAGCAATTTTAAATATAATTTTAAAGAAAAAAAAATAGAAAACAGTGCAAGAGAAATATTTATGGAAAATATTGTTACAAAATAGTCAACAGTGACAGTACAATAAATGGGATTTAAAAATGAAAGGTGCAGAGTTTGCCTGGTCTTTGTCTGTCTGTGACTGTGCAGAATCAAATTCACGTTAGAGTAAGTCAGATTTTGACAGAGTCACTGGCCCCCAAAATGACTCTTAGCAATCAGGCATGGTTTTTATGGAAAACTGACAAAAGCAGAAAGCAGCATTCATGGCTCCTAAAGAAGGCTTTGCCGAAATGATACAACCAATCAAAAGGTCTAAGGGATGTGCTGATGGGTGTTGAGGTATTTTGTGATGCTCCAGTGGACAGTCCCTCGTTGCCTTTGACAAGTATGTCAGTATTTTCAGATGCCCATGTTTTACAGTCCAACAACTAACATTTTATTGAACAGAAAGAAATCATGATTTGTTAGACATCAAGCATGATATGGTTTGTATATATTCTTTTTAAGAGAGGTAATGGAGTTGATTTATTAAAAACAAATAGACTGTGCACTTTGCAAGTGTAGTTGCTCCAGAGCTTAGAAACTGAGGTGAAGCTTCACTTTGCAATGAATACCCAATTAATTGATGAAAAAATTAATCTTATCTGCTTTCTGCACCTCGTAATATAGGAGTGTTTGATGTCTAACTCATAGACTTTTTCTTACATCTGTGTAATTGTGATCCATGAATGTGTTATTTTTAATTACTATTATATGAAATTTGTATTTATAAAATATGGCACACTAAATGCAAATAAATCAATCATTCGCAGTGCTTTAAATCTTATACTACATACCCATCCAACAACTGTATGTCACCAAATGCAATAATACATACATACAATGGTGCCTGGGTATGTGGTATATGATTTGATGCACTGGATAGGATTGATTTATTTGCATTTAGCATGCCATAATTTATAAACACACATCTTTGTGTGATTTTATTCTTCTTCAAATGCTAGTACCTTAGAGTTAGGTGACGTTTGTAGCACTAGATAGCTTCTAAAATATATGAAACGTAGCTCTCTGTGGAGATTTACAGGCCAATATTAATAGGCTCTAAATTAAAAGACATCCTACTAATGGGGTTTTTGAAATTTTACTGAGTTTAATGAGATTTATGATGACCTGTTTTGTGTCATTTCAGCATGGTCTTAGATGAGCAGTGTTCTGGTGGGGGGGTTATACAAGATATGTTTCATGATTCTACCTGGCCCTAGACACAAGATCTAATCATGATTTTTTTTTCTTTTTTGATTACTTGCAAATTTTAAAGAGACTAGGGTGGCACTAAATTTGACGTGAATCCCTATTCTCCCCACTCAGTTTGGGCTTAGTCGGCCATCATTTTTGTCACAATGTGACTTTGACAGGTCATGTAAGTCTAAATATCATTTAATCTATGATTACATGTAATGGTGGATGCGTAATGCTGACATGTAGGGATGAGCCGAACACCCCCGGGTTCGGTTCGAACCAGAACCTTCGAACGGACCGAAAGTTCGCGCGAATTTTCGAACCCTATACGTTATAATGGACGCGAACGTTCGAAATCAAAAGTGCTAATTACAACGGCCAATATGCATGTTAATGTCATAAAAACAGGTTTGGGGACCCGGGTCCTGCCCCAGGGGACATATATCAATGCAAAAAGAACTTTTAAAAACTAACGTTTTTTCGGGAGCAGTCATTTTAATGATGCATAAAGTGAAAAAAAAAAAGTGAAATTTTCCTTTAAATATGGTACCTGGGGGGTGTCTAAAGTATGCCTGTGAAGTGGCATGTGTTTCCCGTGTTTAGAACTGTCCACACTTCAAGTCCTATAGGTGCCTCTGGGAACAAAATATAGCTCTGTGTGTGTAATGGGACTAACACACTTCAAGTCCTATAGGTGCTTCTGGGAACAAAATATAGCTCTGTGTGTGTGATGGGACTAACACACTTCAAGTCCTATAGGTTCTTCTGGGAACAAAATATAGCTCTGTGTGTGTGATGGGACTAACACACTTCAAGTCCTATAGGTGCTTCTGGGAAGAAAATATAGCTCTGTGTGTGTGATGGGACTAACACACTTCAAGTCCTATAGGTGCTTCTGGGAAGAAAATATAGCTCTGTGTGTGTGATGGGACTAACACACTTCAAGTCCTATAGGTGCTTCTGGGAAGAAAATATAGCTCTGTGTGTGTATGGGACTAACACACTTCAAGTCCTATAGGTGCTTCTGGGAAGAAAATATAGCTCTGTGTGTGTAATGGGACTAACACACTTCAAGTCCTATAGGTGCTTCTGGGAACAAAATATAGCTCTGTGTGTGTAATGGGACTAACACACTTCAAGTCCTATAGGTGCTTCTGGGAACAAAATATAGCTCTGTGTGTGTGATGGGACTAACACACTTCAAGTCCTATAGGTGCTTCTGGGAAGAAAATATAGCTCTGTGTGTGTGATGGGACTAACACACTTCAAGTCCTATAGGTGCTTCTGGGAACAAAAATATAGCTCTGTGTGTGTGATGGGACTAACACACTTCAAGTCCTTTAGGTGCTTCTGGGAAGAAAATATAGCTCTGTGTGTGTAATGGGACTAACACACTTCAAGTCCTATAGGTGCCTCTGGGAACAAAATATAGCTCTGTGTGTGTGATGGGACTAACACACTTCAAGTCCTATAGGTGCTTCTGGGAAGAAAATATAGCTCTGTGTGTGTAATGGGACTAACACATCAAGTCCTATAGGTGCTTCTGGGAACAAAACACTTCAAGTCCTATAGGTGCTGATGGGACTAACACACTTCAAGTCCTGTGGGTGCTTCTGGGAAGAAAATATAGCTGTGTGTGTGTGATGGGACTAACACACTTCAAGTCCTATAGGTGCTACTGGGAAGAAAGTATAGCTCTGTGTGTGTAATGGGACTAACACACTTCAAGTCCTATAGGTGCCTCTGGGAACAAAATATAGGAGCTTGCCTGCCTGCCACGAACACACTACAAGTCCTATAGGTGCTTCTGGTAACAAAATATAGGAGCTCTGACGAACACACTACAACTCCTATAGGTGCTTCTGGTATCAACCTATAGGTGCTTCTGGTAACAAAATATAGGAGCTCTGCCTGCCTGCCACGAACACACTAAAAGTCCTATAGGTGCTTCTGGTAACAAAATATAGGAGCTCTGCCTGCCTGCCACGAACACACTACAAGTCCTATAGGTGCTTCTGGTAACAAAATATAGGAGCTCTGCCTGCCTGCCACGAACACACTACAAGTCCTATAGGTGCTTCTGGTAACAAAATATAGTAGCTCTGCCTGCCTGCCACGAGCACACTACAGCCCCTCTTTCTCAATCAATCTTTGTAACTGAATCTATCTAACTCAATCTCTGTAAGTGAATCTCTCTAACTATCTAAATGCAGCAGAGTGTCACAGAATCAGCCTGCTCAATCTGCGCCGGAACAGCATGTGACCGGCGCAGACGGCGTGGCGGCGTTTTATAGGGGGGGGCGTGTACTACAGCCCCTGAGCTGTAATTGGCTACAGGCGTCCTGCCTGTAGCCAATTATGGCTCTTCGAGTTTCCGGGGCTGTGATTGGCCAAGCGGGGTCACAGTGCATGCTTGGCCAATCATCAGCCAGCAATGCACTGCGTCGGCCGCGCCGGCCGCAATGCATTGCGGGGCCGCTCGCATTTGATGCGAGCGGCCAAAATAGTTCGCCGAGCGAGCGAACGCCCGGTGCTCGATGCGAACGTGGGTTCGCATCGAGCACCGGGCCCATCCCTACTCCTTGGTCTTTAGTATATAAATTGGTATAAACTACAAAGACAGCAGTTCAGGTTTTGATGAGGTTGAGATGAACTATCAGGATCTGGCGGATTTCCTTGCCGTTACTTTCTACATGAATTTAATAATATTGCAAATTAGTTTCAATATTAAATATATATCACACGTGGCAAACTTTTCATTTGTCAGCAGATCTTCAGACATACTTTCACAATTCAGTTACTTTCTTGTTGCTTTTGTACCACCTCAGCCCAATAATTATACCTGTCCGGTTTTAAGATGAATACAGCCACATCTGAAAGTACAGCCATGCATTTTCCACTAGCTACATCTACTAGGTCATAGAAAGGGTACCAAAGGCACAAATTTATGTTGGTGTATTTAGAGAAGACATACAAACCTTGTAATATTAAATGTCAGAAAATATAAGAAATGTCTTTGTGTGTTTTGTACAAAATAAGAAGTATATGAAAAGCCACGTCTTTCAAAGTTTTGGAACATTTTGACTATATTTTACAAACAAATTTACCGAATTAAGAGTAAAAAAGGGATGACACGTTTGCTGTAACTGAGAAAAAGAATGGAGAGATTATGATAAAAAATTAGAAGGTCAAACAGTAACTATTTAGAAAAAGCTTTGGGTCAGGTGCTAGATATATTGCTCTTTCTGATGTTCATGATAATATCTCACATGTGTGATGCAATCATCATTTACATATGTGTGCGGGACCTACATGCACGGTTGCAATTGCATGTGAACCCAGGGGGACGGGGGGACTTTTTTTTGTTTTTGTTTTCTTTTTACACTGTCCTTTTACATTTTTTTGGCTCAACTTTATTGCTATCACAAAGGATGAACAAAATCTCTTGTGATAGCATGGGCAGTGACAGGTACTCTTTACTGAACGATCTGGCCCCTCAAAAGAATATGATCAAACTGAGGTTGGTTTGATCAGATGCCTTACAAGCTTAGAGTAATGGCTTGTAAATAACCAACTGAAAATGAAAGTGATGAAATACTCATCACTTCCAGTTTCATTCATCACAGGGAAGGGATCTGTACAGATGTACCTGCCGTTCCTCTCTGGGCAGCAGAACAGACATGTCACAGTGGTCCTGGGCTCCCTGATTGCATCTGATCTCCCCATTCATGCATAAAACTAATCGGGCATCTGTAGAGGCACTCATATCACTTCTACAGGAAAGCCCATCAATTACTGCAAATTTTGATGCCGGGATCATGACGGTAGCTGCAGGCATGATCCTGGTATAAACACATCAACCTGAGGATGTACGGTTGCCTTCTATGGGTGTGAAGTGGTTAAGGGGGTACCCTGTGCAAAAAGAAAACAAAAAAAGTATGTGAGGTTCCCCTAAAAATCCATACTGGCCCCTAATCAGAGCATGCAGCTAGGAAAATCAGGAAAGGCGGGGACAAGTATGCACCCCACATCTGAACCATACCAGGCCACCTACCCTCAACATTGGAAGATATTTTTGCCATTGATGACAAAAAGGGCATCCTCCCCACAACCATGGCTCTGTGGGGGTCTTTGAACAAGGGACTTATTAGAGTCTAGAAGTCCTCTTTAAAATAAGGGGGCTCCCAAATACCCAACCCCCAATGTGAATAAATAATGGAATTCATAAAAAAATCGAACCTAGAAATAAAATGTTCTTTATTGTAAATCTATCACCAATCATGATCCCGCCAACTCCCAGAGCTTTAATAAGCTATATAGGGGAAGGGGTGGGGATAATGGTGACATCATTAAAAAATATAGCCATAGCAATATTTGGGCGATGTCATTGCCCAAATACAACTAGCCAGTAATGTCACTGCAGTGATGTCACCACTATACCTGTCCATTTGCTAAGGTGTCTGGAATTGCCAGCTATGTAAGGCAATGTGTCAGTGACATTGACAGTTGCTAGGGTGCCAGCACTTGCTGCTTCCATAGGAACCACTGAAAGAGGGAATCTGTCATAAACGGAAGCAGTAGAAATACAGCTTCTATATATGGTGTTCGGCACTGGCCAAATGGACAATAATTCAGGCGTTCATACAAGCACCCATACAGTCAACGTTTGCTCTGAACCTAGGTACGGACTTTGGGATCACAGCACAAACGGTGGCCCCTGTTGGGCAGGGAGTATGGGGTCTCACAATTTTTAATGGTGACCCTGGGCACTGCTTATGATAATACAAGGCATGTAAGTTCATCCAAGCACCCAAGTTTGTCCAAGAACCCAAACAGCCAAAGTTTGATCTGAACCTAGGTTGGGACTGAATCATTGGCTCATCCCTGCCCAAATGGTGGCCCCTGTCAGGCAGGGAGTATGGGGTCTCACACTTTTTAATGCCAATCTTGGGCTTTGCATATTATAATATAAGGCCTGTCCTCAAAGCAACAGTAGAGCAGCTCCACTGACAAACAAGTAACTGCATTACTGGACTAGCAAAGGCTTAAATGTCTTGCTCGGACAGTCTTTATACACTGCAAATGTTCAGAAAGAAAGAGGGCTCCAGGGAGTAACAAATTGTATTTATTAAAGCCAAAACTACAACAGTTTTATAGTCTTCACCATATATATCTAGGTTGAATTTTTTCTTGGAGATGTTAGAGGTATCCTACATACATTGATAGTGGAATATTTAAAGCCTACCTGCTATAAACATGGGCCAACCACAAGTATGTTTATGATGCTTGGTCCAAGCCACAAAATGTGCTGGTGACAGATATAGCTTGCCAAATGCGCACTATGCATATTGACTAGACATTAGAAAACCAGATATCTGCTTTTTGTGTATATGAAATTATGTAACTAAATGGAACTTACGAGGGAAAGAGATATAAGGAAATGTATGAATAGATTATAGTGGGCGAAGAGTATAAATAGCCAGAGACCAAGCAGGTAACGCACAGAAAGGCAAGAATAATAGATGGGATCTTAATAGCATATGCACTCAGTACATTGTTTTACAACGTCTATAGTTCAGTATACAATATAAGGATGTCATTCAAGGCCTGGTGATTTCATTGTCCTAGAACACATTTTTTTTCATATGTTGAGGAACAACAGAAAGCAGCTGTACACCAGAAATACACTTTAAGTTTGCACTTGAAAGTAAAGCCAGTGTTTTGTTCATTTTAAAATGAAGTGAGGAACAGACCTGTAAGATGTGACCATGGAGACTGGGACAGGGAGATGGAGAACAGATGGTTGTAGAACATGTAGTGTTAGCTGCACTCTCTACTCTGCTGGGTGATACCTGTACACATATGGTACCTCTCAGTCTCCTAGTCCTCCTCATCCATCTTCCCCACGCTTTCTGTCTTCCTCTTACTAAACGTGCTGCCATTCCTAAGATTTATCTTTCTTCTTCCACTTCCATATCTCTAACAACACCAAATACCACCCCTTTAGGTTTTACATATCGTAATTGAGTTTTTTTGTATCAACAAAATCTGTACTATTATATAGAGCCAATTTTAATAAATAAATAAAAACTTTTTGTACCACAGTCTAGCTCTGCGGGAGGCTAAATATGGCTTCATCATTTGGTCGTTGAAGTCTAAACCTCCCATATTTAGATTATAGTGGTGAACGCAGTGAGGATTTTCAATGACACCAGACGCCGTGTGGATTTGGACCGCTGTGTGTGGGTGAATGAAAGACAGAATGAGTGCATCACATTTGTCTTTTCATTTTACTGCTACTAGTTTTTTATTCCATAAGCAGGCTGTCTCACCCTTTCTAAGTGGGGTGGAAATTAGTTGTTGGGGGAAACACCTGCAATTAGTTCGCATGGTGCCAAAGCAGTCAAAAAAGTCAGGGGGCAATGTTAAGTTGGCTGTTTCCACCTGAGAACTGGGCTGGGCTGTGAATGGGGGAATAATGGGTGCTGCTGAATCTGGGGGTAGCCAATTAGGGTTTGGAAGCACCTCTGGGAGGCTACTCTGGGCTCTACAGGCCTGCGGTTGAATTCTGTGCTTGGTGGCTGTGGTTGTATTTTGCTGCATGTGCTAGCCACCTTACCAGCTTGTACTGCATTTCTGGTGCTCGTTACTTCACCACTAAATACTGCAGTGCTGACATATAAAAGGCCAGGATGTACTGCACTGCTGGTGCTTGCCAGATTACCAAAAAGTATGGCAGCGCTAGTACTTGCACCCTGCTGCATCTGAGCTTAAGCATGTGTTTCTTTCAGTTCAGCAACATGGGGTGGTGTATGCCTGATTTTAGCAGGGACCTCTTCACCATCATCCAAGTTAGCTGTTAGGGTGCCACTGCTTTCTACAGTTTCATAGTTTGAGCCTTATTTTGACAGTGAGGTCTACTCTTCACTCTCATTTGTCATGCTCAGAATCCTGTACGTCTCCTCACCAGTGTACATTTTTGGCCATTTTCTAAACTAACTTTACAGATACCTAGTGGCAACTATGGGAATAAGAGCTCCTGGCTAGCAATCAGGGACCTTTCGTGAGCTAGAAATAAAATTAACTGCTAGTTCTAGCAGAGATCAGGCCTGAACTTGCTAACACTGCTGTTCTGAAGACAATGTATCAGAGGTGACAGTGATCAGAAAAATTATAATGACACTGGTTAGCATAGCATAGTTCTGATTGTGACCAAGATACAGATCCAGACAGACACTATACTAGTAATGGTGGTGATCAGCAACTTATTGCGTGACTGTGATAGTGTGGTGGGCAATCAGGGACTGGAGCTAATTAACACTAGCAGGGAGGGACCCTAACTGACTCTAATAGCCACTATCTGACATCGCTGGTGGCACTAAAACAGTGATCATTAATAATACTGTCACTGTACTAGTGACACTGGCTGAGTGACAGGGGTGATCAAGAGGGCAATCAAAGGGTTAACTGTGTGCCTAACAAGTGTATGTGTGTTGATTTTACTCACAGACTGGCTGGCTTTGCTTCCTGATCACAGCTCTGAATGGTAAGAGAGATTAGGAAGCAGAACCAACCAGAACTGGGTTGTGTGTTTACTGTGCTGTGGTAACCCACAGCCACCAGTAGGTTCACAGCCAAAATCATTGGCTGTGAGCCTGCTGACAAACCCATGCTGTGCCCAACCAAAACACGAGCATCAGGGGATGCATGCCTGTAAACAAGGAAGTTTGCCAACAACGTACGAGTACATATCGGGGAACAACAACAAAGCCAACAGCCAGCAGGAAATGTTAAACTGCTGGTCGGCAAGTGGTTGATTGTCATAGTTATGCAGTAATCTTTCCCTGTTTGCTTACCTCTCCTCATGTGTTCCAACTAAGAGGCCAGCCACTCTCACCTGGTGGGTTTTATAACCTCTCCTCTAAGCATGGCTCCACCCCAGGCCCTATCAGGGAACCCTATATTAACCTGTGCACTGCAAGCCAGTGGGGCTGATCAACCATTGTGTATTCGTGGTGTGTTTGGCTTCCTGGTTCCTGCTTGTGTGCTTTATGTTTGTCTCCGTTACCGACCTTGGCGTGTTCTCAACGATTCCTGTCTGCTTGCGACCTTGACCCTTTGGCATGTCCCTGACTATCCCTGTTTGCTTGTGACCCTGAACCTTGGCGTGTACCTTGTTGTCCGTTTCTGCTTGTGGCCCCGACCTTGGCTTATTCCTCACTATCCCTGTCCTCCTGTTGCCTACTGTGGGTGTGAGCTGGGGGACCCTGGGGGTCGCGACCTGGAGCCAGTTGCAGCCCAGTCCATCCTCACCACTCGAGGCTCTGGTGAACACCAGCTGGCTCTTAGACTCCGCGCCCCAGGGAATCTTACGCTCTAACCCCGGTGGGATCCGTCTTGGTGTCCAGCAGCCCCGTGTTCCGGATCACCTGGACTCCCGTCCACTGCAGTCAGCCATAGGGTCCACTACCTTGCGGTGCACTCCTGATCCCAACGGTGTGCATCTGTCACCTAGCCTCAGGGTGACCTGACATTGATAAAGCATACCAAAACACAAAAGGTAATCTTTTGCAGCTAACCAAGCCCTAAATGTTTTGGCTGAATTATATTTTTTCATGCTTTTATTTTTATTTTTACTTACTTTTTACTTTATTTTACACTTTCCTTCTGGGGGTCTTACGGGAGTTGTAGTGTATGCGCCTAGGGGACTTATGATGCCATGGATGTCCTGAACTTTAATTCCCATGATCTTCAGCACCCTGTAAAGAAGTTCAGAGGCTCTCCTGTGTAGTTCTTCCCCTGGTGGCCGAAGGTCATAATATATTGCAATGTCCAGCATATCAGTAAAAATTTGAGTAATTAACTGTATAGAAACAATATTTCTTCCTCCATTTTCTTGAATTCCAACACTTGGCTAAACTTACTTTTAAATTCAATGTTTTCTGCCGAGTTGGGAATTCACAGTAATACATTGAAATTCTGTTGTCAGAAAAAAAAAAAAAAAAAGCAGTGATTTATGACCAAAGTGTCAAGATATACCAAGTTTTGCAATCACAAAATCTCTATTTACTTCCTAACTGACACAGTTTGATAAGAAAGGCTTAATGTTTAGACTAGTGAAATGGTGGGATTACAAATAACGAGCTCAGTTTGTTTTTCAAATACTATATGAGCTTTAATGCTGTGTGATGTGACTAGGGTTTCATTGCTTATGAATGGAGAGGGGATGATGTTCACAAATGTACCAATTTTAGATCTGAAAACAGTGAAAGCCATGGTTAATATCACATACTTTCTATAAAATGCTTTCTTAAGGTGCCGAGACACACAAGGTTCTAGCCATTTAACATTACTATTTCAGTAGGTATCATGGAGATTCAGCTTTAAAGTATGAGCCAATAAAAGCCAATCCATTGACAAAATGGCAGTTTAAAATGGTTGGACCACTTTTATCTATCTAGAGAAGTTAGAACTGTAAAGTTTGTTTGTAGTTCCACTCAGGGATAAGTTCAGTCCAATTCCAAAGTGATAGCACAGATGTCCCATCAGCTTTGGGGTGTCTGTTAGTTGCATAGACTGCCTCTCCATACAGAACTACCTGCCTTTTAAAGAAGCACCTAACTTCCTCCAGAATGTAAAACCGGGAATGCACTAGCACAGAGTGGTGGCCAGATGCTCACCCACACTGTCAGCGGCCAGACTTCAGAGCCCCCAGATACAGCAATGCAGACTCCTGCAACAGGGTTTTTTCTCTGGAGCCTATTGCCATACTGTTGCCCAATCTAAGCTACAAGGTAATGCCCCCCAGACCACACCCTGGGCTTTATGGGGCTACTTATCAAAGAATACACAGCAATTAGGTTTTGAATCATGCATAAAAATCTCAACACAAGTGAATTATAATAAATAAAATGGACTTATGTTTATTTTAAAAACCCAATCAAGTGCAAAGGAAAAAAAA
Organism: Lithobates sylvaticus; assembly: GCA_028564925.1. Classification (NCBI taxonomy): domain Eukaryota; kingdom Metazoa; phylum Chordata; class Amphibia; order Anura; family Ranidae; genus Lithobates; species Lithobates sylvaticus. The sequence continues at coordinate 255,780,373 of CM053026.1, read as the reverse complement.
CAGGTTTTCTCGCATACGATATGTTGACTGAAGTAACCACAGCCCTTTAGTAATTTATAGGGATACATTTTATTTTTAAATGGACGCGAACGTTCGAAATCAAAAGTGCCAATATGCATGTTAATGTCATAAAACAGGTTTGGGGACCCGGGTCCTGCCCCAGGGGACATATATCAATGCAAAAAGAACTTTTAAAAACTAACGTTTTTTTGGGAGCAGTCATTTTAATGATGCATAAAGTGAAAAAAAAAAAGTGAAATTTTCCTTTAAATATGGTACCTGGGGGGTGTCTAAAGTATGCCTGTGAAGTGGCATGTGTTTCCCGTGTTTAGAACTGTCCTTGCACAAAAATGACATTTGTAAAGGAAAAAAAGAAGCCATTTAAAACCACTTGCGGCTTTAGGTTTGTTCTTAAGTAGAATCTGAACAGGTACATTATGAAGTGTAGCTCCATCCCAAAAAAATCTATTTTTAAGCTTTTTGGAGAACATAGGGAGGGGTTATCACCCCTGTAACATTTGCTGTCTTTGCACATCTGTTCAGAACATGTCACCTCACTTTCCGTCCCAATGACAAATGTTTTTGGAAAAAGTGGGGTTTTAATTGAAACAAGGATTGGTGATAAAGTATCAGTAGAGAGGAGATACCTTTTTCCCAAATTAAATCTAACAGGATAGAATTTCCCTTCCTAGGGGTAGATTTCCTCTCACTTCCTGTTTTCTCTTTCCATTTGCAAGTAGGAGTCGTTTGTAAGTTGGATGTTTGAAAGTAGGGGCCTGGCGTATATACTCTGCAGAAATTTGCCCTATTAGATGTTGGTGTAGCCACAAGACTGGTGGGCACAGAATGGGCCCTGCTGTGAGTTAATAGATCAAGATTTGTAATTGCATGCACCTGTTGAACAGGGCAGAAAAATTGGGGGTGGTGGTGGTGGTGGACGGTGTTGCCACAAGACTGTAAGCTCTCACAGTTACTCTTGGTGGGCGCAGGAATGGGCCCTGCTGTGAGTTATTAGATCAAGATTTGTAATTGCAAGCACCTGATGAACAGGGCAGAAAAATTGGGCCTTTGGCGGTGGTGGTGGACGGTGTTGCCACAAGACTGTAGGCCCTCGTAGTTACTCTTGGTGGGCGCAGGAATGGGCCCTGCTGTGAGTTATTAGATCAAGATTTGTAATTGCAAGCACCTGATGAACAGGGCAGAAAAATTGGGCCTTTGGCGGTGGTGGTGGACGGTGTTGCCACAAGACTGTAAGCTCTCACAGTTACTCTTGGTGGGCGCAGGAATGGGCCCTGCTGTGTGTTATTAGATCAAGATTTGTAATTGCAAGCACCTGATGAACAGGGCAGAAAAATTGGGCCTTTGGCGGTGGTGGTGGACGGTGTTGCCACAAGACTGTAAGCTCTCACAGTTACTCTTGGTGGGCGCAGGAATGGGCCCTGCTGTGAGTTATTAGATCAAGATTTGTAATTGCAAGCACCTGATGAACAGGGCAGAAAAATTGGGCCTTTGGCGGTGGTGGTGGACGGTGTTGCCACAAGACTGTAGGCCCTCATAGTTACTCTTGGTGGGCGCAGGAATGGGCCCTGCTGTGAGTTATTAGATCAAGATTTGTAATTGCAAGCACCTGATGAACAGGGCAGAAAAATTGGGCCTTTGGCGGTGGTGGTGGACGGTGTTGCCACAAGACTGTAAGCTCTCACAGTTACTCTTGGTGGGCGCAGGAATGGGCCCTGCTGTGTGTTATTAGATCAAGATTTGTAATTGCAAGCACCTGATGAACAGGGCAGAAAAATTGGGCCTTTGGCGGTGGTGGTGGACGGTGTTGCCACAAGACTGTAAGCTCTCACAGTTACTCTTGGTGGGCGCAGGAATGGGCCCTGCTGTGAGTTATTAGATCAAGATTTGTAATTGCAAGCACCTGATGAACAGGGCAGAAAAATTGGGCCTTTGGCGGTGGTGGTGGACGGTGTTGCCACAAGACTGTAGGCCCTCATAGTTACTCTTGGTGGGCGCAGGAATGGGCCCTGCTGTGAACTATTAGATCAAGATTTGTAATTACCCGCCCCTGTTAAACAGGGGCTGAAAAATTGTGCCTTAGGCACTGGTGCTGGTGCCACAACACTGCAACCCCTCACAGATACTGTACTTGGAGCACAGCAGTAACACGTGTTGCGAAGCATTTTTTTAAAAAATTGTAAGTACACGCCCCTGTTAAACAGGGGCTGAAAAATTGTGCCTTAGGCACTGGTGCTGGTGCCACAACACTGCAACCCCTCACAGATACTGTACTTGGAGCACAGCAGTCACACGTGTTGCGAAGCATTTTTTTAAAAAATTGTAAGTACACCCCCCTGTTAAACAGGGGCTGAAAAATTGTGCCTTAGGCACTGGTGCTGGTGCCACAACACTGCAACCCCTCACAGATACTGTACTTGGAGCACAGCAGTCACACGTGTTGCGAAGCATTTTTTTAAAAAATTGTAATTACCCGCCCCTGTTAAACAGGGGCTGGAAAATTGTGCCTTAGGCACTGGTGCTGGTGCCACAACACTGCAACCCTCACAGATACTGTACTTGGAGCACAGCAGTCACACGTGTTGCGAAGCATTTTTTTAAAAAATTGTAAGTACACGCCCCTGTTAAACAGGGGCTGAAAAATTGTGCCTTAGGCACTGGTGCTGGTGCCACAACACTGCAACCCCTCACAGATACTGTACTTGGAGCACAGCAGTCACACGTGTTGCGAAGCATTTTTTTAAAAAATTGTAAGTACACGCCCCTGTTAAACAGGGGCTGAAAAATTGTGCCTTAGGCACTGGTGTGGTGGCATGGATCATTGAGGAGGAGGAAGAGGATAGTCAGTGAACATAAGAGGACAGTCACTCAGCATCAGCATAGGCAGTCTTGAAGGGATGTGACATTAAAAATTATTCGGTTATATCCGCCTCAGGTGCCTGGTAGCTGGTGGTGATCCAAGACTGATTCATTTTGATGAAGGTCAGTCGATCAACCGAGGCGGTGGACAGGCGCACCCTATGATCGTTGACAAATCCTCCAGCAGCACTGAATGTGCGTTCGGAAAGAACGCTGGAGGCAGGACAGGCCAGTAGCTCAATTGCATACTGTGCAAGCTCTGGCCAGTGATCCATCCTCAGGACCCAGTAAGCCAGAGGATTTTCGGTGGGAAAGGTGTCCAAGTCTGACCTTGCCCCAAGGTATTCCTGCACCATGTATATCAGACGCTGGCGATGGTTGCTGGAACCGATCATACCTTGGGGCTGCGGACTAAAAAATTGTCTGAACGCATCGGTCAGACGTCCACCTTCCCCACCGCTCTATCTGCTACTGACCGAAGCCTCAGCAACTCGCGCCCAGGACCAGGAGTTGTAACCTCCCAGTTTCTGGGAACGCGTTGCACAGACCTTTCTGCAAGGCCTCCCTGAGATGTCTCATCCTCTGCTCCCTCTGCGACGGCAAGATAAGGTCCGCAACCTTACCCTTGTACCGCGGATCAAGGAGAGTGGCCAGCCAGTAATGGTCCCTCTCCTTGATCCGAAGAACACGAGGATCCTTCCGCAGGCTTTGCAGGATCAGGGAGGCCATGCAGCGTAGGTTAGCTGAGGCATTCGGTCCGGAGTCTTCTGGGTCACTGAGGATGACATGTTCGCCAGCCACCTCCTCCCAGCCACGTACAAGTCCACTGGTTTTGTTGGGACTGTACATCATCCCTAAAAGACTGCTGCTGCTGATGCTGAGTGCCAGGCTCCACCTCCATGCTCACACAATCCTCCTCCTCCTCCTCCTCCTCCTCCTCCTCCTCCTCATCCTCTTCCTGTGTGATGGGTGGGACAGAAGGAACACTGTTCGGATAAAGGGGGCCTTGAGAGGCAAGGAAGTCCTCCTCTTCCTGCCACTGTTCTGCCTCAAGTGCCCTGTCCATTATCCCACGCAGCGTATGCTCCAACAGGTGGACAAGAGGGACAGTGTCACTGATGCATGCACTGTCACTGCTCACCATCCTCGTGGCCTCCTCAAATGGTGAGAGGACAGTGCATGCATCCCTGATCATGCTCCACTGACGTGGGGAAAAAAACCAAGCTCCCCTGACCCTGTCCTGGTGCCATAGTCGCAAAGGTACTCATTGATGGCCCTCTGCTGCGTGTGCAGTTGCTGCAGCATGGCCAACGTTGAGTTCCACCTGGTGGGCATGTCACATATTAGGCGGTTCTTGGGCAGGTTCAGCTCCTTTTGCAGCTCAGTCAGCCGAGCACTGGCATTATAAGATCGGCGGAAATGCACACAGACTTTCCTGGCCTGCCTCAGGACATCCTGTAAGCCTGGGAACCTGCCCAAGAACCGCTGCACCACCAGGTTGAGGACGTGAGCCATGCAGGGCACATGGGTGAGCTGCCCCTGTCGCAGGGCGGAGAGGAGGTTGGTGCCATTGTCAGAAACGACCATTCCTGGCTTAAGCTGACGTGGCGTCAACCACCTCTCGGCCTGCCCCTGCAGAGCTGCCAGAACCTCTGGCCCAGTGTGGCTCCTGTCCCCCAAACACACCAGCGCAAGCACGGCATGGCATCTTTTTGCCTGCGTACTTGCGTAGCCCCTTGTACGCCTACGGAGCACCGCTGGTTCCAAGGACAGAGCACTGGAGGAAGAAGAAGAGGAGGGGGTGGAGGAGAGAGGTGTGTCACAACCAGTAGCAGTAGTAGCGTTTTGGAGGCGTGGTGGCGGAACAACCTCCAACACTACTGCACCTTGTCCTGCATCCCTCCCAGCTGCCAATAGAGTGACCCAATGGGCCGTGAAAGAAAGGTACCGTCCCTGTCCATGCCTGCTGGACCATGAGTCAGCGGTAATATGCACCTTACCGCTGACCGCCCTGTCCAGCGAGGCATGGACATTGCCTTCCACATGCCGGTAGAGAGACGGAATCGCCTTCCGTGAGAAAAAGTGGCGTTTGGGAACCTGCCACTGAGGAACCGCACATTGAACAAACTCACGGAAGGGGGCCGAGTCTACCAACTGAAAAGGCAGCAGTTGAAGTGCTAGCAATTTAGCCAAGCTAGCATTCAACCGCTGGGCATGTGGATGGCTGGGAGTGTACTTCTTTCTACGGTCCAGCAGCTGGGGCAGGGAAATTTGCCTGCTGCAATCGGACGTCGGTGTACTGCAAGTACTTGGTTGTGACACACCTAATTCTACACCTTCAGTCCTCTCAGAGCAGCTTTCAGAGAGGACTGAAGGTGTAGTGGGGTGGAGATCCCAGCTGATGAGGAGCAAGGAGAGGTCCGCTTAGTTCTTTGGTGTGGGTCTTTTATGTGTGCCTGCCAACGTTAACCTTAATGCTGTCAATGGTTCTCCACAGTGCCTAAGCATATTGTTGCAGTTCACAATCACAAACAATACTATAATTTTAAGAAACAAGCAGGCATAATTAGGTATGTTTGTTTTGAGATATATACAGTATATTCTTAATGAATGACCACAAAATAAAGTCTGTGGGTTCCATTCATAGATTCATGTTGAATAGCAGTGTACTTCTTCAAATTAATGCATTTTATGTAAATTCTGTTAATGAAATTTTTGTATTCTGTTCCCTGTATTAAGACTAATCTCTGTTCTGGACTTTGAAGATCTCTCAATGAGACACCTCTCTCTTACTTCCTCAGACTCCCTGTTTTCTTTTATTTAATCTTTCTCTCCCTCCCACTCTCCCACTCAATTTTCTTTCCTTCTCTCTGTTGATGTCTTCCAAAAAATACTCTCTCCCTCCCTGCTGTTCCTATTAACACGAAAAGCGCCTAATAAAGTTCACTGCAGAGGAAATGTAACTCCTACATATTTATTTCAGACATCCATTTGGGTACAGGAACGTCCCCCCCTACTCTCTTGTATACAATTCATCCCTGTTTGCACACTCCTCCCTAAAAAAATTAAAACATTTCTGTGATTTATTGAAATAGTGAAGGAAATTTATTTTTAAAGTGTAGGCAGAAGTCTATGCCGAAAATTAATTTTCCAAAGTCAGTCTATTATTTTTGGCATCAGATGTTTTCAATGACTATATACTAATATAACATATATGTGTGCACACATAGTGTACAGGCCCAGGGTGAAATGAGAACATAGGATGTGCAATGTTAACTTTATAAGGAAGGAGGTTTTAATGAAAGATTGAGGCTGTGTATAAATACACACCCAGCAATATATGTTCTCACAGCTGAAAAACATCCATAAGACCCTAGAAGAATGTACAATCATTGGCATCTAATTTTGTTTAACAGCCAACATCACCCCTACCTGATCTAATTGTTTGGTACAGAACAATACATTTTATGATTAATACTCTTTCCACCTACTATGAAATGAAACCCTCTGTTTTTTACTTAAGTGTGTTTTTGTTCCAAATAACTATAACAGAAAAAAAATCAATTTGTTTGCAGGAAATAATCACATAAGCCTCCTAGAAACTCTATGTGGTACCTATGGTAACATGACATTATAATGTAGCCAAGGCAATCAAAAAGAGCCTTTTAAAAAAAGTTAAGAAACCTGGGAACCATGCAAATATCTTCTTGTGCTTGTTGGATGTGCTGTATTAACTGCATGAAGCCGAGGCTACATACATTATAGAGCACTGTATGAATGACTAAAAAGCTTCCTCTAATTAGCTGAGACAGAGAGTTGGGCAAACAATGTCACATCAAAGGGACGTTAAACATAGAGATCAGCTTTAAAGATGAATTCCAGGTTTGGATAGTTTTGCACACTACGTCCATCTTGAACTTATGTAAGTATGTATGTGTGCTCCCCAGAAGAACTGTAGTAGACATCACTATTGCTTTCCAGCTTCCATTGGAATTTTCCAGGTATGACACATGCATACTTGCATTGATCCAAGATTATTATTATCTTTATACAGGATTATATAGCACCAACAATTTGTGCAGTACTTTACAATATAAAGGGAGACAGTACAGCAGCAATACAATTAAATACAAGAGGGTTAGGAGGGCCCTGCTTATAGGAGCTTACAATCGAATAGGGAGGGGCAAGTGGAAAATAAGGTAATAACTGTGAGGGATGAACTGAAGGGAGAAATAAAATATTCAGATGTCAGCTGGAGGCAGGGTAGGCTTCCCTGAAGAGATGAGCTTTCAGGGATTGCCTTAAAGTGGACAGAGAAGGAAATAGCTGGACAGATTGGGGTAGAGTGTTCCAGAGGATGGGAGACATTCTGTTGAAATCCTGGAGACGAGCATGGGAGGAGGAGACAAGATGGCTAGAGAGCAGAATATCTTGGGAGGAGCAGAGAGGATGGTTTGGGTGACATTGAGTTGTGTTGAGTTGTAAATGGCTTTGTATGTTGTTGTTAATATTTTTAATTTTATTTGTTGGGCAATCGAAAGCCCGTGGAGGGATTGGCAGAGAAGGGTGGCGGACACTGAGTGAATGGTTGGAAAGGTGGATGAGTCTGGCAGCAGCATTCATGATAGACTGAGGGTAGACCTAGAGAAGGGAGTTGCAATAGTCAAGAAGAGAGATAAGAAGGGCATGAATGAGTAGCTTAGTGGTTTCAACAGTTAAAAAGGGGTGTATTTTGGAGATATTACAGAAGTGAAGTCTACAAGGTTTGAAGAGTGATTGGATATGAGCCTCAAAGGACAGGTCAGGGTCGAGGACAACACCTAGCACCCTGAAATGAGGGGAGGGACTGATAGTTGTATTATTGATCTCGATGGAGAAGTCAGGAGAGGGAGCACGGGTGGGGGGAAATATTATGAGTTCTATTTTAGAAAGAATTAGTTTGAGAAAGTGGTGTGAGATCCATGCTGATATGTCATTTAGTAAGTTAGTAATATGAGAGGAGACTGAAGGAGTGGTGTGAGGAGTACAGAGATAGATTTGGGTGTCAGCAGCATAGAGATGGTACTGGAAGCCGTGGGAGTTTATCAAGTGACCAAGATAGGAGGTGTAGATGGGAAAGGGGAGTGATCAGAGGACAGAACTTCATAGATGTAACTATGTAACATAGAAGATGTAACTATGCAAAAATGTGCATATCTAAATGTCAGCTTCAATTAGAGATTCCACGATTGATTGGGGTGGGGGCGTGACCGGACGTGAGTGCTGAGTGGAGCAGAGTGATGTGTGAGGGAGAGGAGTGAGAAGCCGCCTGTGTGTTCCCTCCCTCCCCCCTGCCTTTTTTTTTTCCCCGACATGTCGTGAAACCTGCAGATTTCCCCCAGGTGCAGTGCAGTTGTACTCCACAGACAAGGCTATAGAGCTGCCAGAGATACGGAGGTACAGGAGTTACGAGTGCTACGGAGTTCTCCGGCCATCCCCTGAGCCTCAAGTCTGCACTGGCAGTGTGTGAACGGAAAGTGCCGGGAGTGACGCCACACGCCGCTCGCATCACGCGGTCTGCTCCGAAGGGAGAGAGCAGCGGAGGAACCTGTGATTACCGTACGGTACGGCATAGAGGCACTGCATCCCCTCCGGAGGAATAGCGGATCACCGGTGCACCTGTATACCACCTGTATACCTGTATACCAGAAAATCAGCACATGAACTGTGGGTTGGCTATACCAGGGTCGGTCGCGTGAGTAACAGAAACAACAAACAATAACTGAAATATATAGGTATATGAATAGAGCTATATACTTGCCAGGACTATATGAGAAAGAACGGGTGCGGATATAGTACATTGCTGAGTGCATGTTTGGCTGCCGGTGCCCACATGTATGAAAACCATTATATTAGAAATACTGTGTGCCTGGCTGCCGGCACCCTTATATGAGTAAAAGAAAAGTACTGGCTGTTATAGGCTCTCATATGTGAAGAAATACCGTTGACATACGTATATCAATTGACCACCTAGCTGGCTGTTTGTATATCCCTACGAGGAAAAAAAATTCTTTCCCTGCTTGCTGTACCGGCTGTTGGTGTTAAATGGTTTACTCTGCTGCCTATGAATTATTTGAAAATATCAAAAATGCTGTGTGCCTGGCTGCTTGCACCCAAATATAAGTAAAAGGAAAGCACTGGTTTGTCTGGCTGTTAAGGTTCTTATTCATGAAGAAATACCGCTGATATACCGCTGATATATGAATGTCAACTGACCACCCAGCTGGCTGTTTGTACACCCCCAGGAGGAAAATTTCTCTTCTTGTCTGCTATACCCGGTGGTGGTGCTAAGTAGTATATGGAAGAACTGCGGCTGCGGCTGACATAACATACGGCTGAGTGCAACCTCGGCCGTTGGTCCCTCTATAAAAAAAAAGGAACACTGTGTGCCTGGCTGCCTGTACCCTGATGTGTGTAAAAGAAAAGAACTGGTACACCTAGCTGTTTGTGTATTAATTGTCCGTTTATGCGGCCATTTGATTACCCGCATGAGAGAAACTGTTTTTCTTTTTTTTTTTTTTTTTTTTTTTTATTTCTGGCCGCTGGTGCTGAAAAAGTCCCGCTTTATGCTCCTGGCTTGTGCTCCTATATGAGAAGGACTGCTGATGATATAGGACCCCCTAGTAACTGTTTACTACGCCGGCTGTGTGGTTTCTTTTCTTTTTTTTTTTAAATATAAATATTGTGTGAAATAAGAGGAGAAGGGAAAATGCAGCAGCTACGTTCTGCAAAAGATAAAGATAAAAGTGCCCAACAAGCAGGTATGGCTGCTGCAGCAAAACTAGAGCAATTTGCACACACAACCGGGCATACACTGGGGCAACCCATGCCGCAGTCCCCCCCAAAAAAAGGGACTCAGTCCAAAATCCAACAAGGAGGTACAGGAGAGAGAAGGAGTCAAGGGCAGAGCCAACCAAATGCGACAACACCAAGGGCCCAGGGGGCAAAGACACAGACACAGGGAAGTAAAAACACAGTGGTTACAGATCAAAATATAAAAATAAGCACAGAAGCAATTGGGGTCGGGGCAGGACCCGCCCCACCTCTGGAGAAAGAACCCACATTAATGGACATTTTTAAAGCAGTAAAAATCTCAAATGACTCGCTCAAAGACTTGGGCGAACAGATGAGGGGGGTCAAAGAGGACTTGGTACTGGTAAGACAAGACATGCAAAGGATAGCTGAGAGAACCACGGTATTGGAAGGAAGGATCAGCCAGGTGGAGGATGATGTCCTTCCACTGGTTAAAGAGATGAAGAACCTGAGGGAGCAGTTACACCGGCATGCGGTCAAATTGGAAGAAATTGAGAACAGGAGTCGTAGAGATAATATTAGGATAGTGGGAATGCCTGAGAAGAGTGAAGGATCCAATCCTACTGAATTTTTGGAAGGCTGGTTAATTGAGACCTTTGGGAGAGAATCCTTTTCAAGATCATTTAGCATCGAAAGAGCACATAGGGTGCCGTTCCGCCCACCACCAGCAGGAGGCTATCCACGAACCCTGTTAATGAAGTTCCTTAATTTTAAGGACAAAGTGACACTTCTGCAAAAATCCAGGGACAGAGGGAATATCTTTTTTAATGGGATTAAAATTTCTTTCTATTCAGATTTCTCTCAGGAGCTCCAAAAACGTAGGGCAGAATTCACCCAGGTCAAACGTTCACTACAAAAGTTTAAAATTCAATACGCTCTTTTATACCCGGCCAAACTGAGGGTAACGGCCCTGGGGGAAACCCGGTACTTTGAGGATCCAGGAGGGGTAGAGAAATGGGTGGAGGAGAACAGGGAAAGGTTACTGGCATTGTGATAAGTTGTGGTACTCAGAATAGATTACACGAGGGGGGGGGGGGTGGGGGGGGGTTGGCACAGTGGGCGGGTACGAGAGGATGTTGATAAGGGTGTATGTGAAGAAAGGGTTAAGAGTATGGGATAAGGTCACTGGTAGTCCCCGGGGGGTTCACCGAGAGAGGTGGGGAGGGGGGGAGGGGGGTAAGGGGGGGGAGGGATGGGTATGGGTAATATTTCAGATCAAAGGTGTGTAAAGGGCCAAGGGAAAAAGGGTACATCCACTGATAAAAAAGAGAGAATCACGGTAGACGCACAGAAGTGGGAAGTAAAAAGGGAGACACATAGAGCTTTTCAACGGGGAACCACTAGGATAATGGGTGAAAACACTGTTATAGAGATAAAACACTACTGATTAAAATACATTGGGTGAAAAATGATGCAATCTAAAATATTAAGAATTGGGTCATGGAATATAAGAGGGTTAGGCACAGCGGGTAAGAGGGCAATAGTGTTTTCTATGATGAGGAACTATGGGATTGATGTGGCTTGCCTGCAGGAAACCCATTTGACAAAAGAAACAGCCCAACAACTACAAAGGCAGAATGGGGTATACCAATTTCAGTACCACTCGGTTTATGGTTCATACAGTAGGGGGGTTAGCATAATGGTGAAGAAAGGGGTGAATTTTTCCTGCATGCAAGCCATCTCAGATGAAATGGGCCGGTATATTTTTCTCTGTTGTCAAATTGAAGATAAAAAGATGGTGATAGCAAATGTGTATGTCCCCCCCCCATTTAAAATGGAGATCATGCTTAAATTAAACGAGTTCCTGTTGGATAAGCAGGGAACCCCAATCATAATAATAGGTGACTTTAACCAGGTATTGGATTACAATATGGACAGATTCCCAGCCCAGAGGGTAGCAGAAAACATGAAGAAAGGGCAGTTGAGTCGGTTTATGGAGGAGGTGGGTTGGATAGACTTCTGGAGGGTGCGGAACCCTGACGCTCAGCAATTTTCTTGCTGGTCGGCCACACACTCCACCCTCTCCAGAATTGATATGGTGATGGGAAAAGATAGGGCATTGGAGCTGGTAGAAGCAGTTGAGTATTGGCCAAGGGGGATCTCGGACCACTCCCCTCTTATGCTTAGTTTAAAGATAGGGAGGGAGGAAATATTGAGGGGGTGGAAAATTAACCCGTGCTGGTTTGAGATACTCAGAAGTATAGATACCATCCCACCAACACTGAGAGAATTTATTGTAGTCAACGCAAATACAGCAGAATCAGGGATTATATGGGATACCCTTAAGGCTTTCTTGAGGGGATTATTAATTCAGCAGGTGGCGAAGTACAACAAGGGGGTAAGGGCACAGGAAGAAAATAAAAGGAGGGAAGCGGCTGCAGCGGAGGCTAATTATATTCTAGCCCCAACAATGGAAGGGAAAGAAAAATGGCTGGAAAAACAACAGGAATATAAATTATGTGTAATCCAGAGAGTCGAGACCAAACAGTTGTTACAGAGGCAGGAGGCCTTTATGGAAGGAGAGATGGTGGGGAGGATGTTGGCCCAGGTGGCAAGGGCGAACAGGGCCCCCTGTAATGTATCAGCTATTCGAAGTAGAGACGGGGGGGTAACCTCGAACTCCAAAAGTATACTGGAAAGCTTCGAGGAGTTCTATAGGGACTTATACTCCGCACGAGTAAGGGGAGCGGGGAGATCAATGATGGAGAGTTTTTTGGGGAAGGTAGCCCTTCCGAAGATAACACTTGAAGAAAGAGTTGGTCTGGATTCCCCAATAACGCTCTCCGAATTACAACAGGCTGTAGCCGACATGGCAAATCAAAAGTCTCCGGGTCCGGATGGTCTCCCAACGGAAACGTATAAATACTATGGGGATATCCTGCTCCCGGAACTGTTGAAGGTTTTAGGGGGGGCAATGGAGGTGGGTTATCTCCCTGAGTCAATGAGAGAAGCTACCATCATCGTACTTCATAAGGAAGGGAAAGATCCCCTAGATGCCGCTTCGTATAGGCCAATCTCCCTTCTGTGCACGGATGCAAAAATTCTAGCTAAAGTTATCTCAGCTAGAATGGATAAAGTTATTTCAAAACTGGTCCACCCTGATCAGTCTGGGTTCATAGCAAACCGATCAACCAGTACAAATATAAGGAGAGCTTTTTTAAATCTTCAAACGCCAACAGATAATATAGGGTCGAGGGCGATATTATCATTGGATGTGACCAAAGCATTCGACTCTATAGAGTGGGAATACATTTGGCGTATACTGGAAGAGTTTGGATTTGGACCCACGCTGATCGGGTGGATCAAGATGCTCTATGACAGACCAGTAGCTAGATTAAAAATTAACAATAGATTTTCAAATCAAATAAAATTGGAAAGGGGAACCAGGCAGGGGTGCCCTTTATCGCCCTTGCTCTTTGCGCTAGCTATGGAGCCCCTTGCGGAGTACATCAGAAGGAGCCCTGACATTGTAGGTTTCCGTAGGATCTCAGGAGAAGAGCGTATAGCATTATATGCTGATGATATATTGCTCTTCCTGGGGGACATAGAACACTCATTGGAGGAAGCAATGAAAGCTGTGGAGAGGTTTGGTAGTTTCACGGGTCTAGAGATCAACTGGACGAAGTCAGAGCTCCTTCCGATGGCCGAAATAAGGGAAGGGATGCTATGGAATAGCCCTAAATTAGCAGTCGTAGATTCCCTTAAATATTTAGGGATCAGGATAACAAGAGACCCCAATCAATACTTGCATAATAATCTGATACCAATATTGGGGAAGTTTAGGGAGAAAATTAAAACATGGAAATCCCTCCCCCTGTCTAGTGCCGGTAGATGTTCATTAATAAAAATGATTTGGCTGCCCCAACTGTTGTATGTGCTCCATAATGCCCCCATATGGATCCCCAGAAAATGGTTTGATAAAATCGAGAGTCTATTTAGGGAATTGGTGTGGAAGGGGGGACAGGCAAGAATACGGCTTCGGACTCTGCAACTCCCTTCAGGGGAAGGGGGTCTTGCACTGCCCAATCCTGAGATATACTATTTAGCGTCTCAGTTACAACAATTAGTGGGATGTTGTGCCCAAGAGGGAGGGTCCCCTAATGGAAAAATTCTTTTGACAGGCGCGCTACACGAGACCATAATAGAAACTTTAGAGGCAGGGTCGTTTGGGGCTAAGAACCCAACAACAAAAATGGTCAGTAAAGTTTGGAAAGTCGTCAAAAAAAAGTTAAAATATATGGAGACTAACATATATACCCCAATCTGGAACAATAGCAACCTACAGGAATTACGTATAATGGGGAAAATCAGGGAGTGGGAAAATAGGGGAATTAAAAAAGTGAGCCAAATATACGATGGTCAGGCCATAAAAAAATTCGAAGTACTAAAAAGGGAATTTGATATCCCCCAGAATACACAGTTTAGTTATCTTCAAATAAGCCATGCCCTAGAAGCCCAGTTTCGAAACCAACCTATGGTATGGGAGGAACTACCAGTGCTACAGGTTATTGGGGAGCCAGGATCCACTAAAGGATTAATATCTGTGATATATAAACTACTGAACAGAGGGACCCTAGGCGAAGTAAAACTGCTGGAGGTAAAAAAAAAATGGGAACAGGATCTAGGTGCCATTCCACAGGGACAATGGAAGAGAATACTAGAACTAGCCCCGATGATATCGGTTTCGCCCGCCCAGAAATTCTCACATCTGATGCTACTTAACAGAGCGTATTATACACCAAAGCTGTTATGTAAATTTGGAAGAAGGCCTAATGATAAGTGTCCGAGGTGCCAGGGGCAGGGGGACCTGGTCCATATGGTATGGAGATGCCCCAAGCTCTTCCGGTACTGGGAAGGGGTGACAAAAGTATTGAAGAGCATATTTAAAAAAGAAGTGGAAAGGGAAGTGGTACTTTGTATCCTGGGGTATAGACAGGAAAAGGGTGAAACAAAAAGTACAACAGTGGCAATATTAAGGGGCATGTATCAGGCCAGGAAGATGATAATGATGAGATGGCAATCACAGATGCCACCCACAGTAAAGAATTGGATCGATATAATGAATGAAACCCTCCCGAAGGAGAGAGCCGCGTACATAAAGAGATATAATATGAAAGAATTTGATAGGATGTGGAGACCATGGATAGAGGGAATACACCAGATACAGCTGGAATAGAGGGGGGGGTGGGGGGGGGGGGGGAGGCGGGAAAGGGGGGATAATGAGACAGGAGTAAATCCAGGCAATATTACTCAAAAAGCGGCTCCCTCCTTTTTGGTGGAGGGAATATAGAGTGCTCTTTTTTTTTCTTCATAAAGAGATATACCTATGTGTTAAGTACAAAATGTATGTAAAAAAGATACGGGTCCTGGAATATTGTGTTGAGGTGTAAACATGTTTTATAGATGGAAAAACTAATAAAGATTATAATTAAAAAAAAAAAATGTCAGCTTCAAAGAGAATGAATAGTATTTTGCATATATTTTATTTTGTTACGGTGAATATGAAAAACTTCTAAATATTTCAAATTGACTCTTAAGTAGCCAGAAAGTGAATAGTGCTAGTCTGGTTCACTAGAGTTTTGGATTCTTAACACATAGCTGAGGCGGGATCACCAAATCTTTTGCACAGAGGTCTGCAGGAGCAGTCAAAAAGTTAGTGCTGGGCTCTTTTGTTAAGCAGCCCTGCATACACTGCACGCACACAAACATTCTGTATTAAATATTTATGTAGGAAGGATTGTATATAAAAATTAATGATACATAATATCTTTCTTTAAACTTCTACACAACAAAAAAGACTTTGGATTTACCACAAAACAATTAATTTGTTATTTCAATGCCATTCCCATCCATCAGAGCTGTTAATGCAATCAAGAAAACAATTAGATTAACATCAGAGATTCCACCTATTATACCTTGGTCTAAAATTTATGATGAAAACGAAGCAGGTACAGTATTTCAGAGTGTCTCCAAGCAAGATTGAAATCTCTTTTGTTCCCAATTGTTCCCAAAGATTCAAATTATGGATGACCACATCATTTTAGATAGTGGGGTGGCCTTGTATATTTAGTCAAATGTTAGATGATGTTTAAAGGAATAGAGTTGTGCTCTAATATCTAAAATTAGGAAACACATTTCTTAATGAAACATAGAACCCGTATTGAATAAGGAAATATAAAATAATAAACCACTTATACTATAATGATAATGATAGCAGTCCATAAAAATTCAGAAAACCAATATTCGTCGATGGGTGACATATGGCATCATATCCACCATAAAAATAAGGAGTGAAAAATAGTCAATGAATAAGAATCCTCCTCCTGATGTATCAGATCACACTGACAAAGTGAATATCCACCACCACATAAATTTCACGCTTACCAACTTACACAAGCTGAATTGCTTGTGGTTAATACCCAGACAGAGCCTTTTCCTCACATGATGTCAAAGAGATGGCTTTCGCAGCACAAAGCAAACCGGATAGGCATATCTTTTCATTGGGTAAAGGATCATCACTCAGGCACCGTGATTATGAATCTGAAAAAAGAGAGACTCGCCATAGTATAAAACCAGACTTAACGTTTAATAAATAAAAGGTAATGCACTTACATCATCGTGTATAATATAGAGCAGATTTGTTAAAAAAGCCGGCCGGCTAAAACGAACGCCGGTCCTTCCGGGATATCAAACAATGCAGTGAAATCAGCACGTCCCTCCTTTTGACTTTAGGGCCACTAGGGTGGTCAATGCGGATGGTATTTTTGAAGTCTATAAAGACCAGGATGGAGATTTAGGGGGCTTTTTACTTGACTTAAAAAATGTTATGGTGTCTGAAACCCATACACAATGGGATATAGCCTTTCTTGAGACTTACATTAAGGACTCCATGGTACCTCGGAGTCTAAGGTGGGAGTTTTCTGAGGACCAGAAGGGTGAGGTCAAACTGGAAGAGTGGTATAAATATTTCAATGAAGCAGAGGTCAATTTTTTTAAATTTCTGGTTTCTGGAGAGAAAAGCCAATAATTATAATGTTTAGATGAAGAGAATACGTCTATTAAAGAGAAACTAATCCCTTTAAAAGATAGTGATAAATATAGGGATAGATCTCAACATTTATTGAATCTTCTTGAAAAGAAGGATAGAGAACAAAAAATCAAAATATAAAATAAGAAGTTCAATAGAGATGTGGAAGATTATCCAATGGGGATGGTTTTTGAGTGGCATAAAAAATTGGCGGCAGAATTAGTGGCCAATGAGAATCCCATGATGGATACAACACATCAAGTTGTTGACTGCAGTATGGAAGGTATGCCTGTAGTACAATCAGAGTCTACTGGCATTAGAAAGTACCCTTATGGATCCCCGGTTAGAGGGCCATCCGAGAAGCCGGAAATGACGTGTTGCATACCAAATATTTTGTACGCAACACCTCACTTCCGGCTTCTCCGAACTTCTGGTTTCTAGTCCGTTCGGCTGTGGAACGCAAGCCGCGAACACGCCGGAATTGCGGAAGTGCTTAGTTTTCTGTCAGTGAGAGCACTGAAGCTCTTTTTAACTTTTGTAGTATACAGTTTTACATGCCATTTTTGAAAATAAATAGCTTTGGTTTACGGATTCACACAATGAGGCTCATCCTTTTCACATACATGTGGATGCCTGGTACTGATGAATTTTGAGACCCATATTTGAGAAGAACATATCGTTTAAAGGATTACAGCTGTCCAGATCTGAGGGATATCCTGCCAAGGGGCACATTGCCGCTTGGACACAGCTATTTACGCCTTTTTACCCCTGCAGGGTGAGGCGCTCTGGTGAGTGCAGTCATAAGGGGGGACACACATGAAGGAGGGGAGCACTGAAGAAGTCACCTTATTTTTATCTACTAATTTTTGCTTCTGCATGGATCACTATTCACAGACTGTTATCTATTTTTGGAGGATTTCATATATATACATTTTTTATATATATATATTTTTTACTTATATATTTTTTTCTGGACACTTATTCACTTGCCTATATATATGGGTTGGGACGGATCCTGGCAGGCACCAGCACTTGTCACTTTATTTTTATTCTTATTTCCATATTTATAAATTTGTATATATACTTTTTATTTTTTGCACTTTATTCTTGTGGTAACACCTGATCTAATGTTAATATATTTTTAGGATTCATCATTTCACCTACATATATATTTTTTCATATGCACATTCACTTTACAGCTCATGCTGACTTCACAGCTATTGCATATGTACATTGTGTACACTTTATAGCAATAGTTGCCAGTGCTTGCACCTTATCATATTTCCCCAGCACATATATATATACATATTTTATATATTATATATTTTTTATATTTTCTATTGAACAGCGCCTTTTCCCCTGTTTAGAGTTTTAATGATAAAGGAGTAGGGATTGTGATATTAGACAGAATTGATTATATATAATAGAAATGGTTAGGATTGTTGATACTAACACTCTCTTGCATTCAGTGCTGGGGGTTGAGTATAAGGGCGAACTGGAGAGTATTGTGAATAGGGCTTTTGGGTTGAATTTTTTGAATAAGAAAGAAAAAGCCTTTTTGGTGCCTAAGGCACCATGAACCTGTTATTTACTATCTACCCAAAATTCATAAGAGTTTGACCTGCCCACCGGGGTGTCCGATAGTCAACAGGATTGTCTGTAGAATGTTAATCTCGCCTACCAAGTGGCCAGATTTCCTTTATTATGGAACTCCTTGAGTTTGCTGCTACACATAATTATTTTTGGTTCAATGACCAAAACCGGAGGTGTAGCCATGGGGGCTAAATATGCCCCGAGTTTGGTGAACCTATTTATGGCGCGGTGGGAGAAGGATGTCATCTATGCCCAACGGAGACCGCAGGTGGTCCTGTGAGCAAGATATATAGATGACATCCTCCTCCTATGGGATGGCAGTGAAACAGATCTTTTGGAATTTATGAATTTACTTAAAGTGGTTGTATACCCTAAATTGCAACTTGCACCTACAGGTAAGCCTAGATTAAGGCTTACCTGTAGGTACAAGAAATATCTCCTAAACCTGCACGGTTTAGGAGATATTTGGAAAGAACGATTTACAACGTTGTCTACGGCGCATGCGCGCCGTAGACAACGGTGCATAGAACGGGTTAATCCCCATTCACATCTGCGGCTCACCGCAGTTGAAGTGCCCCGCGCGCATGCACAGCGGCGCTGTGATTGGCCGGAGCGCCAATACCCGGAAGAGCGATGGCTGCGGCTGGAGGGGGAGAAGAAGACGGCATCGGGGGCCCCGATCTAAGGTAAGTGATGCATAATGAGCTAGTATGCTAGTCATACTAGCTCATTATGACTTTCTCTTGCAGGTAGTTTAAAAAAAAAAAAAAGTTTACCTGGGTATACAACCACTTTAATACCAACAATAGGGGGATTTGCCTTAGTTATGAGGCGAATCGTGTGGAGATCAATTTTCTGGACTTAAAGATCTCTGTCAGGGGTTACTTTAACGTACTTTAACTACTTACTGACAGATATTCTTACATCCCAGTGGATAGCTGCAATTATGCCGCTTGTCTTAGTTTGGTCCCTAAGAGCCAATACATGAGATTGAAGCGCAATTGCACTGAGCCGAGTGAGTTCCTGATACAGGCAGAGATTGTAACGCAGAGATTTGTTGAGAAGGGTTATACTTTAGAGTCCTTACAGGATACCTTGAATCAGGTTGTCCAGATGAACAGGGTTGATCTGTTAAAAGAGAGACCTCATGATGTAGAGAATAAGTCCCTTTTATTACCAATTTTTTCTATCCAGTATCAAAATATTGAACATCTTATTCAGAAACATTGGCATATTTTGGGCAATGACAGGGTCTTGAACACTATCTTGCCTAACAAACCTCAGATTGCTTTTAGAGGTGCTCCTTCTCTCAGAGATAAGTTAGCCCCTAATGTTTTGGACCCCCCACTGAGAAAGCCAACCTTTTTTCACCTACTTACGGGCTATTACCAGTGTAGGAAGTTTCAAGTATGTTCCTTAAATGGGTGTAGGAATAGAAGATCGAATAGCTTTGTTTTAACTAGCAATTCAGTTGAGTATAAGATGGAGCCCTTTATTAACTGCTCTACTACAGGTGCTGTTTATTTGTTGCAGTGCTCTTGTGGACTGCAGTATGTGGGCAGAACCAAGTGTCCATTGCAGGTTTGATTAAAAGAACATATAAATAATATTAGAACAGGGTTTACCAAAGACTCAGTTTCTAAACATTATATGACAGTCCACAATAGGGATCCTAGTAATACCATATTTTTGGGAATAGGTAAATTTAGTCCACACTGGAGGGGTAGTTTTTTGGTCAGCGGTATCTCCAAACTTGAGATGTCATGGATTTACAGAATTAAATCTTACACTCAATTTGAGTTAAATGTTGACGTTGATGTCAATGCTTTTATTGATAACACTTAAGCCCCATACACACGGTCGGACAATCCGCGGACCAGGTCCTGTCCGTCATACTTTGTCTGATGTTGGTTTTGCGTACACACGGTCGGACAAAGTTGTCGGAAAATCCGATCATTCTGAACGTGGTGACGTTTGTTGCCTACGACGGGACTACGTAGAGGCTAGTAGCCAATAGCTTTGGTCTTGTAATGTGATCTGAGCATGCGTAGCACTTTGTCCGGTCGGACAACCGTACACACGATCGGATTTGGTGTGATCGGACCGTGTTGTCGGCAAATCTTTCCAGCAGGAGATAAGACTTTGTCCGTCGGACAATCCGACGTACACTGTCCGATGGTGCATACACACGGTCTGATTTTTCAACAACATTGTCCGATCGGACAGAATCCATGAAAAAGTCCGACCGTGTGTATGGGGCTTTAATGTTGTAAAGTGTTACCAAATGTTGTGAACTTGATCTGGGCCTTGGGTAGTTAATTTATATTATTTACACCTATCAATATAAAAAACCTTTTTTATTGCTGCCACCCCTAATTATGTATATGTGAGCATACTATTTAACCATCATGATTGATATCATTCCTAAGATAAGAATTAGGGGACTTTTTTCTATTTTAATTTCTATTTTATTTTCAATATATATTATTGACCCTTTACTGTTCAATATCTGGCAACGTATAGATATTATTTATTATTATTATTTGTTATTATTTAAATATGACAAAGATCATTACTACTTTGAACACTAGGGGTCCCTATTTTTGAACTATGGGTATCCCTTTAGATACGGTGATGAGGGGAAAATAAGTGTCCATTGCCATGATCATACCACTAGAGGTTACCTTATGATACCATCTTTGTCTACCTTTGTGGTTTAATATAATGTACATACAATCTCCACAATATGGATGTTGCGCATCCATTTTATAAAATATTTTAAATCCGTCTAACTATACAATCTGGCATTATATCGCTCCATGGAGCTTTTAACCATGTTGGTTACTAAGATCACCTGGCAAGCTTTATAGAGTCGATGGGGACTTGTTTATTCTGTCTCCTACCATTTTGACGTTTTTAGCTTTGAGATGGCGAGATATGTGGAGCGGATGGGGATTAGATCAGTTTAGACATTACTACTGGCGTTTTTCCCTTATTCAAAATGGAGGACGCCGTTGCCACTACCCGAGGCTCAGACTGAGGCGTGGTTCTTGTCTATAAATTGCGGTAGTCAACATGCCGTCCATTCCCCAGGACGATTTGTCATATTGTGACAAAACGTATCGGAAGGAGGGATGTGCTGATGTCACCACTTGTTTTATATACCGGAAGGACGGGCGTTCGTTTAAGCCAGCTGGCTTTTTTAACAAATCTGCTCTATATTATCCACGATGATGTAAGTGCATTACCTTTTATTCATTAAACGATAAGTCTGGTTTTATACTAAGGCGAGTATCTCTTTTTTCGGATTCAAAATCACAGTGCCCGAGTGATTATCCTTTACCCAGTGAAACGATATGCCTTTCCAGTTTCCTTTGTGCAGTGAAAGCTCACCTGGTCTGAGTGCCATCTCTTTGACATCCTGTGAGGAAAAGCCCCTGGCTGGGTTTTAGCCACAAGCAATTCAGCTTGTGTAAGCTGGTAAGCGCGAAATGTGGTGGTGGATATTCACTTTGTCAGTGTGATCTGATACATCAGGAGGAGGATTCTTATTCATTGACTATTTTGCACTCCTTATTTTTATGGTGGATATGATGCCATATGTCACCCATCAAGGAATATTGTTTTTCAGAATTTTTATGGACTGTTATCATTATCCTGTTGCTGACCAGCCGTCGTACAGCGGCTGGTTGGCACAGCTGTGCAAACCGCCGTAGGTGTACATCGGGCGTTTTAAAAGCAGTGGGAGGTGTGCCCGTGGCCATTGCCGCAATGTCAGATGGTCACCTGCGATCGCTCCACAGAGAGCCAGAATGGGGATCTGTTTGTGTAAACAGACAGATCCCAGTTCTGACAGAGGAGGAGAGAGAGATCTGCTGTTCCTAGTGATCGCTCTCCTCCTCCAGTCATTCCTATCCCCCCACAGTCAGAAACACCTCCCAGGGAACACATTTAACCCCTTGATCGCCCCTATTGTTATCTCCTTCCCTGCCAGTGACATTTACACAGTAATCAGTGCATTTTTATAGCACTGATCGCTGTATAAATGTCAATGGTCCCAAAAAAGTGTCAAAAGTGTCTGATCTGTCCGCCACAATGTCACAGTCCTGCTAAAAATCACTGATCACCGCCATTACTAGTAAAAAAAGGATAATAAAAATGCCATAAATATATCCCCATATTGTAAACGCTATAACTTTTGCGCAAACCAATCAATATATGCTTATTGTGATTTTTTTACCAAGAATATGTAGAAGAATACATTGGCCTAAACTGATGAAGAAATATTTAAATTTTTTAGGTGATCAAATACCACCAAAAGAAAGCTCTATTTATGGGAAAAAAGGATATAAATTGTGTTTGTGTACAACATTGCATGACTGCGCAATTGTCAGTTAAAGCGACGCAGTGCCGTATCGCAAAAAATGGCCTGGTCAGGAAGTGGGTAAATCCTTCCGGGGCTGAAGTGGTTAGAGTATAAGTATTGCCTTATTCAATATGGGTTCTATGTGTCATATATTAGAGCGCAACTCTATTTCTGTAAACATATTTTCTCTGTGTGTATATTTACACATTAGGATATCTTTACATTTCTTATTTTCTGCACTTTTTTTTACTTTTTGCATTATATGCACCCGTGGTACACACACCCCTCAAGTATCTAGAGGTTGTAAATTACCTCTTAATAAGAGCAGCGCCATTTCTATCCTTCCCTTTTTTCATATTTCTCTAGATTTACCTTAGGGTAAATGTATTGATAGAGGCTGTAGCTCTTCACATATTTTACATTTAATTTTCATTTGTACCATAAGCGCAGGAGTCAAATCTTTCACAGCAGAGTTTGCTGTTTTTTTATGATTTATCAGCATACAGCAGAGCTTTTTTTCCTTTCTTTTAAATGTTTGATGATAACACATCCCTGGGCAAGGACTATGCTTATAAACGTTTGACTGTAGTTGCCCTATAGGTTTGCAAAATAAGTAAAACATCAATAACACTGAACTAAAAGGTAAACCCAGTAAAAGCAAGATTCTTTTTAAAGCGGAACTTCACTATCCCAATCAACATTAATTATTTGTATATCTTCATATTGCTGGCATTAGTAAATAAATAGGAAACTATATCCTATTTACTTGTTTTAAACTTTTTTTTTTTTACATTTTTGCAGTTACTTCCTGGTTTCCTGCTTAGGCAAATGATGTCATACCTCCCAGAAGTCTTCAGGAGGGGAGGAGAGCACACTCTCCTGCATGCATGCTTGAGTTAAGGGTAGATGGATTCCAGGAAGTAATTTGCCCTTACTCAAGTTGGCCAAGGCTAGAAATGCTTGGGGATGTTTTTCAAAATGATTTCTTAACAAAAAAAAAGGGATTTAAAAATGAATTAAATAGTGTTTTTGGTTTGTGGTGCTCAGATACATTGAAGATCTGCTTTAACATGGCTGTGTAATTTGTTAAAAAAATAAAATCCCAATAAAAATCCTCCCTGCAAAGTAATTGCTTAATGCCTTTCCTGCTTCAATGCAACAAAACTCCACTATCTTCACAATATCTCCTGGATAAAAATCTTCAGCATGTAGCACATTTGGGAGTGTCAGATACCTGCTCCCCCTCTATATACTGCAGTTCCTTATGCTTATTTGCACATCACTAGAAAACATAATAGTTGCATACATACCACATACAGCCATCTTACTATTACCCATTGGTATATTCTGCAGAATGAAGCATGTTTGCTCATGTGACAGAGTCTATGGTATGGATCTACTAAAGGCAAATAGACTGTTTTCCTGTACAAGAGAAGTTGCACTTTGCAAGTGAATTTTGCCCCAGAGCTTAGTGAATGTGGTGAAGTTTCACTTTGCAAAGAATACCCGATCATATGTAAAGAAAATTTAAAATTTTTTTTTTTTTCTTGCACATTATTAGGTAATAGAACTCAGCAGAGCTGATCTAAAATTCCCTTGCAAAATGCAACTGATCAGCCTATTTTTATTTAGTAAATCCTATATATCAATATATACTGTTGGTGCTATTCAGTACTTTATGAGATGATTCGTATTTCTTTTTAAGAATTTTATGAAATTATGGATTTATTTTGAGATAAAACTTTAGACAAATTTTCCTCATGTATGCCTTTAAATGTAAATCTTTAGACACCTTAAAAACACCCTACATTTTACTAATTGCCTAGTTACATAGTCTAATCAACAGAAAACAATTAAATAAGTAAATTGAAAACCCCATATACATAACCCTATACCCACAGTTTAGGTAAAGCATTTGCTCCAACAATTTAAAGAATAAGTTCAGGTTTTAACAAAAAATATTAAATGCCCATTTTTTTGCATGTACACAAATGTACATTTAATACTGTTTGCTTTAGGAGCCTAGAAAGCATTACACACGTGATCAGCAGATTGCTGATGCTGTGCAGGTCTCCTGCAGACTGTCAGTGTAAGCTGTCTGCCCATGCATTATACAGGCAGGTAGCCATTGAGAACTAAAAACCGACAGCTGCAAAAGCTAATAGTAGTTGTAGTCCATTCATTCAAAGAACACTGTGAATAAATGACACAGCCAGGCAGGCACAGCCCTGCATTGACGCATCTTCTTTAGATTGTGGCAGTGAGCAGGGGGAGAAGATCCTCTGCTCGCTGTCAAAATGAGGAATCAGGGGGATGCGGGGGCTGGTATATTTGTAACATGTTACACCCTGAATATGGATATATTATGTAACATGTTACAACAGGTGAACATATTCTTTATTAAATTTGACAGAGTCACTTTAAAATTTAAACTCTTATGCCTCGTACACACGAGCGGACTTTCCCGCGGGAATGTCTGCCGGACTGAAGTCCGCCGGCTGACTTTTTGGCGCCAAAAGTCCGGCGGACTAGGTTTTAAGTTTTGTTTTAAAATTGTCTGCTGAACTCGGCAGTCCGGCGGACAATCCCGTGGTTAGTATGCTAGTCCGCCGGACTTTTGGAAAAGAACGGACTTGCCTTCCTTGATCATCGGAAAGTCCGTTCATTTAGAACGTGACTTCAGGTAGATGGGGCTAGCGAAGGAAGTGGATGCCGCGCTAGCCCCGTCACCTGGTATGGATTTAAAGGGAATCCCCACGCCGAAAAAAACGGCGTGGGGGTCCCCCCCAAATCCATCTCAGACCCTTATCCGAGCATGCAGCCCAGCCGGCCAGGAAAGGGGTGGGGATGAGCGAGCGCCCCCCCTCCTGAGCCGTACCAGGCCGCGTGCCCTCAACATGGGGGGGTGCCCTGGGGAAAGGGGGGCCGTGCGCCTCCCCCACCCCAAAGCACCTTGTCCCCATGTTGATGAGGACAAGGGCCTCTTCCCGACAACCCTGGCCGTTGGTTGTCGGGGTCTGCGGGCGGGGGGCTTATCGGAATCCGGAGCCCCCTTTAATAAGGGGGGCCCCAGATCCCGGCCCCCCACCCTATGTGAATGAGTATGGGGTACGATGTACCCCTACCCATTCACCTAAGGTGTAAAGTGTAAATAAAAAAAACACACAATTTTTTGCACAGCTCCGGGGGTCTTCTTCTGTCTTGGGGGGTCTTCTCGCCGGACTCCTCCGCTATTTTACCTAGCTCTTTTACCGAGCAGAGGAGCCCAGCTACCTTCTTCGTCGTCGCCGCCGTAGTCTGGGGGTCTCGATCCGCCTTCGGGGGTCTTCCGGGGTCTTCCGGGGTCTCTTCTGTTCTTGCCGCTGTCGTCGCTTTCTGCGCCTCCGCCTTCTTCTTCTTCCTCTTCTTTTTCTTCTTCTTCTTCGGATGTTGACTCGTCGCTGTCTCTGGCCGGAATGGCAGAGCCGCGCTGTGTTGTGACTTATATAGGGACAAGGGGGCGGGGTCACCATGTGACATGAGCATGTGACCCTGCCCCCTTGTCCCTATATAAGTCACAACACAGCGCGGCTCTGCCATTCCGGCCAGAGACAGCGACGAGTCAACATCGGAAGAAGAAGAAGAAGAGGAAGAAGAAGAAGGAAGCGGCGGCGGCGCAGAAAGCGACGACAGTGGTAAGAACAGAAGAGACCCCGGAAGACCCCCCCCGAAGGCGGATCGAGACCCCCAGACGACGACGGCGACGACGAAGAAGATAGCTGGGCTCCTCTGCTCGGTAAAAGAGCTAGGTAAAATAGCGGAGGAGTCCGGCGAGAAGACCCCCCAAGACGCGAGAAGACCCCCGGAGCAGTGCAATAAAATATTTTTTAAAAATTGTGCGTTTTTTTTTATTTACACTTTACACCTTAGGTGAATGGGTAGGGGTGCATCGTACCCCATACTCATTCACATAGGGTGGGGGGGGGGGGCAGGGATCTGGGGGCCCCCTTATTAAAGGGGGCTCCCGGATTCCGATAAGCCCCCGGAAAATCCGGCGAAGCCCCGCGGGAAAGTCCGAGCGTGTGTACGAGGCATTAGTGGTTGAATTACTAAAACTGGAGAGTGCAAAATCTGAGGCAGATCTACATAGAAACCAATTAGCTTCCAGGTTTTTTTTTTGTCCAATCTTAATTAACCACTTAAGCCCTGGACCAATTTGCAGCCAAAGGACCAGGCCCCATTTTGCGATTCGGCACTGCGTCGCTTTAACTGACAATTGCGCGGTTGTGCAACGTGGCTCCCAAACAAAATTGGCGTCCTTTTTTCCCACAAATAGAGCTTTCTTTTGGTGGTATTTGATCACCTCTGCGTTTTTTATTTTTTGCGCTATAAACAAAAATAGATCGACAATTTTGAAAAAAATTCAATATTTTTTACTTTTTGCTATAATAAATATCCCCAAAAAATATATAAAAAAAAAACATTTTTTTCCTCAGTTTAGGCCGATACATATTCTTCTACATATTTTTGGTAAAAAAAATGCAATTAACGATTATTGATTGGTTTGCGCAAAAGTTATAGCGTTTACAAAATTGGGGATAGTTTTATAGCATTTTTATTAATATTTTTTTTTTACTAGTAATGGTGGCGATCAGTGATTTTTATTGTGACTGCGACATTATGGCAGACACATTGGACATTTTTGATACATTTTTGGGACCATTGTAATTTATACAGCAATCAGTGCTATTTAAATGCACTGATTCCTGTGTAAATGACATTGGCAGTGAATGAGTTAACCACTAGGGGGCGGGGAGGGGTTAAGTGTGTGTGTGTGTTTTTTTTTTACTGTAGGGGGGCTTGGCTTTGCGTCTGACATCACTGATCGGCTTTCCCGATGACAGGGAACAGCCGATCAGTGACAGCGTCACTAGGAATCACAGGGAGAGGTTTGTTTACACAGACCTCTCCCCGTTCTTCAGCTCTGTGACCCGATCGTAGGACATCAGCGGCGATCGGGTCCGCTGGTCCCGCGGCTGCGGTCATGGGGCTCAGGACCGCGACCCACCGCTGGGCTCTTAAAGAGACACGTACAGGTACGTGATTGTGCCCAGCCGGGCCATTCTGCCGACGTATATCGGCGTGAGGCAGTCCTTAAGCGGTTAAACAAGCTGAAGTTCTAAGCTGATTGGCTACCATGCACAGTTGCACCAGATTTTGCACTCTGCTCTTTTAGTAAATCAACCCCTTATTGGCCACCTAATATTTAAAATTAATGCAATATAAAAAAATAAAAAAAATACGGATACATTTTATTACATAATGTGCAGCCAAGTAAAAAAAAAATTAAATTTTGCATAAAAGGACTTTAGACAATTGAAAACAAGAGCCGAAGCTCTACAGGGAAAATATAGGCAAAAAGGGAAAGTGCACAACAACCAATCAAAATTATTTTTCTTCTTATCTGACTTCAGTGATGGCAATTGAATTATTGCACTTTGCACATCATCACAGTCTTTAAGCTACCTTAATAAACAAACCTTGACATGTACAACACAAAGTAAAATACAGACATAGCAACAAAGTACATAATATGGATACAAAAAGTTTGTCTATAAAAATAACATTTATTTGTGTGGCACAGGCTAGTTAAGGATGTCAACATTAGGCATTTGTCCCATCATTAGCTCCATCCCATGCCATATTTTGGTTTAAGGGATAAGATAAAAAGGACCCAGGTTTAGAAGAAGGAATTAGTGTTATCTGTGTTTTAAAACTGTCTAACCTTTTCTGGGATATGAAAGGACTGTTTCACTTAACTGTATACCAGTTTTGTAAATAACCAATTCAAACAATGTGTCAACTGTCAAATAAAAGGTTGAGATGCATGACAAATGAGCTTAGGAAACAACATATAAAATAAAATCTAAAATGTAACTATAAACTTTTGAATATGAATTTAAATAATATAGTTTGGTAACAAAAGTCACTGTATCTGCAAACTTTTTAACATCTTTAGAAAGATTTTTGATGAAATGTAACATATGCCAAACATCACATTACTTCTTGACAAATGTAGCCAACATTTTTATTATTTATTACTAAATTGGTCATGAAAAGTTGGTAAAAACAAGCCTTTTATTCTTTAATATTTTTAGTCCATATACATTGTCAAACTCAATACTACACAGAATACAGTAGAAATGAGCAAAGAAATTGTATTGTACAGCTTATTACAAAATAAACGGACCTCTTAAAGACATTTTTTTTTCAACAAAAAAACTTGGACACCTAAGAAAAGGTGTAATAGATTTTAAAGTTAACTAATATGTCTGAAATGTCTCAAATGCAAATAGTGTAACACCATATGATACAAAAATGTATATTGTTTTATTTATCATTATATTTATTAAAACAATAATTAATTATATATGCATAGATAATACAAATAACACAAATTTATAGACAGTAAATTAATAATAAATTCTATTTAAAAAATCACCATAGGCATACTTTATGCTATGTGTAATTTCTTCAGACCAAGCATTTAATTAATTCAGTGAGGCATCCCTGGACTTTAACAGCATATAACAAAATATATAATCAATAAAAATGTATATATCTGAAACACAGCTAGGACTAGCACTTGCTTGTGTTTTATATAGTTGGGAATACAACCGCTCATGCATCAATACTACTGGGCCAACAATAAGTGGCCTATCTTGGTAATTTTAAATCAATGTTATTGTAGCACTGAATACATCACATATGTAAGCTATCAAATAATTCACACAGATTGTTCCACCCCTACATGAGGCTTGTTAATTGGTCACGTAGAAATGACCAATCCTAATGATAGCATATTTATTATTATGCTTGATTATATGGATTATATGCTTGAGACGTTCTGCAGCATCAGAATAGAAATCATTATGATGGAAATTTTATTTTGTTCCAGAATCTTTTGCTCTGACAGTAAAAACAGGGAATGGACATACTGTATAGAGGAGATAATCAATTCACTAGATCAATAAAATCATCATAGACAATATTAGACATAATTACAGTCATGTGTTTCATCAGACCAAATATGTAATTAATTAATTGAGGCATCCTTGAACTACAAAATGACAAATCAATACATGGCCAAATACAAAGAACATATTGCTAGCATGAGCAAACCACACTGAGCATCTTTTAGGCTTCACCCCCAGCAGGATTGGCAGCACACTGAGAGCTTCAGCATGTGTCAGAGTTTGGCTGCAATCAATAGCATCTCCTAATTCTGGTGACTCCCAAATGTCCCATCTATGTGTGTGGTTTGTAAAGGTTGGAGACAGGTCACTTTGTGTGAACTAAATTGTCTGCTATCCCAGTGTAGTGCCCCCTTACCCCCCTTCTCTTCAGATTGGGAAGTAATAGTGGACTGAGAGGTAGGGATAGCCAAGGGTGGCTCATAGGGCATCTGAAAGCTGCTATCAGCTGATAAACTCTGTCTGGAGAGAGACAAGACTAGGCATCTTGTTATCTAAAGAGAAAGTGTTAATAGGTGATTATTTGGATAATATGCTCTTTCCCTTTGCTTCACTGCTTGACATGTCTTACAAAAACAGATAGTTCCTTAGGAATACAGAAACACCATTTGACAAAGGAATAATACTTCTTGAGTCATGATGACCAATCTCTGAAAGTCTGTTTGCAGATTTCAGTAGTTTCTTGCTTACATACCTTGTGATGTCTGTGCTTTTATATATATGTTTTTTTTAAAATATATTTTCAGGTATTAGTATATAATTTATTTCTGTTTAGAGTTTAAGGTGGCTAAATGACCAGATTGTTTAGTGATCTAATGGTCTTCAGGAAGAGGTCAGTGTCATGATTTCCTTCAAGACAGATATGAGTGGGACTGTGAGGATTCTATTTACTGACAGAGATAATTAAATGTACATTTTCAAACCTGTTGGCTCTGTATAGTTACATGCCACTTTGTTCACATACAGTATCTCACAAAAGCGAGTACACCCCTCAAATATTTTCAAACATTTTATTATATCTTTTCATGTGACAACACTAAAGAAATTCCACTTTGCTACAATTTAAAGTAGTGAGTGTACAGCTTGTATAACAGTGTAATTTTGCTCCTTCCTTAAAATAAATCAACACGCAGCCATTATTATCTAAACTGCTGAACTAAGTGAGTACACCCCTAAGTGAAAATGTCCAAATTGGGCCCAAAGTGTCAATACTTTGTGTGGCCACCATTATTTTCCAGCACTGCTTTAACCCCTTTGGACATGGATTTCACCAGAGCTTCACAGGTTGCCACTGGAGTCCTCATGCACTCCTCCATGATGACATCATAGAGCTGGTGGATGTTAGAGACCTTGCGCTTCTCCACCTTCTGTTTGAGGATGCCCCACAGATGCTCAATAGCGTTTAGGTCTGGAGACATGCTTGGCCAGTCCATCATCAGGGCAGCACAGTGGTGTAGTGGTTAGCACTTTCACCTAGCAGTAATAGGGTCGCTGGTTCAAATCCCGACCACGACACCTTCTGCCCGGAGTTTGCATGTTCTCCCTGTGCCTGTGTGGGTTTCCTCCGGGTACTCTGGTTTCCTCCCACACTCCAAAGACATGCTGGTAGGTTAATTAGATCCTGTCGATAAAATTGGCCAAATATGTGTATGTTGTATGTGTTTGTAAGCGTGTCGGGAGCCCACAGGGCAAGGACCGCACTATACCACAGATGGACACCAGTGGCAAAAAGCGCCCAGAGGCGATTCAGTTCGCATAGGTTGCGCTATACAAGTCATTCATTCCTTCCTTCATTCCTTCATCACCTTTACCCTCAGCTTATTTAGTAAGGCAGCGGTCGTCTTGAAGCAGTGTTTGAGGTCGTTATCATGTTGGAATACTACCCTATGGCCCAGGGAGGGGATTATGCTCTGCTTCAGTATGTCACAATTAGGGATGAGCCGAACACCCCCCCGTTCGGCTCGCACCAGAACCCGCGAACGGACCTAAAGTC
This sequence comes from Lithobates sylvaticus, assembly GCA_028564925.1. Taxonomy (NCBI): domain Eukaryota; kingdom Metazoa; phylum Chordata; class Amphibia; order Anura; family Ranidae; genus Lithobates; species Lithobates sylvaticus. The sequence continues at coordinate 255,748,652 of CM053026.1, read as the reverse complement.
CGTGCGAGCTTTAGAACCCTATTAGTTATAATGGATGCGAACGTTCGAAATTAAAAGTGCTAATTTTAAAGGCTAATATGCATGTTAATGTCATAAAAAGTGTTTGGGGACCTGGGTCCTGCCCCAGGGGACATGTATCAATGCAAAAATTTTTTTTAAAAAACGGCCGTTTTTTCAGGAGCAGTGATTTTAATAATGCTTAAATTGAAACAATAAAAGTGTAATATTCCTTTAAATTTCATACCTGGGGGGTGTCTATAGTATGCCTGTAAAGGGGCGCATGTTTCCTGTGTTTAGAACTGTCTCTGCGCAAAGTGTCATTTTTGAAAGTAAAAAAGCTATTTAAAATCACTCGCGGCTAATGTTAATTCACGGCTCCCGTAACACAGAGAACAGTGATTCATTGAAACTCATTCATAAAAAAAAGTCATTGATAAAAAATAAAAAAAATGAAAAAAAAAAAGCGTAGGGGTCCCCCCAAATTCAATAACCAGGCCCTTCAGGTCTGGGATGGATAATTAAGGGGAACCCCAGCCAAAAAAAAAAAAAAATGGCGTAGGGTCCCCCTCAAAATCCATACCAGACCCTTGTCCGAGCACGCAACCTGGCAGGCCGCAGGAAAAGAGGGGGGGACGAGAGCGGCCCCCCCTCTCGCCTGAACCGTACCAGGCCACATGCCCTCAACATTGGGAGGATGCTTTGGGGGTCTAAGACCCCTAAAGCACCTTGTCCCCATGTTGATGAGGACAAGGGCCTCTTCCCCACAACCCTGGCCGGTGGTTGTGGGGGTCTGCGGGTGGGGGGCTTATCGGAATCTGGAAGCCCCCTTTAACAAGGGGACCCCCAGATCCCGCCCCCCCCCTGTGTGAAATGGTAAGGGGGTACAAAAGTACCCCTACCATTTCACCAAAAAAGTGGCAAAAATGGTAAAAATGACAGGAGACAGTCTTTGACAATTCCTTTATTAAAATCTTCTTTCTTCTTTCTTCATCCTTCGGATTCTTCATCTTCTCCTTCCTTCATCTTCTTCCATCTTCTTCTTCCATTTTCTTCTTCCTCCCATCCGCTTCTTCTTGCGCTGGTCTTCTCGTCCTTCTCGTCCGGCATCTTCTTCCGTCGGCGTCGGCGTCGGTGTCGGTGTCTTCTTGGGCCGCTCCGCGCAATGGGAGGCTCCCGCTGTGTGAGGCTCCGCTCCATCTGACAGGTCTTTTAAAACGGAGGGCACCTGGTGACCCCGCCCCCCTCTGACGTCATGGGGAAGCCATCATGGAATTCCCCATGACGTCCCTGTGCATCAGAGGGGGCGGGGTCACCAGGTGCCCTCCATTATAAAAGACCTGTCAGACGGAGCGGAGCCTCACACAGCGGGAGCCTCCCATTGCGCGGAGCGGCCCAAGAAGAGACAGAGACACCGACACCGACGCCGACGCCGACGGAAGAAGATGCCGGACGAGAAGGACGAGAAGACCAGCGCAAGAAGAAGCGGATCGGAGGAAGAAGAAAGTGGAAGAAGAAGATGGAAGAAGAAGATGGAAGAAGATGAAGGAAGGAGAAGATGAAGAAACCGAAGGATGAAGAAAGAAGAAAGAAGATTTTAATAAAGGAATTGTCAAAGACTGTCTCCTGTCATTTTTACCATTTTTGCCACTTTTTTTGGTGAAATGGTAGGGGTACTTTTGTACCCCCTTACCATTTCACACAGGGGGGGGCCGGGATCTGAGGGTCCCCTTGTTAAAGGGGGCTTCCAGATTCCGATAAGCCCCCCGCCCGCAGACCCCCACAACCACCGGCCAGGGTTGTGGGGAAGAGGCCCTTGTCCTCATCAACATGGGGACAAGGTGCTTTAGGGGTCTTAGACCCCCAAAGCATCCTCCCAATGTTGAGGGCATGTGGCCTGGTACGGTTCAGGCGAGAGGGGGGGCCGCTGTCGTCCCCCCCTCTTTTCCTGCGGCCTGCCAGGTTGCGTGCTCGGATAAGGGTCTGGTATGGATTTTGAGGGGGACCCCACGCCATTTTTTTGGGCTAGGGTTCCCCTTAAAATCCATACCAGACCTCAAGGGTCTGGTATGGATTTTGAGGGGGACCCTACGCCATTTTTTTTTTTTTTGGCTGGGGTTCCCCTTAATATCCATCCCAGACCTGAAGGGCCTGGTTATTGAATTTGGGGGGACCCCTACGCTTTTTTTTTGTTTTTTATTAATGAATGACAGCTCTCTGTGTTACAGGAGCCATCAATTCATTAGCCGCGAGTGATTTAAATAGCTTTCTTCCTGCAAAAATGACACTTTTTTGCAGGGAAAGTTCTAAGCACAGGAAACCTGCCCTCCTTCACAGGCCACCTATAGACACCCCCCAGATGTGATACTGCAATGCTGTTCTAACAGCATGCACACACATATCCCCAGAAATAAAGCACATATTGTTGTCAGCAGCACACTGACACGCTGACACTGTCTGAAACATAATATGCGAGGCCGCCGGTGCGGCGGCCTCTTATACCGTGGGGCGTGTACTAAAGCCCCTGAGCTATAATTGGCTACAGGCATCCTGCCTGTAGCCAATTATGGCTCTCCTCGCTGCCGGCGCTGTGATTGGCCAAGCATGCGGGGTCACAGTGCATGCTTGGCCAATCATCAGCCAGCATTGCACTGCGCGGGCCGCAATGCATTGCGGGGCCGCTCGCATCACACGAATTTGATGCGAGCGGCCCCAATAGTTCTGGGCTCGCCGAGCGAGCGAACACCCGGTGCTCGATTCGAACATGGGTTCGAATCGAACACCGGGCTCATCCTTAGTCACAATACATGTTGGCATTCATGGTTCCCTCAATGAACTGTATCATCCCAGTTTCAGCTGCACTCATGCAGCCTTAGACCATGAAACTTCCACCATGCTTGACTGTAGGTAAAACACACTTGTCTTTGTACTCCTCACCTGGTTGCCACCATACACGCTTGACACCATCTGAACCAAATAAGTTTATCTTGGTCTCATAAGACCAAAGGACATGGTTCCAGTAAACCATGTCCTTTGGTCTGCTTGTCTTTAGCAAACTGTTTGTGGGCTTTCTTGTGCATCATCTTTAGAAGAGGCTTCCTTCTGGGACAACAGCCTTGCAGACCAATTTGATGCAATGTGCGGCATATGGTCTGAGCACTGACAGGCTGACCCCCATCCCTTCAACCTCTGCAGCAATGCTGGCAGCACTCATGCGTCTATTTCCCAAAGACAACCTCTGGATATGATGCTGAGCACTTGCACTCAACTTCTTTGGTTGACCATGGCGAGGCCTGTTGTGAGTGGAACCTGTCCTGTTAAACTGCTGTATGGTTTTGGCCACCATGCTGCAGCTCAGTTTCATGGTCTTGACAATCTTCTTAACCTCCTGCTGCATTGAACGCCCTCAGACAGCACACTGGCTGAAGGGCAGGCCAAAAGCTCCAGTGCATACTGTGCAAGCTCCAGTCAGTAGTCCAGCCTGGACATCTGATTGGCAAAGGAGTCCTCACTTCTAAAATTGTCTGCATCAGCCCTGTACCGTAATAACCTCAGTAATCATGTGGAGCTGCTTTTGAGTGCTGCCAGGAGTCAGGCCAGGTCACTGTGGTTTAACCACTTGAAGACCAGACCTTTTTCTGACACTTTTTGTTTACAAGAAAAACATTTTTACTAGAAAATTACTTAGAACCCCCAAACATTATATATTTTTTTTAGCAGGGGCCTTGCAATTTTTTATGTCACACAGTATTTGCACAGTGGCTTTTTGAATACACATTTTTGGAAAAATACCATTTTTTTTGGCAAAATAATGGCAGCTGGAAACCTGCCACTGTGGTGTAACACAGGCCATAAACTCACAGAAAGGGGCTGATTCCATGAGCTGGAGTGGGAGCAGCTGAATCCAGTGGTTTTGCCAAGCTGGAATTAGGTGCTGGATATGGGGTGATTTGGAGATATATAATGTTTTTTTGTTCCAGGACCTGCTGAAGAGACACTTGCCTTGAGAATGATGCTGCTGGTCAATGGCACTATGGATTTAGATAATTCTGCAGAGGTTTAAGCCTTTGCTTGACCCTACTAATCATGGCCCTATAACCCTATTCACGTGCTTCATGTGGCATATCTTAAACCTCTGGAACCCAATGTGTGGCTTCCCATCTATCATTAGAGGCCACAGATGTTGTGGTGGAAGTAGCAGAAAAATATGGTGGGGGTGGTATGAAAAGTGAAAAACAAGGAGGGGGAGTGTCAGGACCTGGGTCACCTGCTGGTGGCACTGTGCTTCCCAGGATGGTAAATTGTAGTTCCAGTGTCCACCAGCAGGTGTCTACCAGGAGACAGAGGTTTCTAGTAATCAGTCTCCATCTGATACTGGTTGCTAGGAGGGTATTTATTCTCTCCTCTGCTAGTACACTTCACGTCAGTGTTTTGCTTTGCTGTGGTAAGTCAGATGCTGCTTGCCATTTATCCTGCTCCTGATCTTATTCTTGCCTTGCATCCTGTACCCTGCACTTACATGCCCTATATCTGCTCTCCTTGTTCCTGATCCCAGACCTGGTTCCCCCCTTCCTAGAATCTCTGGTATTCCCTGTGACCTGTGTTCCTCAACTTGTATATATTGTAGATATTGTATTACAGTTAGGTGGATAGGTACTTTGTCATTCGGTTAATTGTTCACTTACAGTATATCTTTATGTTAGCTGTTTGGTTGGTTTGTGGTGCTATTCCCACAGTAATGTGTCTCCTCATGAATGTGGTACCCAAATAGCTGGTACTTATACCGCAGCAGAGGCTTTTGATGCTGTCGGCAGCAGATATATTAACCACTGTACTGTAACAACAATGTTTTCAACTGTCATAAATGGGTTACATTCATAACAGCTGTGACTACTATTATGTGCTGTGATTGTCCCATAGCTATCACATGGTTCAGGGTTTTTCAATTTTAGTAGTGAGCTTAACAGTTGCCAACATCGGTTAGCTACATGTACATAGAAAAAACCCTCATCCATGGGACTTTACCGGCAACCATAGGTTGAAAAACAACATCTTAGACAATAGTGTAAAATAAATATTCATTCCTTATTGATACAACAATATAAAAATGTCCAGAATATTGTAATGGCTATTTGCCATTAGGGATGGGCCGAACGGACCCCTGTTCGTTTCGCACCAAAACTTTCGAACACCGCAAAAGTTCGGACCCGAATAACAAACCCCATTAAAGTCAATGGGACCCGAACGTCAAAAGTACCCATTTTGAAGGCTTATATGCAAGTAATTAGGCATACAATGGTTATAGGGGTCCGGGTCTTGCCTGGGGGACATGTATCAATAAAAAAAAAGTTTGTGAAAAACAGCATTTTTAAATGAGTAGTGATTTTTTGATTTTTAAAGTGAAAGCAAAAAAATGAAAACAAGTAGTTTCCAATATAGTGCCTGGGGGTCCCCTTATGCCACGTACACACGTGCGGACTTTTGCCGGCGGACTTAGTCCAGCGGACAATCCCGCGGGACTTTCCAGCTGGGTCCGCTGGACTTTCCGAGCGTGTGGACTTGCCCACACACGCACGGACTTCTCCGGCGGATAATCCGCCGGCCAAAAGTCTGCGGGACTTTTGAAAATGAACGGACTTGCCCACACACGGAGCAGTCCGTTCATTTCCAACGTAACTTCAGGTACGTAGCTAGCGTAGGCAGTGCCGGCGCGCTAGCTCCGTGACCTGGCATGGATTTAAAGGGACTCCCCACGCCGAAAAAACGGCGTGGGGGTCCCCCCCAAATCCATCTCAGACCCTTATTCGAGCACGCAGCCTGGCAGGCCAGGAAAGGGGTGGGGACGAACGAGCGCCCCCCCCTCCTGAGCCGTACCAGGCTGCGTGCCCTCAACATGGGGGGTGCCCTGGGGAAAGGGGGGCCGTGCGCCCCCCCCCCCACCCCAAGGCACCTTGTCCCCATGTTGATGAGGACAAGGGCCTCTTCCCGACAACCCTGGCCGTTGGTTGTCGGGGTCTGCGGGCGGGGGCTTATCGGAATCTGGGAGCCCCCTTTACTAAGGGGGCCCCCAGATACCGGCCCCCCACCCTATGTGAATGAGTATGGGGTACGATGTACCCCTACCCATTCACCTAAGGTGTAAAATGTAAAGTACAAAAACACACACACTTTTGAAAAAATATTTTATCGCCGGACTCCTCCGCTCTCTTCTGCTCTTTTACCTAGCTCTTTCACGAGCGGAGAAGTCCGGCTACCTTCTTCGTCGTCGTCGCCGTCATCTGGGGGTCTCGATCCGCCTTCGGTGGTCTTCCGGGGTCTTCCGGGGGTCTCTTCTGTTCTTGCGGCGGTCGTCGTCTTCCGCGCCGCCGGCGCCTTCTTCTTCTTCTTGTCCTTCTTCTTGTTCTTCTTCTTGTTCCGATGTTGACCCGATGCTCTCTCTGCCCGGAATGGCAGAGGCGCGCTGCGCTGGGACTTATATAGGGACATGGGGACAGGGTCACATGCTCATGTCACATGGTGACCCCGCCCCCCTGTGATGTCACAGTCCCGGAGGATGCAGATTCCGATAAGCCCCCGCCCGCAGACCCCGACAACCAACGGCCAGGGTTGTCGGGAAGAGGCCCTTGTCCTCATCAACATGGGGACAAGGTGCTTTGGGGTGGGGGGGCGCACGGCCCCCCTTTCCCCAGGGCACCCCCCATGTTGAGGGCACGCGGCCTGGTACGGCTCAGGAGGGGGGGGGCGCTCGTTCGTCCCCACCCCTTTCCTGGCCTGTCAGGCTGCGTGCTCGGATGAGGGTCTGACATGGATTTGGGGGGAACCCCCACGCCGTTTTTTCGGCGTGGGGAGTCCCTTTAAATCCATGCCAGGTCACGGAGCTAGCGCGGCGGCATTTACTGCCTACGCTAGCTACGTAACCTGAAGTCACGTGCTAAATGAACGGACTTGCCGATGAGCGGCAAGTCCGTTAATTTCAAAAGTCCCGCGGACTTGCCTACTAACGGCGGGATTGTTCGCCGGACTGCCAAGTCCAGCGGATAATTTTAAAACCAAACTTAAAACTTTGGCGCCAAAAAGTCCGCCGGCGCCCACACACGAGGGGATTATCCGCTGGACTTCAGTCCAGAGGATAATCCCGCGGGGTTGTCCCTTTGTGTGTACGCGGCCTTATTCGGCGTACACACGAAGGGACAATGCCGCGGGATTATCCTCTGGACTGAAGTCCAGCGGATAATCCCCTCGTGTGTGCGCGCCGGCGGACTTTTTGGCGCCAAAGTCCGGCGGACCAAAGTTTTAAGTTTGGTTTTAAAATTATCCGCTGGACTTGGCAGTCCAGCGGACAATCCCGCCGTTAGTGGGCAAGTCCGCGGGACTTTTGAAATGAACGGACTTGCCGCTCATCGGCAAGTCCGTTCATTTAGCACGTGACTTCAGGTTACGTAGCTAGCGTAGGCAGTTACTGCCGCCGCGCTAGCTCCGTGACCTGGCATGGATTTAAAGGGAATCCCCACGCCGAAAAAACGGCGTGGGGGTTCCCCCCAAATCCATGTCAGACCCTCATCCGAGCACGCAGCCTGGCAGGTCAGGAAAGGGGTGGGGACGAACGAGCGCCCCCCCCTCCTGAGCCGTACCAGGCCGCGTGCCCTCAACATGGGGGGTGCCCTGGGGAAAGGGGGCCGTGCGGCCCCCCCACCCCAAAGCACCTTGTCCCCATGTTGATGAGGACAAGGGCCTCTTCCCGACAACCCTGGCCGTTGGCTGTCGGGGTCTGCGGGCGGGGGCTTATCGGAATCTGGGAACCCCCTTTAATAAGGGGGCCCCCAGATCCCGGCCCCCCACCCTATGTGAATGAGTATGGGGTACGATGTACCCCTACCCATTCACCTAAGGTGTAAAATGTAAAGTACAAAAACACACACACTTTTGAAAAAATATTTTATTGCACTGCTCCGGGGGTCTTCTTCCGTCTTGGGGGTCTTCTCGCCGGACTTCTCCGCTCTCTTCTGCTCTTTTACCTAGCTCTTTCACGAGCGGAGGAGTCCGGCTACCTTCTTCGTCGTCGCCGCCGTCGTCGTCTGGGGGTCTCGATCCGCCTTCGGGGGTCTTCCGGGGGTCTCTTCTGTTCTTGCGGCGGTCGTCGTCTTTCCGCGCCGCCGGCGCCTTCTTCTTCTTCTTGTCCTTCTTCTTGTTCTTCTTCTTCCGATGTTGACCCGACGCTCTCTCTGCCCGGAATGCTTGTGCCGCGCTGCGCTTGGACTTATATAGGGGCATGGGGACAGGGTCACATGCACATGTCACATGGTGACCCCGCCCCCTTGTGTTGTCACAGTCCCGGAGGATGCTGGGACTGTGACATCGCAAGGGGGCGGGGTCACCATGTGACATGAACATGTGACCCTGTCCCCATGCCCCTATATAAGTCCCAGCGCAGAGCGGCACAGGCATTCCGGGCAGAGACAGCGACGGGTCAACATCGGAAGAAGAAGAACAAGAAGGACAAGAAGAAGAAGGCGGCGCCGGCGGCGCAGAAGACGACGACCGCCGCAAGAACAGAAGAGACCCCCGAAGGCGGATCGAGACCCCCAGACGACGGCGGCGACGACGAAGAAGGTAGCCGGACTCCCCCGCTCGTGAAAGAGCTAGGTAAAAGAGCAGAAGAGAGCGGAGGAGTCCGGCGAGAAGACCCCCAAGACGGAAGAAGACCCCCGGAGCAGTGCAATAAAATATTTTTTCAAAAGTGTGTGTGTTTTTGTACTTTACATTTTACACCTTAGGTGAATGGGTAGGGGTACATCGTACCCCATACTCATTCACATAGGGTGGGGGGCCGGGATCCGGGGGCCCCCTTATTAAAGGGGGCTCCCAGATTCCGATAAGCCCCCGCCCGCAGACCCCGACAACCAACGGCCAGGGTTGTCGGGAAGAGGCCCTTGTCCTCATCAACATGGGGACAAGGTGCTTTGGGGTGGGGGGGCCGCACGGCCCCCCTTTCCCCAGAGCACCCCCCATGTTGAGGGCACGCGGCCTGGTACGGCTCAGGAGGGGGGGGCGCTCGTTCGTCCCCACCCCTTTCCTGGCCTGCCAGGCTGCGTGCTCGGATGAGGGTCTGACTTGGATTTGGGGGGAACCCCCACGCCGTTTTTTCGGCGTGGGGATTCCCTTTAAATCCATGCCAGCTTGCGGAGCTAGCGCGGCGGCATTTACTGCCTACGCTAGCTACGTAACCTGAAGTTACGTTCGAAATGAACGCACTGCTCCGTGTGTGGGCAAGTCCGTTCATTTTCAAAAGTCCCGCGGACTTTTGGCCGGCGGATTATCCGCTGGAGAAGTCCATGCGTGTGTGGGCAAGTCCACACGCTCGGAAAGTCCAGCGGACCTAGCTGGAAAGTCCCGCGGGATTGTCCGCTGGACTAGGTCCGCCGGCAAAAGTCTGCACGTGTGTACGCGGCATTAGTCTACCTGCAAAGTGGCAGATCTGTACCATGTCTAAAAAAGGACATTTTCCCTGCAAGCTGCCTTTATTTTGCTCAGCAACAGCTGGGGAGCAAGTATGTTTGATGAGGCCACAATGTAGTGCACAAGATTGGGAATAAGATTAGAGATTTTTTGGATACATTCTTGTGTCACTTTGACTTTTGATAGAAGTAACAGGTGCGTAAAAATTGGTCTTTGGGTGTCGGTGGCACCTTCCCACCGTAACCCTATAAAGGTAATCTTGATGAAAGCAAGAATTAGCCATGCTGTGAAAAATTGCAAAGATATGCACCTGTCAAACAGGTGTAGAAAAATTGGTCTTTGAGTGTCAGGGGCGCCTTCCCATCGTAACCCTATAGAGGTACTCTTGCTGAAAGCAAGAATTAGCCTTGCTGTAAATAAATGCAATGATATGCACCTGCCAAACAGGTGAAGAAAAATTGGTCTTTGGGTGTTAATTGTGCCCATGAAACCTATACCAAAAACATTCTTCCAGACAAAATGATTAAACACCCTCAAAGCTAGGCAGCCTCAAAGTCCTGCAGAGATTCCACATCCCAAAAAGACTTCATCATTGACATAGACATTAGGGGCTTCGTAGCTGGTAATCCAGGACTGATTAATTTTTATAAAAGTCCAACGATCTACGAAGTCTGTGGACAGACGCATTCTATGATCAGTAACAAAACCTCATGCAGCACTGAGTGCCCGTTCTGAAAGCACGCTGGATGCAGGGCAGCCAAACAACTCAATAGCATACTGGGCAAGTTCTGGCCAGTGGTCTATAATCATGACCCAGTAAGTCAGTGGATTGTCAGCTGGAAAGCTCTCATCCTTCTCCTTTATGCCACGTATTCTTGGGTCCTTTTCGGAGGCTTGGAAGCACAAGGTTGCCAATGCGCTAAAATTTGCCGAGGCTTAAGAAGCAGACTCCTCGGGATCACTCAGGATGACAGCATCTGGAACTTCCTCCTCCCATTCACGTACTACTCCCAAGGGTCCTGGGGTTGGAAAGCCATCACTTACAGATTGATGCATGTCTTCCTCTTGTGCCAGAATCCTCCTCCTCATCCTCCTCCCCTCTCTCCTCCTGTGTGTTCTGTGACATAAGAATGATGGTGTCTGGATAAAGTGGGCCTTGAGAGGAAAGGAAGTCCTCCTCTTCCTCCTGCTGCTCTGCCTCCAGTGCCCTGTCCATAATGCCATGCAAAGTCTGCTCCACGATATGGCGTTAAACTGGCAGTAATTCATACAAAACGATATGGCGTTAAACTGGCAGTAATGCACACAAAACTATATGGTGTTAAACTGGCAGTAACGCACACAAAACTATATGGCGTTAAACTGGCAGTAACACACACAAAACTATATGGAGTTAAACTGGCAGTAACGCACACAAAACAATATGGCCTTAAACTGGCAGTAACACACACAGAACTATATGGCGTTAAACTGGCAGTAACGCACACAAAACTATATGGCGTTAAACTGGCAGTAACACACACAGAACTATATGGCGTTAAACTGTCAGTAACGCACGCAAAACGATATGGCATTAAACTGGCAGTAATGAACACAAAACAATATGGCGTTAAACTTGCAGTAACGCACACAGAACGATATGGCGTGAAACTGGCAGTAACGCACACATAACTATATGGCGTTAAACTGGCAGTAATGCACAAAACTAGATGACGTTAAACTGGCAGTAACGCACACTGAACTATATGACGTTAAACTGGCAGTAACACACGCAAAACTATATGGCATTAAACTGGCAGTAATGCACACAAAAACGATATTGTGTTAAACTGGCAGTAATGCACACAGAACTATATGGTGTTAAACTGTCAGTAACGCACAAAACTAGATGACGTTAAACTGGCAGTAACGCACACAGAACTATATGGCATTAAACTGGCAGTAATACACACAAAACTATATGTCGTTAAACTGGCAGAAACACACACAAAACTATATGGTGTTAAACTGGCAGTAACGCACACAGAACTATATGGCGTTAAACTGGCAGTAACGCACACAAAACTATATGACGTTAAACTGGCAGTAACGCACACAGAACAATATGGCGTTAAACTGGCAGTAACGCACACGAAGCGATATGGTGTTAAACTGGCAGTAACGCACACAGAACGATATGGCGTTAAACTGGCAGTAAACCACACATAACTATATGGCGTTAAACTGGCAGTAACGCACAAAACTAGATGACGTTAAACTGGTAGTAATGCACACAGAACTATATAGCATTAAACTGGCAGTTAACGCACGCAAAATGATATGGCGTTAAACTGGCAGTAACGCACACAGAACTATATGGCATTAAACTGGCAGTAACGCACGCAAAATGATATGGCGTAAAACTGGCAGTAATGCATGCAAAACTAAATGGCGTTAAACTGGCAGTAACGCACACAGAACGTTATGGCGTTAAACTGGCAGTAACGCACACATAACTATATGGCGTTAAACTGGCAGTAACGCACAAAACTAGATGACGTTAAACTGTCAGTAATGCACACAGAACTATATGGCGTTAAACTGGCAGTAACGCACAAAACTAGATGATGTTAAACTGGCAGTAATGCACACAGAACTATATGGCGTTAAACTGGCAGTAATGCACGCAAAACTATATGGCATTAAACTGTCAGTAACGCACACAGAACTATATGGTGTTAAACTGGCAGTAACGCACACAGAATTATATGGCGTTAAACTGGCAGTAGCGCACAAGAAACTATATGGTGTTAAACTGGCAGTAACACAAACAGAACTATATGGCGTTAAAATGGCAGTAATGCACGCAAAACTATATGCCGTTAAACTGGCAGTAACATGCACAAAATCATATGGCGTTAAACTGGCAGTAACGCACCCCTAACGATATGGCGTTAAACTGGCAGTAACGCATACAGAACTATATGGCGTTAAACTGGCAGTAACGCACACAGAACTATATGGTGTTAAACTGACAGTAACGCATGCAAAACGATATGGCGTTAACCTGGCAGTAACGCACACAGAAGTAAATGGCGTTAAACTGGCAGTAATGCACACAGACGTAAATGGCATTAAATTGGCAGGACCGCACAAAACTATATGGCATTAAACTGGCAGTAATGCAATCAAATAGACAGTGTTCAACCGTCACTACACTGACGCTATCTGAACTGTCCCTACTCTAGCTATACACTAATGTTAAGATTACTGACACGGTCTACTACACTACACTGAAACTATACGAGCTGTCCCTACTCTAGCTGCACACTATGCAAAGCTGAATGATGGTCCTCCTCACTACACTCACACTATCCCTAGACTGACACTAAACTAATATTCTACACTGACAATTGAAGCAACATAGCATAGTATAGCACACTAACTAATAGCACTGAACAGATCTCTGTTCTAGCTCTCTCCACGCCAAAATCACACTGAAAATGGCTGCCATTGAAAGAATACTTTTATTCTGTGGGGCGGGAATGAGCCATGATTGGATAAAGTCATGATGACAGTGTCCAATCATGACTCTGACAGTGCTCTGTGCCCTGATTGGCTGAAGCTTTTACTGCTTCAGCCAATCAGGGCTTGCAATGCACTGTTCAGCAGCGCAATGCATTGTGGTCAGTTCGGGGGGCCGAACAAACAGTCAAACAACCCGTTTGTTCGGCTGTTCACCAAACAATCGAACAATGAAAGTTCAGCCCAAACTTATGCTCGGGTCAAACCGTTCGCCCATTCCTATTTTCCACATACTGTACATATACCATCCAAAACTCAGCGTTCCCACAATTATAAACTACCAATTGGAAACAACCATAATGGTGAGTACCCAACGCGTTTCAAAAGATAATTTTGTTTTTCCTCTTCAGGGGTGAATATCAAGTGGTAGAAAGCATTTCGAAAATATAATTTCCTTTCCTTCTTTAGGGGTGTATATCAAGTGGGAGCATGAAAACAAATCATTAGATTCATCTTAACGATTTTTCATCATATTATATAGTATGTATGCTAATAAAGCCTACTCATTTGTGATATAGCAACTTCATGAATAGCCAAAAGGTTAAAAAAAAAACAATGACTGCCAATTCCTCATTGCTAGTTTGCAGGGACTATGGTAGAATTACCATAAGAGAGCTTTCTGTATAGCGTGGAATAGAACAGACATATGTGCCCTGCCCCCAGATGGTGTGACCTGACCACTGCTTTTATCTGCTAAGCCTGCTTGCACCCTACTAATGCATGCAGAACCTTAGGTTTGTCTGTGTTGTGGGAGGTTTACACAAGAATTTGCAACCCATCACACTGTAATCCACAGTAATTTGGCACAATCTGGTACAGTATAGCACTGTATAGCAATTAATTCCCTACACACAGACCAGTAGCTCTTTCTGAACTACTCCAACACACACTGGCAAATGGCTGCTGAAAACCCACTCTTTATAGTGGCCATTCTAAGCCAGCTGACCTAAGTTCAAAGACCATGCAGTGCATTATTGTTGTAAATAATTTTATCCAGCAAATTCCTGCACAGGGACTGCAAACTTTGAACACATAGGGTTTGTTTCAAACCTATGGTAGCAGCAAATTTAAACCTCATCTTATATGTTATGATTGCTGTCTTAAGAAGATGGTTACTGTAGTCTCTCCATATACTTTTCTTAAATACTTATTGTACTGCATCTCTTCTAAAACACACTTCAGTAAACACAGGTTAAACAATAACATTTGAAATACAAACTTTTGTACAGAAACAAAAGGGGGTGATTTACATAAACTGGTAAACTGGGGTAACTATGGATTATTGCATGTAGACTTTTTCTTCCAAGGGCTGTAATTAGTTTCAATATATTACTACTACAGTTTAACTTTTTTTTGCTCCATTTTTTTAAAAATCCTCCCCAAAGTGTCCTTCTCACCCCCATTATAAGTCTAGATTGTTTAAACAATTTGTTGAAGAAATCTATAACTATAAAATGCTTGCAAAAAAATCCATTAGTTCAAAAGAATGAGGGCATTAGCAGTTGAAAATAGGCTTGATGAAATCAAGGAGTGTGGCGCTGTTCCGTTAACTGGGTTGACCTGAAATACTTCTTCTAATTAGACATTGAAAATTACGTTCCAAAAATTAGAAAAGAGATCAGCTTGTGAAAATAGTTTTGGCATTGCATAGCTATAGGTAATTTTCAGTAAACTGTTCTATTCCAGATTCAAGATAGTTACAATTTAGGTTTTTATTAGTCTTGGTTGTCACCTTTCCCACCAGCCATAAATATGGCTAACCACATGCTTACCCCCAGATGCTGGAGAAAGCATATATTAATGGACATATAATTGAGGTCTTACAGACATAGGGAAGGACCTTTAGTGTTCCAGAGGGAGGGATCAGAGTTCAGTTCCAGGACTCTATTATTTCTTCTTTCAGCTCTGCTTTTTGAAGGTTGATTAAATAAAGGTATCGATCAACCACATCATGTTCCCTTGCTAGCTTCCCTCACAGCCACACCCATGACCCATGGATTGTAACCATTAGGTTTTATGAACAGACATTGTCTTGAATTCTTCGTAACTTTCAAGTGTAAGTAAATAAACAGATATACTGAAGTTTAATTATTAATATTAGGCATTTTTTGAAAGAATAAACTATATGATTTATAAATCATCCCAATTGTAGACTCTTGTCCCTAATGTCTGTTTAGTTGAAAAGACGTGTGGACTGGCAGACTGGCAGAGTTGAGATTGACAGTATTGTTCCCCTAAGATAGAAAAAACTTCATGGGTGTTTATAGTTCATATAAATGTGCACACAAGGAATGTCCTTTAACTCAAGAGGGTGTATGCATCAGGGACAACAGTAAATTACTTCAACCTATGAACATCATCAGAATCATTTCAGATGTCAAGACAGTTTCAAAGATATGCTCAGTTTTTTAAAGTGGTTGTAAACCCAGTGAAGTGACATGCTTCAGGTGATACACAGAGATAAAACAAATCTTCCTATATAATTTGGCCCTGTTTATCTGCAGCCCTGTCTCTCCTGCAACACACAGAATTTACAGATGATCTGTCAGCATCTCTAAGCAGCACAAAGCAGGGGGCAGAAATCTAAATTCACACACTGTACAGTTTCGGGAGAAGAACGCTGAGTCCAAATTGGAGGGAAGGGACACACCCCCTCATCTCATTACACAGAGCACATGCACATCTGTGGCTGTCAACCACAGGTGGTGTACTGGAGCTCTCCTCCCTCACTACCTTTTTTCTCTTAAGCTGGCTACACATTATACAATTTTTTTGATTCCATTTCCTTTATATTTACCTTTGACTATGTAGTGCAAAGATCTGCCTGATTGCATACAATGTGAAAGTGTTTAGGTTTGACCTCATATTATATGGTTTTGGTAAATCTATAGGAAAATTGTACATAAATATTGTATAATGTGTAGTCAGATTTAGTGGCAGGAAAAGCTGTCAGAAGGGACTCACAGAGATAACATAAGAACTAAACAGCAGAGAGAAATCACACCCCGCGCCTTGGATAGAGATAAGTACACAGTACAGAAGGATGTGCTTTGCTCAGATTTCATGTCTAAGGTATACAACCACTTTAAAGTGGTTGTAAACCCACTTTTTGAACTTTTACCTATAGGTAAGCCTAGAATAAGGCTTACCTATAGGTAGTGGAAATATCTCCTAAACGTGCGCCGTTTAGGAGATATTTCACTTGTAGTCTGCCGGAAATTGCTACGGTGCATGCGCAGGGAAGAAACAAAACTAAAGGCCATTTCTTCCTTAGCATATGCCGCAGGTCGCAGCTCCCATGCGCATATGTCCGCAACCCCGAAGGAAGAGGGCAAGAAGATGGGACGTCGCTGGATTCTTTTGCATGAATGAATGAATGAATGAATGAATGATTTGTATAGCGCTGCAACTGCGAACTGAATCGCCTCGAGGCGCTTGACTGCTCATGTTGGGATGCCATGTATTAGAAGAGGTGGGTCTTGAGTTTTTTCCTGAAGGCCTGATGGTTTTCTTCCATGCGGATGTTGTTTGGTAGAGCATTCCATAGCCGGGGTCCCTGTACTGCGAATCTTCGTTCTCCCTTCGATTTGTAGCGGGCTTTGGGGATGAGAAGGCGATTTTGGTTTGTTGATCGAAGTCTGCGATTCGGTATGTATTTTTCTATTTTCTCACAAAGGTATTGAGGAGCGTTTCCTTGTGTACATTTGTGGGTGAGGCAGAGGGTCTTAAATGTGATCCTGTCTTTTACCTTGAGCCAATGGAGCATCCTTAGGGATGGGGAGATGGATTCCCAGGGTTTCTTTCCAGTGACTATTCTTTGCAGGTAAGTGGTACATAATTGGGATGCATAGTAGCCCATTATGCTTTTCATTTGCAGGCTATACAGGGAGCAAAAGAGGAAGTAAAACCCATCAGGGTTTACTTCCTCTTTAAGGAAATTGTGTGATAAACAAAATATTAAAAGAGTTCAAATGAATCTGCCAGGAAGTAGTATCTTATTCCTCATTGCCAAGCTCCTGGAGTCATACAGATGTCTTTATTTTATTCCTCCTCTTACTCTAACACCTAACTAAAACCTTAAAGTGACCACTTATTTTCCTGAGCCTCAGGTACCCACATTTTTGCAGTAAATTATATTTCTTCAACCAGGTAATTCTCAAAACATCTCTCCATTTTTCCTGTAAGAACTCTCTAACCTTCTGAATCTGAGTAACTGACAGACAGGGGATTTCTATAAAGCAGATCTGACACATTTCTGCTGGTATTCTCCTTTAGAAGAACCTGCACTTGATTCAGGCAAGCATTTGACACAGTTCTGGTAACATTAATGACTTGAGACACAAATACAGGTACCGGTAGTTATAACTACCGCCACTGTCACAATGCAGCAACAGATTCTTAAGGAATTACTGCCACAGAGCTATGCCAGAACTCAGAGTAGGGCATGTCTGTACTGGAAAGCTTTCATTAATGTGAAAGTTTTCCTCACAATTCTCTTTCAACTGCCCCATTTAGCTGTCAGCTTGGTGATTCCAAAGCCAAAAAATAAATGTATATAAAGAGGCCAAAGATACTAGTGATGGCAAAGCCCATATTTGAGAAATTACTTTGGTCACTTGATGGGCAGAGCTTGATGGGGAACTAAAAGACTAGTTTCCCATCAGATCTGTATGCCTATTGCTTGGCAGTGCATAACAGTGGGCTGCTTTGAAAGCCACTATTGGACTGAATAGCAGATATGGATCCATCTACTGCCATTCACTTTCAATCAACAGCAAGGCGGACCTGATGAGGAACTAGAATGTGAGATCCTCCTACCCCTACTACAAAACCCTGAGGCCACGCACCAGTCAGTATGATTTTTACAAATAAATATCTGAAAAGTGCATTCATGCATTTGTATTCAGCACCCTTTACTCTGATACTCCTAACTAAAATCTAGTGGAACCAATTGCATTCAGAATTCACCTAATCAGTAGAGTCCACCTGTGTGTAATTCAATCTCAGTATAAATACAGCTGTTCTGTGAAGCCCTCAGAGGTTTGTTAGAGAACCTTAGTAAACAGCTTCATGAAGGCCAAGGAACACACCAGACAGGTCAGGGATAAAGTTGTGGAGAAGTTTAAAGCATGGTTAGATTATAAAAAAATACCCTAAGCTTTGAACATCTCACAGAGTGCTGTTTAATCCATCATCCAAAAATGGAAAGAGTATGGCACAACTGAAAACCTACCAAGACATGACCATCCACCTAAATTGACAGGTTGGACAAGGAGAGCATTATTCAGAGAAGCAGCCAAGAGGCCCTTGGCAACTCTGAAGAAGTTGCAGAGATCCACAGCTCAGGTGAGAGAATCTGTCCACAGGACAACTATTAGTCCTGCACTCCACAAATCTGTGGAGTGGCAAGAAGAAAGCCATTGTTAAAAGAAAGCCCAAAGAAGAAAACATGTGGAAGAAGGTGCTCTGGTCAAATGAGACCAAAAATTTAACTTTTTGGACTAAAAGCAAAACGCTATGTGTGGCAGAAAACTAACACTGCACATCACCCTGAACACGCCATCCCCACCTTAAAACATGGTGGAGACAGCATCATGCTGTGGGGATGCTTTTCTTCAGCAGAGACAGGGAAGCTGGTCAGAGTTGGTGAGAAGATGGATGGAGCTAAATACAGGGCAATCAAAAAAAAAAAAAAAACTGTTAGTCTGGAAAACACTTGAGACTGGGGCGAAGGTTCACCTTCCAGCAGGAGAACAACCCTAAACATACAGCCAGAGCTACAATGGAATGGTTTAGATCAAAGCATATAAATGTGTTGCAATGGCCCAGTCAAGGTCCAGACCTAAATCTAATTGAGAATCTGTGGCAAGATTTGAAAATTGCTGTTCACTGACGCTCTCCATCCAATCTGACAGAGCTTGAGCTATTTTGCAAAGAAGAATGAATTTTACTCTCTAGATGTGCAAAGCTGGTAGAGACATCCCCAAAAAGACTAGCAGCTGTAATGGCATCGAAAGGTGGTTCTGAAAAGTATTGACTCAAGTATTGACACTGAATACAAATGCATGCCACACTTTTCATATATTTATTTATAAAAAATGTTGAAAACCATTTATCATTTTCCTTCCACTTCACAATTATGTGCCACTTTGTGTTGGCCTATCACATAAAATCCCAATAACATACATTTACATTTTTTGGTTGTAACATGACAAAAAGTGGAAAGTTTCAAGGGGTATGAATACTTTTTCAAGGCACTGTATACTGTATACTGTAAACAATGGAGTTCCCCGAAAAAGTGGAGTTCCCCTGGAAAAAGAAAAAAGTGTAGCTGCTGACTTTTAATAATCGGACACTCACCTGTCCCACAGTCCAGCGATGCGGGTGTAAGAAGCCCCGCTCCTCTCCCCCTCCTCTCCACAGCACCAGCATTCTTTCTGTGGGTGCCCGGCTGTGGCTTCACAGCTGGGCACACACTGCGCATGCGCGAGCCATACTGTGTGCTGGGAATGGCTGGGCAATCTTGATTGCAGGGAAGGAGGGGGGAGGTGCTGTGGAGCCCCGGGAGGAAGTGGAAGCTGGATTCCTCTAAAAAGAGGGTATCCGCTCCACCCCCCAAAAAAAATGTGGCATGTCAGGGGGTCACCATCACTTAAAGCAGAAGTTCCATTTTTGGGTGGAACTCCGCTTTAAGTAATTGGTTGCTATGAACACAGAAATATCTGTGATGATCTGGCAGGCTCTCTTTTCCCCTGGGCGATCGCTGGAAGAACAGCTCCCATTCAGCCCCGCCTGCCGTTGGTCCCCCCCCCCCCTCCGAGGCAGCCCCACACTTGCCAGCAATCTTTTTCCATTCATAAAATGCGAGTAGGCGAGTGGAAATTTTGAAGGCTGCTCTAAACGTTCATCGCCATATCCAAAACTTAAAGACTCAATAAAATGATTGATCTTTGCTAAAAAAAAAATGTAATCCAATTCCCCACTCAGCCTCTTCACACTCCAGCGCTGCTCTGCATTTCTTCCTCCATCTGTTCCTGGACCTATTCTTCTAGGTTGAATGACATAGATTGAAGGACAATGTCCCGGGGGTGTGTCATCATGCAACCTGTGCTTGTGTAGCACCCTCCTAGGTAGGTGCTAGGATGATTGTATTATAGTTTTTGGTTGCTCTGCTTAACAGAGGAACAGCAGGTACATTTATGTGCTGTCTGTTTAACAGAGAGCTGTGAACATTTAGTGTAGGCTGCTCAGTGTGCTCCGGTGCTGTTTCGTGCTGTCTGAGTGTCCCTATGCCTAGTAACCTAGGAAGATTCGGGGCTATAGGTGGGGACTAGGCAGATGAACAGCATTAATATGGCTACAGCCTTGGCCAATTAGAAGGGGAGGTGCCCCTAGGCATGCTGGATGCTTGTATTTATATTGGATGAGCACATGGGCTCTGGGTCACTCTGAGGAGAGGATTGAACCAGGCTGGGGATAGAGGCTTTGCCTCCCCAGCACTTGTGGCCATGTGGTCTCAGGTTGGTGACCTGGGGGCCTAATATTGCTGACATGTGGCTTTAGATGGGAGATCTGAGAGCCAGAAATCTGTGTGGTAACCCTGGTTCTGCTAGATCTGACAGAGGGAGAGTCTACAGCACATCTGGTCTGGTATAACGGAGAGTGAAGGCTGCCAGTGGCCCAGCAGGAGCCTTGTGAGTACAGACATTCAGGATCCATAGACAGTTATACCCTATTGTGCTCTAAGTCAGCTAATGGCCTACACAAAGAACGCTGGCTAGTGTTTTTAGAGCTGGTCCAGAACCGTCCACTACTTTACTAATGGACATTGCTCTGTGCTGCTGTAAAGAAGTTTACATGTGCCTTTTCAAGGACTTCAGTCAAGTTTCACTAGGAAAGGAAGTTAGAGTCCTCGGTGTAAATTGTTCAATTTGTAGTATACTACTATATCCCTTCCCTGTTCAAGTTCTCCACTCAAACAACACAACAAATCCCCTAGACTGGTTATTGGAGTAATGAGTGGAAGAGTGTGTGCACCTGGCTGTGTGGGAAATACCTTATGACTGGCTGTGGAGCAAAACGTAGTGAAGATCCAGGCAAAATACCAGTGGCTCCTGCGGGGGTAACGCTACACTTGCATGTCACAATATGAGTGCCATTCTATGCAGCACCACCCACCACTGATCCCAGAGAAGATGAAAAAGACCCTGTTTATCAGGTGACTGGTTAGAAGACATAATGCATGCTTTAAATGTTTAAAAATATGTGCAGTTGTACATGGGGGAGGGGCATTGGGGTGGAGAAACAACCTAGTAATGCTTAAAAATAGTTTAGGCTACTGTAGGGCTTTAAAGTAAATTGACAAAAGAAAGAAAACACTAAACCCTCATAGTACAGAAGCCAATTTTGATCCCCACAGTGGCCCCTGAAAGGCCAATGCAAAATGTTACCCTATAATAGCCATATAAACTCGGCTTCTATACAGCAACATTTTTATTTATAGGTTTTCCTCCTGCTTCTGAATAACTTATGGTTTAACAACTAGGAAACTGTTACGATGTAATACATTAAGTGCATTAAATATAACCTGCCCTTTTCAAAATATATGCTGCTATATATGATTCTGTTATTAAGAATTCTGTTTCCCACACAATGTATGGTTTTGGAAACATTACAAATATTTTAGTGGGCTTCACCGGCATAGAATCTGTCTAGGGGAAATAATCAGCTCCATATATATGAGTTTATTACAATAATTACACAATATTATGAACATTTATTGAAATAAAACATTGGCTTGGCTGCCCTTTTTACAGACAATATTTAACACCTATCAGATATTAATGGCAACCACGTCATCTTTTGTCTCATTATATAAGATAATCAAGCACACAGAGGCATATAATTAATTACACAGTAGGATGGCAAACTTTAGGCTTTCTATACAATTATAGAGGGAGCTTTTTTTGTATGCAAGTTTGCCTGAAGACAGACATGTTTCCACATTGGACACGAAAAAGTGGAAAAAGATTTTGATGACTAAACTGGCAGTGCATACTCTTTACTGACAGCTTCCCCGGTCTTGGAAAATAAGTAAGTGACGTTTCCATGTAATGAACAGGTGAAGAGAAATTCCGAGCACAAAGTAACATCAGTCAATGAACTGTTAATACTATTCAGCAAACACTACCACTAGGAATTTAAAGTGGATCTAAAGTGGATCTAAACTCTAAAAGGGAATATTTCTTATTTTACATCTAGTACTGTTAATTGTGTTGAAGCAATACCCTGAAAATCTCCCTTTTTCTTTGAATTTCTCCTAAAATAATTGCAGTGCTCTTACTGTGCCTTGAGCCACATAGCTGTTTATGTTGCAGAATGAGATCACCTAAATCACTGCTGCCTCTGACTGCCAATCACATGAGATTTGGAGTGAGACATGGTGATGTCACTAGTAAGCTGCTTGCTGAAGAAGAAGCAATATCAGAATCTGCAGTGCAAGGATCTACATGTTCCTAATTTATTCATTCTGTGGATATGTGTTTTCTCCATCTCTTCTGCTGATTCTTGATCATTATCTTACCATACATCTGATTACCAGTCATGAGGCGGGACAGCTCTGACATGAGGAAGCAAAGCCCTGCTCCTTAACCAAGATGTCCACCTGCACACAGAACAGGGAGTGGTTGGTAATAGAAAAAGATGAGCTGCTTGGAGCCTACAAACAATACTGTAACTAGTCCTTTGTCCTCCAACTGCCTTTTTGGGCACAGCTTCCACCGTTCAGGTCTTCTTAAGGTTTTATATAATCCCTTGCTTCCAGCATAATCAATCTTCTCACATTGTTTCTGCATAGGGGTCCACATGATTCTATGTTGTTCAGCCTGTAGTGGGCTATAAAAAGAAAGCTTGTGAGAAAAGTCCAGTATGTGCTAGAATGAGAAGACTAAAGTTGGCCATAGATGGATAGGATTATTCTTAGGAAAAGTCTTAGGAAAATTCTCAGAACATTCTCAGAACATTTAAATGTCCTTCAAAAGATTTTGTTTGCTTTTAACATTTGATTTTAGAGTTAATGGGCTTTACCGAAAGAAAACCATATACTGTACATGCCCCGTACACATGATCGGATTTTCAAATGTTGGATGTGAGCTTGTTGGCTGAAAGTCCGACCGTGTGTATGCTCCATCGAACGTTTGTTGTCGGACTTTCCACCAACAAATGCTGGCTAGCAGGTTCTTAAATTTTCCGCCAACAAAACGTTGTTGTCGGAATTTCCGATCGTGTGTACACAAGTCTGTCGCACAAAAGTTTGCGCATGCTTGAAATCAAGCAGAAGGAGCTGCACTGGCTACTGAACTCCCTTTTTCTCGGTTTGTCGTACGTCTTGTACGTCACCACGTTCCCACATTCATAATTGTTGGCTAACGTTTGTGTGACCGTGTGTATGCAAGACAAGTTGGAGCCAACAACCTTCGAACAAAAATCCACGGTTTTGTTGTCGGAAAGTCCGATCGTGTATACGGGGCATTACTGTTAGAAATTTGTTCATTCAAGAAAAATGTTCCATCCTGGTCCTTCAAATTTTCTTGTCACTACGGTCAAAGACAAATGTCGATTTGACCCCACTAATGATTACAAAATCAAACAAACTTTCTTAGAACATTAAAAAAATATTAATAAAAATGCCATAAAACTATCCCCTATTTTGTAAATACTATAACTTTTGCGCAAACCAATCAATAATCGCTAATTGCGATTTTTTTTACCAAAAATATGTAGAAGAATACGTATCGGCCTAAACTGAGGAAAAAAACATTTTTTTTATATATTTTTTGGGGATATTTATTATAGCAAAAAGCGAAAAATATTGCATTGTTTTCAAAATTGTCGCTCTATTTTTGTTTATAGCGCAAAAAATAAAAACCGCAGGGGCGATCAAATACCACCAAAAGAAAGCTCTATTTGTGGGAAAAAAAGGACGCCAATTTTGTTTGGGAGTCACGTCGCACAACCGCGCAATTGTCAGTTAAAGCGGCGCAGTGCCGAATCGCAAAAAGGGGCCTGGTCCTTTGGCTGCCAATTGGTCCGAGGCTGAAGTGGTTAAATATCCTATCATGTACAAGGGAAATTATAAAGAACAGGGTTAGAAGATGACAGTACAGAAAACTATAATACACACGATCAGGTTTTCCGACAACAAATGTTGGATGTGAGTTTGTTGGCGGAAAGTCGGACCGTGTGTATGCTCCATCAAACATTTGTTGTCGGACTTTCCGCCAACTAATGTTGGCTAGCATGTTCTCAAATTTTCCACCAATAAATTTTTGTTGTCGGAAAGTCTGATTGTGTGTACGGGGCATAAGAGTTTAGCGAGTAAAGAAGTTGCAGGAAATAAATGACAGGATGAAAATATAAAGACAACTAGCAGGTTGGCTGTGTAACCTGAGCAAATTAAAATGTAAAATGTCCATGTTTGATTGATATCATTTTATACTTGTTTCATTTATATAGGCTCACAGATTAAATAAAGGTGATAACATAATGAGGCAATTCACAGTAATTTTCCATCTCTTGAAATTTTGCTCCCTTAGGCCTGCGTGTCTGAGGTCTTCCCACAATTCCTGGCTTGATATTTGGTAACATACAGTATAAATATACTGCACTTTAGTCTCCCTTATCACTACTGTAGTTTCAGACAAGAGATAATTGGTAATTAAGGTTTTGTAAATCATAATAGAACCAATGTAATACGTGTTTTGTACATGTAAAGCAGCAACACATGTCTGAATATGTCACATTTGACCTGGTCATATTGAGCCTGAATGACCAGGCAATTACATTTAGTAATTTAACCTCTCCTTTTTCACTCATTAATCATTTGAAATAAATAAGAAATGGCTAGACAGATTGTAATATGAAAAAAGGAAAATGCATTTTACACTGCCTGAGTTACAGGCTTAGGACTGTTGAGTTCTGGACTTAAAGCTTACTCCAAGTGTGCAGCTAGAGCAGACAGCAGTATACCCACAATGGGGCCCTAATTTAGCTAGAAGGTGCCTTATAAAACACATAAATAACACCACTTATAGTTTAAAACCCACAGAATCTATAGTCTGGAGGCCTCTTTCCTAATAAACAGACCCCCATGCTGGAGAGATTCAGTGCCAATCTATTTATAGTGTTAGAGTTGAAATTGAGTCCTCCCATAGCTCATTAAAATCCTGTTTACATAATCAAGAAGTACATTTTTGCTACCAGAGACTGGAGACCAAATCCAATTTCATATGTCCTTAAAGGGATAGTAAAACTGAAAATGAATAGGCTCAGTTTTAAAGAAACAGCAGGTAATTCCAATATAGCAAGTATATGTAAATTAGCTTACATATAATATTTTCCTTTTTAAATTGTTGATATTCAAATTATGTTGTTATATTTATTATCACTGGCATAAACTGAGCAATGACAGTTATCAAGGTTGCATTTGATGCTGTACAGAAACATTTAATTCGATTTGGTTATATAAAATATGTAATATCATTTTGTATTCTTAACCTCTTCGCACCGGCGGTACACATATGCAGTCTCTCAGTGGGTGGGCCTTAACACAGAGAGACCGCATATGTGCGTACCAGAATGTAAACAGAGCTGTGTGGAGAGTGCGTGCCCTGTGTGCTCCCAGGACAGTTACTGGCAGCTGACGGAATCTCTACTTGCCATCAAGAGCTTTCAGATTATGTGACCGCTGTGACAGCCAATCATGGTGGTCACATGATCAGAAACCCCGCCCCGCCTCCTAGCATCAGAAACATCTTAAAGGGCCAGGAAGCACCAGCGCTAAGGGGTTCAAAAGCAACAGTAACCCAGCTCTCTTTGCCTTGAAGTTATTAGGATAAACGTAAAAAGATATGTGCTCTCGCTCTTTTTCATCTAGGATAGGAAGTCTAAGCTAAAAAATCCCACTATTCACTATGTGAACACTTATTGATAAGATGCTGATGGAGCAAGCAGTTATAGACCAGTTAATTGCCTAATAGTTAGATATGACTAAATTGATTCCCCAAGTTCAATACCTAACCTGGATTGGACTGACTCACAGCTGGCAAAGTTGTGAAGTACAGTGAGTTGCGCTGCGGATCCACCTGTATGTATTCTGGTATTTATTTTTTGTTTTTGGTATTTCTATTTCTGAATGGCAATACATATGGCCTCTCCTCTCTCTTAAAAGCACCATTGGAACTGAAATATAGGAATTTCCCAAAGTACAACTATATGCTACTATTGATCACTGTTAAATTACTTTAGACTGGTGCTGGAAACTCCAGAACAAAGATATAATTTGAACGCTAACCTTGGTGAGGCATAATATAACAGAAGAATTGACGTTGGAACTAATTGCCAATACTAGTACTAATTATTTTAGTAAATATAAACTGCTAAATACCTTTTTCTCATCAGCAGTTAGAGTAGTCTTGTGACTTCTATCAGTGTCTGGTTAAAGCTTGTAGGAGAAGTTTTCATTCTCCCCTGATTGTCCTATGAGGCTGCAAGACCCCTGTCTGGACAGTGCTGATTGGCCCTGTGGTGATCACATGGACTCTCCCAAGAAAAAAAACTCTGTAGCAATTCACACCAAACTGAACATGTGTAGCTTGCCCCTAAGGCTCTGTACTATCAGGAGATGGATTGGGGACACTAAAAGAAGGGGAGGATCAGAGATGACAGGATCAAACAGCCTTTTTACACAATGAAGAGGATTAACCCCTTAGGTTCCACAGTAACTATAACAAGCATGCTTTACTGCATGTACACACTGATTTTACTGTTGTGGGTTTAGTAACACTTTAAGCCCCTTTTAGAGATCCTCTCTGTGTTTCTACTGTGTGGAAATAACCACATTGGTCTGACCAAACTGGGATTTGCACTAGATCAGGCCAAACCATAGCAAGCAGATATTTGACACAGAATACTGATTTGCCCAGTCGAATCAATCTGCTTAGTTGAGACCTGGTAAATGGGGATATGCATTCCTCACCAGTTCACCTGTATTACATCTTTCACAGGAAGTATACATGTCATCCCAAATATACAAATATCTCACTCCTCATTGCCATCTTCCTTTAGTCTCTCTGGGTTCCACATTGATGTCAATAGTGAGGGGCAGGTGGCCTGCACTTTGAGACAAACACTAAACCCCAAACAGATCTGTGAAGGGGTCATAAGGATGCTTTTAATAGCTTGGCAAATAGCAAATCTCCATTCAGTGAAATAAACCTCAGTCTATGTTCCAGCAAAATAAAAAAGAGGAAAGCTTTTTCTCATTACTGTTGTGTTTTTTTTGTTTTGTTTTTTAAACATTCACATCAAGAACAGCAGTGGAACTCTAGTCCCTCTGTAATATTGGGATCTGTGACACCCTCATTCAGAGATGCTTAGTATGCTTCAAATATTTACTCTAAGGATGAGGCTGTTATCAGGCTGCTTTAGACTTACTCAGCAGAATACTGTTCTGTGTATAGAAATGGCCCACCTTTGAGTAAAAACCCTTTTCAAAATTGTGCACCTTTTATGTGGTCTTTTTTTTCCTTTTTTTTTTGCATTAAAAGCACATGCCATATGGCTAATATATGTCATATAGTCTCAAAAACATTAGCGAAAATCCAATTTTTTCTCAATTAGCACTGTTGTACATTCTGATATTGCAGCATGCACTCCTTAGCAATCAGTATTTGTTCATTTATTGCTATATGCATGCTGTAATTGGTGCAAATGTATCTGTCCATGTCTTTTACACATTGATGCAATGGTGTACATACATAACGTTTAGTAAATCAGGGCCATTATGTGTGTGTAAGCAGCAGGAGGTGCCTGGATTAGCCTCTCATCTCCAGTTTTGTTAGGGATTCCAGCCCACGGGTACCCTTTAGGGAACTCCTTTCCTGTAAATATTTGAACCTTAACAGGATATTCTAATTATCAGTAGCTCCATTTGGAACCCTCATTCCTAAAACATGTGCAGTGATCATGAAAGCACCAGATGTCCAGAACTGAAGCAGGGCACCATTTTTCACTTGTGCACAAAACCCTGGCATATTAATGAGGGCGGTGAGCTGTACACAGTTTATTTCTATAACTAACTTAACAAAATCAGACTTTATGCTTAATTTAAACTGTATAATGTAGGAAGAAATATTTCTCAAAAAATACACAGGCTGAACAGATCATGGCTCTGTGTGCTATAGCACTGAATCTGGAAATAACATAGACATGTTGCTGGAAATCTTATTGAAAGCATGGGTTCATCTCAGTGCTGTTGGCAGACTCCAAATACCCCTGATGTTTGCCAATTCCTGTGAGCCTGTTTTATAGACGCTGTAAGCTCCAGTTTCACAGATATATATGCATTCCATCCAGTTCAAGCAGTGCATATATAAAAAGAAAAACCTGCGTTAAAAAAGTTGTATTTTATTTGAGGTCAGACTGTGGCATTCAGGGGTTTTTCATATAAGAACAAATAAATATTCCATTTATTCTCTAATTACAGAACATCCCTTTATAACATGATTAAAACTAGGAAAGTATACCCTAATGTCCTTTTAATTTGTCATGAAGTGGTACCCACCGCTGTTGCAGAGAACTTTAACTTTACTTTAGCACTAATGTGCTAAAAAAAAAAAAAGGTAGTTGGACCAATATGAACAACAATGCTGTTTGTTTATCAGTGAGACTGTTATGTGCAAATTATAATAATTCAGTTTGTTCCAAATATAAGAAGTATTTTAATTTGAAATGAATGATTTTAAATCTTCATGCTTATTGTTAAACTTTTTTTGAGAGATTTTTTTACAGTTCTACATTCTCCAGAGAATTTGATATGGAGGGACCAAGAATTTGCAAAAATGCTAGTAAATATTTCTGCCTGAAGGTAAGGGAAAATTCGATTTTTTTTTCTGTCCAAGAAATCAGTACACATGGTTAACATATAATAAAGAATACTATGTCTATGCTGGTTTAAAGGACTGCTTATGCCATTAACATTTTATTTTTTAAACAAATGTGTCTTTACACTTTAGCATTTAATTGCACAAAAAAACAGATTTCATTCATTTTGGATTGGGGTGAAGCATTATTTTTGAATGTTCACCATTTAAAATGACTTTTTGCCTCACTGCTGACATGAACTCACAACACACCCTTGATTACAATAAAGAGTTAACATTACTTACATGAAGCTTAAAGGAGGTTCACACACATATCCCCTGCTAATTGTCTATTAGTACAACTAGGCAGCTAAAATAACATCAAGAGATAACTTAGTAAGTCTGCCTTCCTTATTTTGACTTGACTTAAAGAATAGATTGATGCAAATGTTTCTGGACATTTCTATATGGTGCAAGCAGCAAACGTTTGGTCTGTATATTTTGAGGGTCAGTTACTTAAGATAAGTTCAAAGTTGCAACTCTTTTAATCCCATTTATGTAATTCCTTCAAGTCTCTACTAAATGTGCTCTTTATTCAGACAGTGTCTCCTCTGACTCAGTTGTTGTGGCTCGCTGATTTAAAAACCCTCATTTGTCACATTTATTAAACCTCGTTCTCCCCCTCTGACGCATTCTGCTCATGTCTTACTTGAAATATATTAATGTCAATTAATTTTTGTACGGAAATAAAAACAAGATGTTTTTAATGCAAAACAGTTAATATATAGTATACCTAACATAAAAATACTACGTTAGAGTTTGGGCTAATGACTTCAAATTACAGACCGAATACTCAAGAGTCAACCTCTTTCTGCTGAGATTTAAAACAAATTTTGTAACTTGTTTTATAAACCTCTAAATACATTTGAATTTGCCTGTTTAATGAATTTGCTTATAGACAAAGCTATATACAACAGTTGCTTAGATGAATTAGATGTATGCTAGCTACATTAGTAAACAAAGATTTTATCCTATTTGACTATATTAGAAATTAGCTAAAAGTATACAATAAATACTATAATCCTCTTAGTTTAATAAATATTAGTTTCAGTAAAATAAAACAATGGAACAAACCCTATATATTTTGTAGTAATCCTTTATCAGGTTTAAAGGTTTAATTTTTTATTTTTTTTTGAAAATTGTATTTTGTAATTTTTTTATTTAACTAAAAAAAAATACTTTAAGATAAGATAAGTTATACTTTATTGTCATTGTATACATACAACAAAATGTATCAGGATACTCTTTCAAAGTAACTCTAACTAATTACAGAAGAATTTTATATACCACAAAGAATTAAATTATATATACAGTATATACTTTCACACTGTTATAACTTGATTAGCTAGCAGTTATTTCAATATTAGAAGTGATATGAATGTTTCTAAAATTTAGTTTAGTTTGCACATATTATAAAAATGCTTATATAATGTTAAATTTATATTGATGTGTGCAAAGTTGAAGAATGGCAAATCGTGCCTTCGGAGAGCTTTGTTAACTATTATTCTATATATCGTTAACCAAAACAGCAAAGGGGTCTCTACTAGAGATGAGCAGCTCTAGGCAGAAAACATTAGCAAATAAAAAAGAGTTTGTGTTTACAATTTGTATGCCTTGTTAAATATTTAAAAATATGTATAGCTCTTTTAAATAGGTCCAGCATATTCCACAGCCATTTACAGTAGGGGAATACAGTAAATATACATTGTTAACAGTATCAAGAGCCTTATGGAGTTTCATAGACTTTCAGTGCTTTATTATAAAATATAATATTTTATGTCATTTCTCAGAATGAGTATACAGATTTATGTAACATTTTCAACTCTTGGGCTGCACAGGGATGCTTGTAAATGCAAACATTCCATTTGCTTACATCCTTTGTTAAAACATTTTTCTATAACTTATTTAATGACTGTGTAACCTGTATTTCCAAAAATATAAAATATCCAGTAACAAGAATATTTGTACAATAAACCACACTCTTTTCTTCTGTCTTACAGGCTAAAACAAGACACGCCTTTCAATAGCTAGGTTAATATCTTACACCTCCCTTAACACACCAAAAAAAATCCAACTAGTAAAAGCAGGCAAGGGAATTAGTTTAGAAATAAAATTGACACCGTGAATTGCTCTTGGAACAGACCTTACAGCTTGCCACCAATTTTAATTCCACGTTTAATGGTGCTTAAATGTGTAAGCCTTTATTTTTGCTATAAACGTTGGTAGAAGAAAGGCCTTGGTTTATTCAAGTAATGCCAGGTGACCTCATCTCTTTTTTAAATACAGACACTTCAGAAAAAAAGTGAAGAGTGTCAGAAGATGTGATGTAAAGACAAGCTGCATATAACTATTATATGCTCAGCTGTATGTTTACATGTGAAGGTGGCAGCCAAATAGGATAAATGTGATAGACCGTGCTATGCATTAAAATTTTCAGTTTATTTAGACGCACTGATTATTCAACAGCAAAAGTTTGAATTAACTCAGATTACTGATAAAAGAAGGTGTGCGGGTTTAACACCTAGCCAATACTTTTTGCAACATAACTACAATGTGTTGTTGTGACCCCTGCTGGCAGCAAAGTTGTTAATAAATTGATTTCCTTCCACATAATTGAAAGAAAATATATTCACTCTGCCGCTGAACGGAACAAATGGCTCTTGTGCTGTTTATTTGCCACTTTAAGAATATTTATTTTCACCAGTGCCAAGAAAACTGAAGTTTCCTTTGACTCGCATGAGCTTACTCTGCCACCACACCTACCACAAGACATGACGATAATATAAAGTACATTTATTTTATGTGACATGTTTGGTATCACTGGGCCTTGAGTTTTAATTGGCAGGCATCTGAGCCTGCTGATGAGCTTTAAAAAAAAATGTATTAATATTAATAAACACAGTATAACATCACAGATAGGGCAGAATATGTATGTAACCCTATAATCTCTTTAGTGAAGGAATTCCTTTATCCTGATGGAATTTTACATGACTGATGTTCTAACCCTTGTAGTACCTCATTTAGCTTTATTTGAAATTTCCTGTGTGTCCACATTTGAAAGCATTACAAAATAAGCAGAAGAAGAAAAATGTTCAAGTCTCTTCTACTAATAAATTATTATTATATTGCTCCTAATAAATCTACACTCTTATGTTTAGTATGCAGTTCATCATGATGTACACGGTGGGTTTGATCTACTAAAGGAGTAGAGAATGTTCACTTGGCAATGCTAACTTTCACCTTGCCAATGAGGTCATCCAGTCATGTACGTGCAAAAATCCTGTTTCTAATTTTTCTTGCACATGATTGGGTATTGGTTTTAAAGTGAATTTTCACTTCATTCACTAACAATAGTGCAAATTCACTTTTCAATGCAATTGTTCTTCTCCTTAAGTATATCATGCCCACTGTTATCATAAAAACAATGTGGGAAATTATTTTTCTAATCTAGCTAATAATTTTCACTATTGACTATATATGCTATATTATTCTACTGACTCTATATTTCAGTTTAGGTGGAAGAAGCATCCCTTATAAAAACATCGTCAAGCCTTAAGTTGCATTCCACCATTTTCATAATAGGTGTATGGAGTTGGGATTTCAGCCATGGTGGGACAGTGGGAGAGAGGAGGCCGGAATGTATGCATTTGTGTGAGGTGATGGATGCCAGAGAGGACTCGACATGTCCTTGTTGTCGTGTACAATTGCTGCCAGCTGATGCCGTTGAGGTGCCCCTCTCTGGTACTCTATGTTGTCTCATGCAGCAAGCGCAGATACCTTATCAGTTAAAGGCATTGGGTCTCCCTATAGCAGAACAACCGGAAACATGGCTAAAAGCCAGATGATATGAGACTTCTTTGACATCTATACACAGCTACAGGACATGTTTTCATGCGCTGAATCATTTTTTAATGGAGTCCAATGTCACTGTTAACTGGGGTATCATAGAAGTCCAGACTACAGAGAATAAAGACTATATTCCAACAAAAGGAATACAAACACCAGTTGACTTTTGGTGACCCCCTTCATGTTTTGCTGGCAATGAAAGACATTTTTAAAAAGAAATAAAATTCACACAGTGGTTTGAATTACTAAAGAAGAGCATCTTTGACTTAGCTCAGTGCAGCTGTAATTACTTAAGTATTAAAGTCGTGTGTGAAGGAAATTACTGTTTCTGAGCGCAGGCTCACTTGGCCAAGTCAAAATTATGCTTCTTTAGCATTTTACCCCCAATAATTTATAAGTTAAGCTAAAGTGACGTCTATGAAATCATGTCCAGCCCTCAGAGACATAGCCAGGTTTATATTAACCAATGTGTCAAATGCAAATTTGGTGTAAAATTGAGAAAACAAAAAATAATTATATTCTTTGCTGTTATTTAACCATAGGGGCATGATTTACTAAAGTGCGAAATGATCATAGGTAGGTTTGACTAAAGTAAACTTATGTTTTTCGCTAACATCCAATTGGGTGGAGAATCTTTTTTTATTGACCCTGCAGTTAATAGGACAGGTTCACTTGTGCTCATTTTACACTTTAATAAATGTGGACCAGGCTCACCTCACATCAATGCATTTCCTATTTTAGTAAATTAGGTCCTGTGTGCCTAAATATTTTGATGTCTCAATATGATGTCAACATGCTGTTATATCTATGTTGTAAACATTTATTAAAAAGAAATGTTTAGATCTTGGCAGCCTGTTATCAATTATGTTTTGCAAATTTTTACTAATGTAACCCATGATGATTTACTTGTGTACAATATAAGCCATTTTACTCTGAGAATAATAAATCACACATATCAAACAAGTTGGCATTAAAATAGACTCACTATTTTTTTTGAAAATCATATTATTATTCAATTATTTGTTAAATTATGTGTTTCAATATCTTTAATATTAATATGGCATTATATACTATAATGTTAATATTTAAATAATCAAAGTCGATTTAAACACTAAGTGAATGGCATTTAGTTTGTTAGAGCATCGTGTATCATAAACAGTCGCCTTTTTAAAATAAAATACTTGTTTTCACCTTTTTATCCTTTGTTGCATCTCAGATGGTTTCCTGCACACTATCTGCAGCTACTTCGTTTCTACATGCACTCCAGCAATAGCTGCATGACAATTCTCAGGATAGGTTTCTTGATGATGACAATTGTGCACCGTATCTGTGTAATGGATGTTGAAATGCCCACTTAAAGTCTTCTTTAGCATTTCATGGGACAGGCTGAAAACACAAGCACAACTGGCAAACAGAGACAGTACGTCATCACCCTATAACATAAAGCACCTAAACATGGGCCTTCATGGAAGGATCACTATGTATTATTTTAATGAAAGCTGCAGATTTAAAAATATTGAAAATTATTTATATGTTAAAGCTTGACTGGGTTTATACTTTAACAACAGTCTTATAATCCCTTTGGTGTTTTTATGCAATACTGGTGTGTTAAACAAGAAGGGTCATTGTGTGACCATAAATTACTGTAGTCCAGTGTTTTCTAGTCTGACAAATGTTTGGTTATTGACCAATTGGTGAGCAAAAGCCACATGGGGCCAGATGTTTTAGCTGAAGCTGGCTATACATTGATCAGTTTTTCTAGATCAGCCAATGGATTGATCAAAAAAACTAAACAGTTCA
The DNA here is from genome assembly GCA_028564925.1 of Lithobates sylvaticus. NCBI lineage: Eukaryota > Metazoa > Chordata > Amphibia > Anura > Ranidae > Lithobates > Lithobates sylvaticus. The sequence goes on along the minus strand of CM053026.1, from coordinate 255,714,009 downwards.
CCCTGTGCAGACATACAAGGTAGATGGAGGAATCCTCCCCACTGAGCTATTGTATTCTGACAGCGAGACTCCTCCGCATGCAGAATACAATGATCATTGCTGCAGCTGATTGGCTGCATGTGTTGATTGAATAAAAATGTACTAGTAGTCTCGCTCGAGAGGAGTTGATCATTAGATCGACTGCTCTCAAACGAGAATGGCCATAAATGGATCAAAATTCAGCCAGTCCCTTCAGAACCAGTTGAATTTCGATCCATCTATGAATTTCCCTGAGTGGCCGGGGTATCTAGTGATTGCTATAACCCAGGCATCCTCAAACTACGGCCCTCCAGCTGTTGCAGAACTACACATCCCATGAGGCATTGTAAAACTCTGACATTCACAGACATGACTAGGCATGATGGGAATTATAGTTCCTGAACAACTGGAGGGCCGTAGTTTGAAGACCCCTGCTATAACCAATAACATGGATGGCTACCATTCATGATAGTTTGCATATTATTGTGATGCTGTGATTGGCCAACAGCTATCACATGGTACCTGGAACTCTGTACCATGTGATTAGCTGTAGCCAGTCAAAGCATCACAGTAAGCACGCTGTCCTTAATGAAAGCCATTCATGACAGTTAAAACTATTGATCATCACTGTTATGAACAATAACAGTGTGAATTTATTTTTTATTTTTTTTTTAAGTTAAAAAACAACAAAAAAATAAAAAAAAAATGATGGGAGAAGAACTGCTGAAGCTCGTTTGGCTGTGGATCACAGAGTGCAGTTCGTTCTGAACTTCTGTGACCCGATGTCAGCTGACATCACAGAGCTGGACCAGCACCTGGCTCAGCCTCTCAGCGAGCTACTAAGAGTCTAAGCCGACTGTTCCCATCCCCTCCACAGCCCAGTGCTCCAGTGAGTGTGGGAGGGCAGAGAAGAGAGTCAGTGCTCTCTGCTTTTGGAGCTCTGAAAACTGAGCAATCAGCAATGTTTTATTGCTCAGTTATCAGTCTTAGAGCCCACGGAGGACAGATGCAGCATTGAACCGGTGCTGCATTCACCTAGGTAAGTATGATTTTAAAAAAAACGTTTCCATACTTGTCTCACCTGTCAATGACCCTGATCACCGCCACGCCATTCATGTAAAAAAAAATTGTGAAACAAATTTGATTAAATTTAATTTCTTAATTTTTCCAAAAAATTACAACTTAAAAAAACTCAAGAAATGAGATGGGCCGAGAGTACATAGTTTGTAGGCTCTATAACTTTCACCCAGACTAAATAATAAATATTTTTTACCAAGGAAATGTAGCAGACTATATTTTGTCCCAAATTTATGAAGAAAGATTATTTGTTTGCAAAATTTTATAACAGAAACTTTGAAAAAAGTGGTAGTTTTTCAAACTTCTGTATTTTTTCATTTATATAGCAAAAAATAACAAAACAAAAAAAAAGTAATAATTAAATATCACCAAAAGAAAGCTCTATTTGTGTGGGAAAAAAAGATTATATAAATTTTATTTGGGTACAGTGCTGCATGACGGAGCAATTTCCAGTTAAAGAAACACAATGCTGAATAGCAACATATGTCCTGGTCATGAAGGGTGTAAAACCTTCCAGAGGTCAAGTGGTTAATTATCCAGTTAAGTTCAAACAAAAACTGTTTTTTTTTTTATTCAAAGCAAGCACAGCTTCCCATTATTCCCCAAGCAAAGGGAATATTCACTATGCTAAATTCACAGTCTTTAAAGTAAATCAGCCCCATGGAATGGGATGTACTAAAAATGGTCAGCATCATTTTGTGGGTTTTAATACTGGTATTATGCTGATTTAATGTTGGGAAGGCATGTTTAGTCTTTCAGGACAGAAATAAAGAGGACAATTCACAAGAAATATTAAAATTCGTATTATATTATGTAGATAGGGGATCAGGTTATCTTAAAAAAAAAACTTGAATACAATAAAATGAAAAAGACACAGAGCAGAACCTTACACCAAGATGCAGTTTGCAGAAGAACACTAATGAGGGTATTTGCTATAAAAGGTAACTTGAAACACCTGCATTTGGTAATGTTATTTCCACATGTACCTGGCAGAAAACCTGCTAATGTGGTCTAGGCAGAACCATGTAAATCTAAGATGTCATTACCATTTCATTGCCAAATGTCTCTGTCTGGTGCTCTTTAGCAGCCCAAACTTTGTGCCACGGCTTGTGATTCTCAAGCTCCAGATCCAGCGATTTGCAGAATAATCAACACAATCCACGTGTTCTAGTAAATCTTACAATGATGTATAAATTGGAACAAATAAAGGATGGATTGTGGCTTTTATTAGGCAATTCCATTTGTACAGTGATGAATTTATTTCAAGAGCTAGTTCACGTGCACAATATTTTGTACACAGTCGAGGTCTCATTTAATTAATTTCTCCACCAAGTTGTAGTAAGTGTTATAATGGACTGGATTTCAGCATAATCATTTATAGCCAAGTCACAGGCAAACTAAATATTTTCCAAATGTCAAAGCTCAAATACAAGTCTATCTCATGCATTCAATTTAGATGCCTTTTGCAGATACTAGTGATTTAAGTGAGATCCGTTAATACATGGAAATAATTTTGATACAAATTATCTTAACAGACAATACCAAAGTCATAGAAAATGTGTCACCTTGGTTGGAAGTTCACATATAACTCCCCATTATTCTACCCCCTGAAAGCAAGGATATGGCTAGTTTGGCATTCAGAGTCTTTTGTGCATGTAATGTGTATGTGATAGACATACATGCACTTGTAATATCCAAATGGCCAAACACTACTCTGCTTTTTTATTCCAAGCCTTCATTTCTAAAAGATATTGTTAAATCCTGTGTCTCCTCTTTGAAAAAAACAGTATGTGCCAAGTCCCCATTCACATGTTTTCATATAGACACTGCGTGTGCTAACGCACACCATTGCATACAGGAACGCATTCAGTAGCCAATTAGCATGACCCCTGTTGTTCCAAAGGTAGTAATATTCAGTCTAAATAGCACAGATGTCAATTACAGTCTGGTTTACAAAAATGTGCCATGTACTGAATAATGTAGGCATATTTGGTATCCTTGAAAAGTGCTGTTATGAATTCTGTTCTTGGGACCTTCTTTATTTATTTTTTTCAGTACTTGTTCTGGGGCAATTCTTTCAGTCAAAACAGAAAAAAAGATTTTTTTTCATGTCTCCAATAAGTAACAAGCAATGGGCACTTCCACTCCCCCCCCCAATACTTACCTGGGCCCGATCATCCTCCAACACTGTGCACGAGAGCCTCAGCTGTAAATCACAACCAGTGAGCCAATGAGGAGAGATAGTGGTGGGGCTGAGCCGCGACTGTGTAAGTGAATGGACAGCTTGCTCTGGGGGCACTGGGCAGGAGGGTGGAGCCAGGAGTGCCGACAGGGGCTGGAGAAGGATCGGGGCTGCTCTGTGCAAAACCACTGCACAGAGCAGGTAAGTATCCCATGTTTATTATTTTAATGTAAAACAAATCTACAGCTTTAATATGACATTAACGTTTTGGCAAATATGTTAAAAAACACAAAAAAATATATATAATAAAGTGTTTCCTTGCATTTACCACTCAGTTCCATGGGTTGACTTAATGTGTGCAAACGTATGCAATGCTGCATGTCCAGTAAGGATAAATGCACTGATGCATATGAATAGCCACACATCCCAAAAAGGGTTTATGTGTATTACTATCAAGATAAATGAATATATTTTGCTGTAATTTCAAATGTAAACCATCAAAACCGAAACCACTAATTTAACAAACCTAAAACCATAACTTTTTAGCTGTCCTCTTTCTTAGATTATATTTGTAGAGTAGCGCTTTGGAAAATATTTCAGCAGTACATTAAACCCGGTAGCATTACTCCCAAGATTCAGTAGTAAATAGGGAAAAATCTTTTTGAAGGGGTTATCAATGCTCATACTACCCATATTTTAGGATACTTAGAATAGAATTTATATGTAACTCATTACTCTATTACTATTCAATTCAAACCAATAATGGACTGAATAGATGTAATGATTATGGCAATAAATAGGGCTGGGGATTGTGCAACCAAATGATTCCAGCAAGCCAGTCTATCCAAGACTGAATATACAGTATAAGATGACCTCCAGCCTTTCAATTTTTAATCCATTTTTTATGGTAGAGAATTCAAGGGGATTCCTCAGAAGTTGTGGAACAGAATGGACATCCATTTTCTGCAGAGGTAACAGTTGACATGCTCTCATTCTAATCTTTTGCCTTAAATATTTTCTGAGTCCTGTTCTCAGTGAGGTCAAAGCCAAGTTGAAACAGGTGATCTGCTTATTTGTTCTAAGCGACTTTTAGTTAGTAACCAAAGCCAGAGGATGAACATCACAGGTAAGCATTGGCTTTTTTTCAGAAGGCAAGGTCTCCAATGGCAATTCCTTAGTTCTCTCAGATCAATTTTTATTTTAGATCATATTACAAATTAAGTAAACAGCATTGGGAAACTAGAATTACAAATGCACCAATGTTATAGCTGTACGTTAGGCAAACAGCTAAATAGACATATAAAATACATGTACATCAATGGTAAAGGTGTACTCTAGACAAACAGCTAAATGCACATATAAAATACATATACAAAAGCTTACACAATAATGAAAATCATTTGTCTTTCAATCCATTCACTCCTGAGATTTACACCAACCCTACAAGAGTGTATAGAATGGTCAGTAACCTTACTTTTTACTGCTTCTATCCAGGAGTAAAGCAAGGTCTCCTCCCTGCATTCTGCCTATGATTGGACAATGAAAGAGCAGCAGCCATACCCCTCTGCTCACATTCCTTCTCCGCACATTTGCATTTAGCACATATGATTGGCTTCTAGTGCTGCCCCTCCTTCTACCAGCCTTGGTGCTGCTGTACAGGTGATTACAACAGACATATATCAAGTCCAATTAAGGTACTTACAGTACCTGCATTTAATAAACATTTATGGGTTAAAAAAAAATAACTGCAACCCCAACCATATCATGCACTGTGAGCAGTTGTGAGAGTAGTTAAAGTAAGTGAGAGTAGTTACAAACAAATCCTATCTTAGAAAATGCCTGCATAAGTTCCCAACATAAAACTGGCTACTGTGGTGTTAATATTCATGAATTTGTTTGAAACTGACCAAAATAATTGAAACAAACAGCTAAAGCAATGCTGCCAGTAATAAAGCAATTCACCGAGCTGGTGTGGAACATTCAGATTTTAGTAAATCAACCATACGGAGCTTGTAAGAAAGGTGTGTCACAGTACTCATGTTCTACTGGTTACATTTTATTTTCCATAAACATTTTACTAATGGCTGTATTTTTCTATATGGATACAAAATGAACAAATGTATTATTTTCTATGTGAATATTTGCACAGCTGCTTCTCTAGCTTGGTAATGCTTGATTTATGTAACCAAACCTTATGTAAAATCCACAATTACAAGTTTTTGGAGGAGCTCCTCCAAGAAATACTAGTGTTGCCTGGTGGCACATGCACAACCCAGATGCTCAATGCACTGAACAACCATACATATGCTGGCAGGGTGATACCTTAAAAAAACAGCAGTATTGTTCAAACTGACTAACACGTGCAGTTTAGTACAAGGAGTTTTAAATCTACATCTTTGCCACTAGACATAGACAGTAGTATACGCTGCATAGACAGGGGATAACATACCATCTGAGCAGCCTGTACTACTTCTCAGGGCCCCAAAGTGATAAGGGGGCCAAATAGAAAAGTGCAGGTAGACCACTAGTAATAAAGGTTTGGGGGGACTTGTTCTAAGAACTCTGTAAAGGAATTTGCCTCCAGTAAAATCATTTATTTTTCAAGGTTGAACAAAGGTATTTTTTTCCCTGTAATGCAATACTAGATTTTGGAGAACATGACTGGCACAAACAGGTTTTCTGGTGAGGAAATTTGCAAAGGCAAAGCGGGCAAATATAATGAGGTTCCTAAGTGAGCTCTGGGTAGAGATGAAGGGATCCTACAAAAAAGTTAATAAATTAGATACGCTGCACTAAAAAATGATATTAATAATAGCGTACACTGATACTATGTGTAACACCTCCAAGTTATTAAATCAAATAGGAAATAAATAAATAAATATCAGATAAGTGAATGCATAAAATAAATGCATATGGCATACAATAAAAACTACATGTAAAGTGCCTGGTGCATAACTGTTAAAAAGAAATAAGCGTGAACAAATAATACACCAAAAGTACTCCTGTGCTGGTATAAAGTGTCTAAATATATCATTAATGACCATGCTGACAAAAGAACAATAACAATACAGGAAAAATTGGTGGTTCAGGTTATATGACAAAGTGCTTATGTGCATATGATTAACATCCAACTGTGTTGCTGATAACGTGATGAAAGTCTGTGTAATTCAAAAACATAATAATGTGATCCAAGACGTGCTAGGGTGTCATCACTCAGGTGCCCCCCTTAGGTAATAAACGATCACCTTGGAGCGTGCGACTTTGCGATTACGCTAAATCAAAGCACGCATGTGAACCACCTCTGGGCTCTTTGATAGTATCAGGCTCCTGGGTTCCTCAGCATACCTTGGAGCGTGCGACTTTGTGATTAAGCTAAGTCAAAGCGCGCATGTGAACCACCTCTGTTATCTTTGATAGTATCAGCTTCCTGGGTTCCTCAGCATATCCATCCGGGATATATGAAAGGAAAACTCGATAGTGCAATAAAGTTTTAAACTATTTATTAACTAAAGCAAAAATCCCCTTATGGGGTACTCACACAGATCGGGTGCGTCAGTGCACCATTCTAGGATGAACATAAACAAGGTATACCAAGTTGGTATTGGGATGATACGACCGTCCTCCTAAGCTGACAAGCTGCCTGCCGTGCCAACCTGACCCCTCCCCAGCAGGCAGCTTGTCAGCTAAGGAGGACACTCATATCATCCCGATACCAACTTGGTATACCTTGTTTATATTCATCATAGAATGGAATGCACTGATGCACCCGATCTGTGTGAGTACCCCAGGAGGGGATTTTTGCTTCAACTGTGTCCGCCAGTACAGCCTGTGTCCCCAATGCAGCCTGTGTCCCCAATGCAGCCTTTGCCACCAATGCAGCCTGTGTCCGCCAGTGCAGCCTGTGTCCACCAATGCAGCCTGTGTCCCCAATGCAGCCTGTGTCCCCAATGCAGCCTGTGTCCGCCAGTGCAGCCCGTGTCCATCAATGCAGCCTGTGTCCACCAATGCAGCCTGTGTCCCCAATGCAGCCTGTGCCACCAAAGCAGACTGTGTCCCCAATGCAACACGTGTCCCCAATGCAGCCTGTGTCACTCATGCAGCCTGTGTCACTAATGCAGCCTGTGTCCCTAATGCAGCCTGTCTCACTAATGCAGCCTGTGTCCCCAATGCAGCCTGTGTCCCATTGCAGGCTATGTCACTAATGCAGCCTGTGTCCCCAATGCAGCTTGTGTCCCCAATGCAGCCTGTGTCACTAATGCAGCCTACCTGTGCAGGGGAAGAGAGGAGAGCCACCTCCTGGTTGATTAGAGCGCCAGGGAACATAACAGCTTTAATTTTAATAGCTGAGTGTTCCCTGCCACGCGCCGTCATATACAGCTCCTCCCCCTTGTCTGGGGAACTTTGATAGATAAATCCCCCGACCCAGGTTAGAATGGGTAATCTGTCTATCAAAGTGCCAGGACAAAGAGGAGGGGCTGTATATGACGGCTCGCGGCGTGGAACACACAGCTATTGAAATGAAAGCTGTTATGTTCCCCAGTGTTCTAATCAACCAGGCGGCCACTCTCCGTTCTCTTCCATTCCGATCGCTGGGAGAACGGCTCCCATACAACCCAGGCTGCCGGCAGTGCTCCCCCCTTCAGCTCCCAGGCAGCCCATGCTCACCAGCCCTCAAAATCCACTCACAAAATGCGAGCAGGCAAGTGGAATTTTTGAGGGCTGTATTAGTGTGATGGTCAGTGGGAAGAGTGCTCCTTACACTTGTGGTCATTCAGGAGAATTAAACCATTACCGAAAGCTAAAAAGATCTGTGGTGTTAGTGGGAACTTATCTGAGAGGCAGATGTTGCTCATTGCTCAAAGAACCCCTAGGAACCTATGGAGGAACCCTAGGGTGCCATGGAACTCTGGTTGGGAAACCTTGACCTATAGTGTTAGACAGTTTTTTTCCATTGGTTGAATGCTCTTTAATTATTCTGTTTGAATATTAGACATGTGCGTGATGAAAAAATTTGTTTAGTTTCCTTTCGTTTTGATTCATTAATCTAGTTATTTTGTTTAGTTCAATTTGGTTGATTCGTTCAATTCGTATTCAGAATTCCTGTTCGGAATTCGTATTCAGAATTTTCAAATTTTCTTAGAATTTACAGATTTTTTCGATACGAAACATTCAAATCAATAAATTTTCGAATCGGTCAAAACGAAAATGTTATATTGTTTTCGATTTGAATGCAGCAAAGTGGACAAAAAAAAAGAAAAATCTTCATCAAATGATTACAATGACTCTTTAAATCACCTTTGGCTTAACAAAAACAGCATTATTTCGAAGTGGTACTCTAATAACACAGTCTTTGATTTCAGCAACATATGTAGTTAGAATTTCACTGGAGTTCAATGTAATATTCGATTCGAATTTCAGTCCGAATTTTGTTACGTTATTCGGAGCATTCGGTAAAATTTGTTTATATTGTAAATCGGGTATTCAGATATATCCGAATCTCCGAATAAAAAAATATTTGTCTGAATATTAACTAAACAAACCGCACATTTCTATTGAATAATCTTAATGCTATTTTTCTCTTAGGCTCAAATGTTAGGGAATATTGCTTTCACCCTGCAAAAGGCAACAAGTAGACACTGACATTATACACATATTACAGGTATTATTCATGATATATGCATTAATGCTGAGACATTTATTTATTTATTTTTATAAATAGACCCCCAAGATTTAAATATACACTTACCAGCCACTTTATTAGGTACACCTTGGTAGTATCGGGTTGGACCCCCTTTTGCCTTCAGGACTGCTTTAAAGCGGAGTTCCATTTTTTTTTGTGTCTGTAAAAAATCTGTAGCTCCTAACTTTTAATAAACACACACTCACCTGTCCCATGATCCAGCGATGATCTCCGGACTCCAAACTCAGAGAAAGACTTTCTTTTAAAGAGCGCTGGCGGAAGCCTCCTGTACATTTGTCTCCGAGCCTTGCAGTCCCACCCTTGCCTTCCTCACCTCCCATTCCTACTGGTACCGAGTTGGTCGTTGACGGTGAACCCATAAACTTGGGCTTTACGCGTCTCTCTGTGGATGATTGAACCTTTAGGAGGAGGTGCCTTGTGACTTTATTGTGGCCAGGCTGGTCACTTTTTGAAGTCTTGTCCTACCTGGGAATGCCCGAACCTTGAGGTCCTATAGTGGACAGACCTTAGTTGTTTTGTCCCCAGTTGTCCAGAAGGATAAGCCCCTGGTCCCAGTTATCCTTTCTTGGTCTGAGTCGTCCGTCGAGATACAGGCTTTAATCGATTCTGGAGCTACAGGCCTGTTCTTTGATGCTGCCTTTGTATCTAAGCACTCGATTCCGCTGCAGATTTGTGCCACCCCACTTGCCATTGAGGCTCTTGACAGGAGACCTCTACAGCCTGCCCATATGACTCATGAAACTGTTCTGTTGTCCATGACCATAGGGGATCTTCACCATGAGATAATCCAATTCCAAGTAATTTCCTCACCCAAGTGCCCAGTGGTTATTGGTTGTCCTTGGTTACAGAGGCACAACCCCTCTTTTGATTCGCTTCAGGCTGAGGTTCTTTCCTGGTCACCACAATGTAGCAACACATGTTTTCAGAAGGTGGCTAAGGTCCTGTGCATCTCTTCACTCTCCTCCCTGCCGGAGGAGTACCGCGATTTTAGCGATGTCTTTGACAAAGGTCAAGCCGGTAGTTTGCCTCCACACGGGCCATGTGATTGTGCAACTGACCTTCAACCTGGTGCCATACCACCTTGGGACCTGGTTTACCCTTTGTCGGTCTCGGAGGATAAGGCCATGGAGAAGTATGTTTCAGACCCACTTTCTCCAGGATTCATCTGCAAATCCTCATCTCCTGCTGGTGCTGGTTTCTTCTTTTTGAAGAATAAGAGTGGTGAACTGAGACCTTGTACTAATTATAGGGGTATCAATCGTTTCACGATCAATTCAATTGATTAAGGAGTTATTTGACCGCCTCAAGGGAGCAACGGTTTTCACAAAGCTTGATTTAAGAGAGCATACAATCTCATGAGGATCAAGGAGGGCGATGAATGGAAAACTGTGTTTAATACCAGAACAGGCTATTATGAGTACCTCATAATGCCATTTGGCCTTTGCAACGCCCTGGAAGTTTTCCAGGAATTTATCAAAAACGTCCTTTGAGATTTGTTGCAGCTATCTGTGGTGGTTTATGTAGACGATATCCTCATATATTCCATGTCCCTAGAGAGTCACCACACAGATGTCTGTCGTGTGCTTCAGAAGATTAGAGAAAACAAACTCTATTGTAAATTGGAGAAGTGCAAGTTCATTCGCGAACAGGTTAAATTCCTGAGTTATGTAATTTCCACTGCTGGTTTTTCGATGGACCCAGAGAAACTTTTTGCAGTCTTACAGTGGCCCCGACCCGAGGGTATACGTCCTCTGCAACGTTTTCTTAGCTTTGCCAATTATTATCGGAAGTTTTTTTGTAACTTCTCGTCCCTGGTCAAACCCCTGACTGATATGACCAGAAAGGACGGTAACCCACAGAGTTGGTCTCCGGACTCCGTCAAGGCCTTTGCAAATCTCAAGGTTGCCTTTTTTTCTGCTCCTGTGTTGGCACATCCTGATCCTACGTTACCCTTTATCCTTAAGGTTGATGGTTCTGAGACTGAAGTTGGCACCCTTCTGTCTAAACGCCCTACTTCTGAGAGTGCTATGTATCCACGTGGCTACTTTTCCAAGAAATTGTCACCCGTGGAATGCAATTACGAGTTGGGCACAGAGAGTTGTTGGCGATCATTTTAGCCCTTAAGAAATGGAGGCATCTCCTCGAAGGTACCACTGTGCCAGTTCTCATTTTTACTGACCATAAGAATCTCAAATTCTTGTCTGAGGCCAAACGCCTCTCTCCCAGAAGGGCGCAATGGGCTTTTTTATTGTCAAGCTTCAATTACATAGTCTCATTCTTACCCAGTACTAAGAATGTAAGGGCTGATGCTTTGTCGCAAAAATTTTCCTCCACTTCCAAGTTGGAATCGGTTCCTGTTCCATTGATTCCTCCTAATCGTATTTTGGCTACGGTTAGCACCAGTCTCACTTCTCCCTTGGGTGACTAGATTCTTGGCGCTCAGATCCATGCTCCTCCTGAGAAACCTTGTAACCGCTGCTTTGTCCCCGAGAGTCTCCGTACTGCCGTGCTCCAAACTTACCATTCTCCCAAAGCTGCTGGTCACCCAGGGAAGAATCAACTCTTTTGGGCCATTTCTCAACAATTCTGGTGGCCTAATCTGTGTGCTGATGTAGCCACCTTCGTAGCTGCTTGTTCCGTTTGTGCCCAGAGTAAGACACCATGACATCTTCCAGTGGGTCTCCTACAACCCATACCCAATGGAGAGAGGCCTTGGACCCACCTGTCCATGAATTTCATTGTGGAGTTACCCAAATCTCAGGGTAACACAGTAATCCTTACGGTGGTTGATTGGTTCTCGAAAATGTGTCATTGCATATCACTTAAGAAGTTGCCCACATCTAAGGAATTGGCTTCCATTTTTGCTTGGGAGATCTTTTGCTTACATGGGCCTCTGCATATCACCCGCAGTCTAATGGGGCCACAGAATGAGCCAACCAGTCCTTGGAGTAGTTTCTACATTGCTATATTTCAGACCTCTTACCTTGGGTGGAGTTTGCTCACAATAGTGCCTTGAATTCTGCTTCCCGATTGTCCCCATTTATGGCGAACTATGGTTACCAACCATCCATGTTGCCTGACTCATTTGCTCCTGAGAGCATTACTGCATTAGGGGAGCATGTCTGTGGTCTTCGTTCCACTTGGATACAAGTCCAGGAGTCCTTGCGACATGCCAATGATAGGTACAGACTCCATGCTGACTGCAGATGCCTGCCTGCGCCTTCCTACCAGGTTGGGGACAGGATCTGGCTGTCATCTCGCAACCTCCGACTCCGTGCTCCCTCACCGAAGTTGGCACCCCGGTTTATTGGGCATTTCCGTATTCTCTGCAGGATTAACCCACTGGCTTACGCTTTAGACCTTCCTTCGAATATGCATATCTCAAATGTATTTCATGCCTCCACTGCAACCACTCCACCTCCATGTCTGCAACCACTTCACCCAGTGCAGGTTGAGGAGTATGAAGTACAGTCCATTGTTGACTCCCATAGGATTCATGGGTGCATACAGTTGGGTCTCATCCTCGGACCTACATGCCCCTGTCCTCCTCTGTGCTTTCCATAGACATTTTCCCCTCAAACCTGGTGGTTCTCCAAGGGGGAGGGGTCATTGAGGAGGGGGTACAGTCAGGGCTGGGCTCAGCCCATCCTTCTCAGAGCAGGCCGCTCTGCTGTCGGTTAATTGCCAGCTCTAATCTTTCCACAGTGACTCACCTGGTAATGATATCCTGCTCATCAGTCCTGTTGGCTACTTAAGCTGTTCAGTCCAGATTCTCTCTGCCTTCGCCTGGTCAACATATCAGAGACTCTCTCCTGTGTACCTGTGAAAGACTTGCTTGGCTGACGTGCCTTCTGGTTCCTGGTCACTGTTCCACTATGCAGATTCTCCGGTTTTCTGATTTCCTGGCTTGTCCTGAAGTATGCTGATCCCTGGGTTGTATGACTATCTGTTCTGGTTACCGAACTCTGGCTATGTTTTGACTATGTTTGCTCTGTTTACCCTTTACTATTATTTTTAAACTAGTGTAATTTTTACTGCACTTCTGTCTCGGTCTGATTCATGGTTTATGTCTGACATGGACATGCTCAGCAACAATACTAAGGTAGGCCGTGGCATTAAAAACGATGCTCTATTGGTACTAAGGGACCCAAAATGTGCCAAGAAAGTATCCCCCACACCATTACTCTACCACCACCACCAGCCTGAACCGTTAATACAAGGCAGGATGGATCCATGCTTTCATGTTGTTTACGCCAAATTCTGACCCTACTATTCTGAATGTCGCAGCTGAAATTGAGTTTTATTAAGCCAGGCAATGTTTTTCCAATCATCTATTGTCCAATGTTGGTGAGCCTGTGTAAATTGTAGCCTCTGTTTCCTGTTCCTAGCTGACAGGAGTGGCAACAGGTGTGGTCTTCTGTTGCTGTAGCTTCAAGGTTCGATGTGTTGTGCATTCAAAGATATTCTGCATACCTTGATAGTAACAAGTGGTTATTTGAGTTACTTTTGTCTTTCTATCATCTCAAACCAGTCTGCCGATTCTCCTCTGACCTCTGACATCAACAAGGCATTTCCATCCACACAACTGCCGCTCGCTGGATATTTTTTCTTTTTCATACCCCTCTCTGTAAACCCTAGAGATGGGTGTGCGTGAAACTCCTAGTAGATCAGCAGCTTTTGAAAAAGACCAGCCCGTCTTTGCCACATTCAAAGTCACTTAAATCACCTTTCTTCCCCAATCTGATGATTGGTTTGAACTTCAGAAAGTCATCTTCACCATGTCTAGATGCCTAAATGCATTGAGTTGCTGCCATGTGATTAGCTGATTTGTGTTACCAAGCAATTGAACAGGTGTACCTAATAAAGTGGTGGGTGAGTGTACGTGGCTCTTGTATTTAAACAATATAAAGTTATCATGGAATTTAACTGTCTGTACTTAAATATTAACATATAATTATAATAATATTCTTTCTAGAAGGGCTAAATGAAGAATAACTAAATATTACTCTACTAGGTACTTACCTTTCCCTGAGAAAATGCTGATTAGGGTTAGCCACATATGTGTAGGCATAGGCACTTGGTCATGTTGATAATGCGAAGAATCAAAAGTCCAAACTTTAATCTTGCCTTTCAACAGAGGTAACATGGCCAGGAATATAGGCCTTCAATTGACCAACAATAAAGAGACGCTGGAGCAGTATTTTTACTTTAAAATGTTCCAACGCTTCTATTACTTTTACCTATGCCAGAAACACAGTTAACATAACTTTAATTTACATTGGGGTTTAAAACTATTTTAATTAGGAATGAAACATATCCTTTACAATGGAACATATCCTTTATATAATTTAGAAACTGTTTTCAATTTTCTTAGTCTGAATTTTGGAGGTCTTCGAGATGGGCTAAAAAAGAATGGCCTTGCCACAAAATCTTTTACTGGCTAAAAAGTCTTTATGATGAACAAATTAAATGTTAATGCTAATACTTGCAGCATTTTCAAATGAATGAATTACATTTTATTTACTTTTAAACTATAATATTTATTCCTCCCGCTATTGGACAACTGTAAACTGTAGATAAAGTATTAGGTAAAATGTATTTCTGCAATTTCCCTAAGTAACTATTTTTTATTATTCCTTGTGTTTTTTCAGCTGTAAATTAGCACACAGACTGCATATTTAATGTGTTTATATTTTTGCCTCATATTAAATATATTAAATCTCTTTTAAGTTTTTTTTAGTCTGCACTGAAAAAAGAAAGAGCTGTACAGAGCACGTTGACATAGAAAGTATAGTAAAAATTGGTGTGCAAATGCATGCATCGGTGTAATGGCTCAATAGAGGTTAATAAAACTTTGGCCAGGCTATGGACATTCAAATATTTACACATGTTTAACGCAAATTACACTTTCAGTTTAATGCAGCTAAATATATTCCAAGTGCATTATTTTTTTTATATATTAGTATTGATATAGCATCAGCACCTTACAAAAGAAGGAAATTGGTACAGTTACATTACAGTTCAATATTAAAGGGTTAGGAGGGCCCTGCTCACGAGAGCTTACAATCTAAAAATGATAAAAGGTAATAACTATGATGAGTTTTAAGGACCTAAAAACAGACAGAGATGAAGATAGCTGGACAGATGGGGGTAGGTAGTTTAAGAGGATGGGAGAGCCTCTGGAAAAGCCCTGCAGGTGACATGGGAGCTAAAGAGCAGCAGGTCTTTGAACAAGTAGAGTGGAAGGTTTGGGTAATCTATTGGGGTAAGGTTGGTTATGTAGTTTTGGGCAGAGTTGTGGATGGCTATGTTTATTGTCATTAGTATTTTATAAGCTGGGCCAGCAAAAGCCAATGAAAGTATGGACAGAAAGGGGTGGTGGCCACTGACTGGCTGGTAAGGTTCACGAATATAGCAGCAGAATTCATATTGGATAGAAGGAGGGATATCTTGTTCAAAAGTAGGCCAATGAGAAGAGAGTTGCAAAAGCCAAAAGGCGAGAGATACCAAAGGATTGAATTAATAGCTTTGTGGTATTGTTTGTCAAGAAAGGGCACAGTTTGCAAATATTATGGAGGGTAAGGTGACATAAGTTTACAATTAAAGAATAGTGCAGTGCTCTAACAAATAGTGTATATCAAGTAATATACAACTCCTGTGCGTATGCTTGTTTGCAAAAAAACCTGTACTCAAAAAAATATAGTCAAAGATCATAAAAAATATAACATTCAACAGCATAAATCAATAATGAAAAGCAATACGCAATCAAACTGTGCTTGAATATACAGATGACACATCAACAACCCATGAGAGGCAATGTATTCTCATAAGCAATGTCTAAAAGTCATTAAAGGAAAAAAAAAAGAAAAGTCCCCAAAAACCTAAAAAGACAGAAAAAATTTCCAAAGTTAGTGTGTAAAGATGGAAAAAATCCAGCAGAGGAATGTATCTTTTGACAATCACACCATACTGTAGACCCAGATTCAAATCCACCCAGGCATGAGAAAAATCAGCTGCTTACCAGATGATTATGACCATAACTGAAATGGTCAAACAGCGCTTGTAGGGTTAATGAGGCCATCCCTCAGCCACTAGATCAACAAAGGTCAAACAGCACTTGTAGGCAGGGGCGTAACTAGAAATCATAGGGCCCCATAGCAAAATGTTGTATGGGCCCCCGCCCCCTGCAAATAGCCCCCCCACGAAAAAAATGAACTAATGCCACCGAACAGATTTCCACACTCATGTGGCACAGTACCCAGGCAACAGCTTATATTAATTTTGAACAACAAAGTATGCAGTATACTGTATGCAGCCCCTGAAGGACACACATTTCTGACCTCCATGTCTTCTAACCAATTTATGTTCTGTTATATAAAATGAAATAGTTCAACTCACCATAATGCAGAATCAGTGGGAGCCCAGAGCGTGTGCCACTTGCCACCATCGCCGGCCACCAGATGCAGATTGTCAATTGTCACACGTTGCAGAATGTCACCTGCCACACATAATGGATTGTCACTTGCCACACATTACTGATGGTCACTTGCCACGTCACTTGCCACACATTACAAATTGTCACTTGCCATGTCACGGATTTTCACTTGCCACATCACCTGCCACACATTACGGATTGTCACTTGCCATGTCCTGGGTTGTCACTTGCCACGTCACCTGCCACACATTATGGATTGTCACTTGCCACGTCCTGGATCGTTACTTGCCACACATTACGGATTGTCACTTGCCACATCACCTGCCACACGTTGCGGATTGTCCACTTGCCACGTTGCCTGCCACCAGATGCAGATTGTCACTTGTCACATGTTGCGGAATGTCACCTGCCACATTTCGGATTGTCCACTTACCACATCACGGATTGTCACTTGCCACGTCATCTGCCACACATTATGGATTGTCACTTGCCACGTCCCGGGTTGTCACTTGCCCCATCACCTGCCACATTACAGATTGTCATGTCACGGATTGTCACTTGCCACGTCGCCTGCCACACATTACGGGTTGTCACTTGCCACGTCGCCTGCCACACAGTACGGGTTGTCACTTGCCACGTCACCTGCCACACATTACGGGTTGTCACTTGCCACGTTGCCTGCCACACATTACGGGTTGTCACTTGCCACTTCGCCTGCCACACATTACGGGTTGTCACTTGCCACGTCACCTGCCACACATTACGGGTTGTCACTTGCCATGTCGCCTGCCACACATTACGGGTTGTCACTTGCCACGTCGCCTGCCACACATTACGGGTTGTCACTTGCCACGTCGCCTGCCACACATTACGGGTTGTCACTTGCCACGTCGTCTGCCACACATTACGGGTTGTCACTTGCCACGTCGCCTGCCACACATTACCGGTTGTCACTTGCCACGTCGCCTGCCACACATTATGGGTTGTCACCTGCCACACCATTACGGATTGTCACTTGCAGCAGGTTAGCAGTCAGGCAGCAGAGAGATAATGTCATCTCTGCTTCCGGCTGACTGCACAGTGAAGGGGGAACTTCACTGCAGGGATGCAGGGCGGGCACCAGGCGGTGAGAGATGATGTCATCTCTCTGCTCCCCCCGCCCCAGATCCCTGATTGGCCAGACCACTCACGTCCACGGACCTGCCCGCTCTCACCCGCGGGCCCGCGGAGTCACCCGCGGTGCCGCCCGCGGACCCGCGGAGCCGCCCGCGGACCCGCGGAGCCACCCGCGGTGCCGCCCGCGGACCCGCGGAGCCACCCGCGGACCCGCCTGAGCCACCCGCGGAGCCACCCGCGGGCCAGCGGTGCCGCCCGCGGACCCCCGGAGCCACCCGCGGAGCCACCCGCGGACCCGCCTGAGCCACCCGCGGGCCCGCGGTGCCGCCCGCGGACCCCCGGAGCCACCCGCGGACCCCCGGAGCCAGTCCTCAAGGGCCCCACTGGGCTGCGGGCCCCATAGCGGCTGCATGTGCCGCTATGGCGGTAGTTCCGCCACTGCTTGTAGGGTTAATGAGGCCACCCATCAGCCACCGGATCAACATAGCTTTGGACATGCAACCTCTGTAACATTTAGAGAGAAAAGGAAAGAAGCACATCCATAGGGTAAAATCGTATTTAAAAAATCTATTTTAAAAAGTAAAATAAAGCACTTACAAAATACAAGAGCCAAAAGGCTTCACAGCGCATTTGGTATAATCTGCACTTGTCTATAATCGGCACTGTGTTCCTATGGGCTACCTCGGAGCTGTCCAACTCATCCAATCGTACACCAGTGCGTGATGACATCACTCCTGTAAGCTCTACCCAACATGTTTCGTCATAGGTGATGTCGTCAGGGTGACATAAATTGACAAGCCTGAGAACAGAGACTTGGTGGGCCCCTAAAGAAAGAGGAAGAAGAGAGGAGGGAATAAAGTTGTAGGTTACAATAAAGGTTGCGCTGAGATAGGTTAGAGGATAGCCAGGAGAGAGCAGAGTCTTGGAGGACAAGGGGTGGGCTTTTTGAGGAGGAGTGGGTGTTCAACTGTAACAAAGGCGGCAAATAAGGTTAAGAGTATGAATGCAGGGAGATGGCTATTTGTTTTAGCAGATAGTAAACCATGGTGAGTTGTTGCATGAGGAAACCAGACTGTAAGGAAACTAAAAGGTTGCTATTACTAAGGTAGCAGTTTAGACAGTTGTGGACAAGGTGTTCAACAAGCTAGAAGGTAAATGGAAAAAAGGATATGGGTTTTAAGTTGTTCAAACTTGTAGGCTCCAGTGAGGACATTTTAACTACTGGGGTGACTAGTGCATGTTTTAGGGGATGACAAATATGCCAGTAGAGAGGGAGAGATCGAAGATGTGAGTTAAAGAGCATAGAATAGAATTGTAATACTTATATAGGAAGGGAATGGGGGCAGGTGGTTGATGTTGAAAGTTTAGCTACCCCCTCTGTGGTGACAGAGTCAAAAGTTGAGAGTATTGAATGTGGTGGTAGACAAGGCATGTTAGGTGGGGGGAGATATTTGGGCAGTGGATATCTCATCGTAATTTAAGACGTTCAAATTTTTACCTTTCAAAACATGTCCCTGCCAGCATGCTACGGAGAAGGACTATTAAAGAGGAAGTAAAGTCTTCTTGTTTAATTGCACCTACAGGTAAGCCTATAATAAGGCTTACCTGTAGGTACTGTAAATATCTCCTAAAGGAGATATTTACTATATACACCACCGATGACGTCATCGGCGCATGCGCTCTGAAGGAACGGCTGCACGTGCCGTTTCTTTAGGGCCCTGTGCTGTGACCGGTGGCAGGAGTGATGTCATCGCGGCTCCGGCTAATCACAGGGCTGGAGCCCACGAACCCGGAAGAAACACCAGGGAAGATGTCAGCTACCTCAGGGCTTCGTTCTAAGGTAAGTATTTCATAATGAGCTGGTATGCGATGCATACTAACTCATTATGCCTTTGTCTTACAGGTTGTTTTTTTTTTTATATCGGCTTTACAACCTCTTTTAGGTGGCTATACATCTCAAATGAATATTCATACAAACATTTGTACGAAAATACTCAGTATATTCGATTTCCTGGTGAATGTCATTTAAAAGTACTTCAAAATTTTGTTTGCTTTTGACATTTGATTTTGGAACAAATTGACTTTACCTAACAAAAAAACACATACAATGTGGGAATTTCCTAAATATAATGCTGTTTATTCCAGTCATGGCTTGTCCTAGCTCTGGCTCAGCAGGGAGTATGTCAAGCATCTAAAGAAAGACCAGTGCTTCCACACAGAGAGCCAGGGGCAGGCAGGCAGGGGGCAGGTTTTTCTAGTTATACTTTGTCTGTTTTCTAAAGAAAATGAATTGTATAGTTTTGGATGACATTTGTTTTAGTGCACCAGGAATGTTTAGATTATTTAGATTAAAGGTAATTTGGGTTTTAACAAGCAGTAAATATGCTATAAAGCAAATCCTGTGAAGGTGAAGGTACTGTGGAGTAATTATTTCTAAAAAATCATAGCAGAAGCTTTTCAGTTTGGCTTTCGCTCTCTCTCTCCGCAAGTCAGTTCCTCCCTAACCTTGGTCAACAAGTCTGAACCAGCTGTAATCAGTTTGGAATAAATGTCTCTATAAAAGTATTTGTCCACAGAGGCATCAATAATTTCATGGCTCTGGCGACTATCCTGAAATGATAAATATCCATCATGTTTTGGGGATATGTTACATACATATGTGATGAAAGTGAGACATCCCTACTATGATTTGTAGTGGTGCAGTGGTGTTGTTTTTTTTGTTTCTTTCTTTTGGCCTACCTCACCACAACATGTCTGGTTATACCTCTTAAATTAATTTCCAAACAGTATATGTACTTTAAAGGGACATAAAGTATTTTTGTTTGTGCAAATTAAATGCTGAGGTCAATACCTGCAGCATATGCAGATTCTTCTTTAATTAGAGGTTATTTTTCTAACAATCACCTGGTACCCCTAGCGTTTTCCTCCTCCCCTGATTCAGAGTGGCTCCTTTCCCTTGCAGGAATCTATGGAGCCACTCTTGTGTGGGTACATCCTGCTGGCAACACCCCTTTTCCCTCTTTCCTTCCTGCAATGGCTTCCAACTGACAAGTGCACATAAGTGCTCAGAGTACATGATCTCCTTCCGAAGTGTGGGGAAAAAGCCCTGCACAACTAGGGAGCCAGCAGTGGTGTAGCGTTAGAAATGTAAGTGCTTTTGCCCATATACTTAGTAAAATATGGGGACTGGGGTATGAGAAACAGACTACTATGATGGCATTACTTGAAAAACTCTTATCATGTCATACTTCTTTAAGCTAGTTATGTTTCAGTAACAATATCCAAGGTCTAGTTTAAATAGAATCTTGCGCACTGAACAATTATTTATTAAAGTCACCCTACTAAGGAATTTCATAGAACAACATTGGTAAACTACAGATTATTGAGTGGAGACAACTTTAGGATTGCCATACATGCAGAGATTCCAATATCAGCAGTTCAGCACATTTGGTGACAAAGGCTCATAAAAAGTCAGTTGGCCTTGCATATTACCCATTTTTATTCCAATGCATTTACAAGGCCTGTAATATGGTTGACATACTATGAGATCATTGGCTTATTATACTTATTTCCTTTTATAACAATGATTGCCATCCTAACAAAGGGAGGGACCAGAGTTAGAACATTAGACCCCATTACAGCCCACCCTGTGTTCTCTAGTAGTTTAGAATGAGTCACCCCTCTTATTAGTTATAGTATGTGCTTAAATCTTATTGTGACTTTCCATTAAAATTATATACAATTTTAAGTGCTATGAGTATTGCTAGAGAGTCTTCACTTGTATATAAAGCCCTTCTCAAGTATTCAATTTTTTAATAGATCATTTAAGACAAACTACTTTATGTTATGGATTATATACATAGTTTATGTGAACAAACAGTAAATTCATTGCCGAGAATATAGGAAAATTGAAAACATTGTACCTTTAACACAAATCCTCAGACAATGGTTACATATTGTATATCTATGCAATGCTTAAGTATTTTATTTTTTATATGGGCAATAACAATAAAAAATCTTTATGCATAAAAAGTTGTTTTGGCAAATCTTTATACTGGCCTTGGATATATTTCAACATGTTGAATGGGTTGACTCTAATGCCACATACACACGGTCGGACTTTCCGATGGCAAATGTGCATCGGAGCTTGTTTCGGAAATTCCGACCGTGTGTAGGCTCCATCGAACAGTTTCCATCGGAATTTCCGTTGCACAAAATTTGAGATCTGGTTCTCAAATTTTCCGACAAATTTCGATCGTGTGTAGACAATTCCGACGCACAAAGTGCCACGCATTCTCCGAATCGAGCAGAAGAGCAGCACTGGCTATTGAACTTAATTTTTCTCGGCTCGTCGTACGTGTTGTACGTCACCGCGTTCTTGACGTTCAGAATATCCAACCAACTTTGTGCGACCGTGTGTATGCAAGACAAGTTTGAGCCAACATCTGTCGGAAAAAAAACATGGGATTTTGTTCTCGGAATGTCCGATTGTGTGTACGCGGCATTATGCCCTGTACACACGATCGGACATTCCGATGACAATATCCGTCTGATTTTTTCCAACCGATTTTGGGCCAAACTTGTCTTGCATACACACGGTCACACAAAGTTGTCGGAAAATCTGATCGTTCTGAACGAGGTGACGTACAACACGTACGTCGGGACTATAAACGGGCCAGTAGCCAATAGCTTTCATCTCTTAATTTATTCTGAGCATGCGTGGCACTTTGTCCGTCGGAATTGTCTACACATGATCGGAATTTAAACAATCGGATTTTGTTGTCGGAAAATTTTAGATCCTGCTCTCAAACTTTGTATGTCGGAAATTCCGACGGAAAAATTCAGATACGATTGGATTTTCCGACAACACAATCCGATCGCACATTTCTGACCGTTAGTCAAATGCCCTGTACACACGATAGGATTTTCCGATGGAAAATGTGTGATAGGACCTTGTTGTCGGAAATTCCAACCGTGTGTAGGATCCATCACACATTTTCCATAGGAATTTCCGTCACACAAAATTTGAGATCTGGTTCTCAAATTTTTCGACAACAAAATCCGTTGTCGGAAATTCTGATCGTGTGTAGACAATTCCGATGCACAAAGTGCCACGCATGTGCCGAATCAAGCAGAAGAGCAGCACTGGCTATTGAACTTCATTTTTCTCGGCTCGTCCTACGTGTTGTACGTCACTGTGTTCTTGACGTTTGGAATTTCTGACCAACTTTGTGTGACCGTGTGTATGCAAGACAAGTTTGAGCCAACATCCGTCGGAAAAAATCCCATGGATTTTGCTGTTGGAAAATCCTATCGTGTGTACAGGGCATAAGAAAACATTTTTTTTTCAAGCAGAACAGATCCAATATTCAATGTCAATAAGATTGTTCAGTCCCTTCATTAACTATATAAATGTAGTTGTCTGCCAAAAGCTATGTGAAACTTTTATGTCCTTTTTACAATGTGTTGACAAAAACTGGACATGGCCTCACACGTGATTTACACATAAAAAGTATTACTACATAAGCATCAGCAGTTTTATCTCTGTTTTATACATCCAAAGATGTTCTTACAGCTTCTGTTTCGCATTGAGTGGTGCTGCTTAAAGTCCTACACCGGGTCTGTTTTGCCCAATTGTATTTTATTTATAAGGGTTACTTCACTTTCAATGGCCTCAACAATTAACCTTATATTTTTCTGCATTACATTGACCAAAATGATTTAAAACAATTCAAGAAGAACGCAAAAGAGATATTATGAAAACTTACAAATAGCTATGATAGCAGCAAGAAACCCAGGGAATGTAACCACACATTAACAGTAGTCAAACACTAGGAAATAAGTAAAAAACAAGGACTGGCTAGACTGACTATGCTCCAATGGCTAGTGATAAGGAAGTCAACAAAATCCAAGTATTGACAAAGGAAACACCACCTGAACAAAAGCCAAAACCAGGAGTTCAGGTGGTAGCATGTATAGGAGGAAAAAGCAATGGATAGCACACACACAGTAGAAAATCAAGCCAACAGCACACCGTTATCAGCGAAAGTATTTTTATATTTTATAGTGTGTCTAGAAATATGTTGTACTTGATGTACTAAAGAAGTATAGGATGGTAAGTTTACAAAGTGAACCTTCGTTTTGCAAGGGAATTTTTCCTTGGCTTGCTGAATAAGATTTTTCCCTTTTCCTCGTATGTGATTGGACATTCTTTGCAAAGTGAATCTTGACATTTGGTAAGTTAAGGAATACGCTACTCTACTAATATTCAACCCCATTGTCTCTATAATAACCAGTAGATGCTTTTTGCATATTAATTAAAATTTAATTGCACTTGAAGCTTCTATGTTATATTTCATGTTTCCTAAACCAGCTCTTAAATATACACTATATTACCAAAAGTATTGGGACACATGCCTTTACACGCATGTGAACTTTAATGGCATCCCAGTCTTATGCACGTACACACGATCAGACTTTCCGACTTTGTCTTGCATACACACGGTCACACAAATGTTGGCCAACAATTACGAACGTGGGAACGCGGTGACGTACAAGACGTACAACGTAGGAAGTTCAATAGCCAGTTCGGCTCCTTCTGCTTGATTCCGAGCATGCGTGAACTTTTGTGCACTGGACTTGTGTACACACGATCAGACTTTCCGACAACAACGTTTTGTTGGCGGAAAATTTGAGAACCTGCTATCAAACATTTGTTGGCGGAAAGTCTGACAGCAAATGTTCGATGGAGCATACACACAATCGGACTTTCCGACAACAAGCTCACATCCAACATTTCCCGTTGGAAAATCCGACCCTGTGTACGCGACATTAGTTCGTAAGGTTCAATATTGAGTTGGCCCATCCTTTGCAGCTATAACAGCTTCAACTCTTCTGGGAAGGCTGTCCACAAGGTTTAGGAGTGTGTCTTTGTGAATGTTTGACCATTCTTCCAGTGCATTTGTGAGGTCAGGCATTGATGTGGACAAGAAGGCCTGGCTCGCAGTCTCCGCTCTAATTCATCAAGTTCTATCGGGTTGAGGTCAGGACTCTGTGCAGGCCAGTCAAGTTCTGCCACACCAAACTCGCTTATCCATGTCTTTATGGACCTTGCTTTGTGCACTGGTCCAAATCATTTGGTGGAGGGGGGATTTTGATGTGTGGTTGTCTTTCTGGGGTTGGGCTTGATCTCTTAGTTCCAGTAAAGAGAACTCTTTAGCTGTCAGCATACCAAGACATTTTTGACAATTTCATGCTCCCAACTTTGTGGGAACAGTTTGGGGGCCCCTTCCTGTTCCAATATGACTGTGCACCAGTTACCAAAGCAAGGTCCATAAAGACATGGATGAGCGAGTTTGGGGTGGAGGATTTTGACGGACCTGCACAGAGTCCTGACCTCAACCCGATAGAACACTTTTGGGATGAATTAGAGCATTGGCTGCAAGCCAAGCCTTCTTGTGCATCACCTGACCTCCAAAATGTGCTTCTGGGAGAATGGTCAAACATTTCCATAGACACACTCCTAAACCTTGTGGACAGCCTTCCCAGAAGAGTTGAAGCTGTTATAGCTGCAAAGGGTGGGCCAACTCAATATTGAACCCTACAGACTAAGACTGGGATGCCAATAAAGTTCATGTGCGTGTAAAGGCACGTGTCCCAATACCTTTGGTAATATAGTGTATGTCATTTGTTGTGATTGGCTGTTTTATATATTCTTCCTGTGTTTATAAACTGCTTGCTTTCCCAAAATTAACCACTTTTCTGCACTTTTTAAAATTGCTTGACCTCATTTTATGAAACTGAACTTTTCCATGAGTTGGTTGTTCCTGGCTGATCAAGACACTGCACAGTCTCAGAGGTCTTCTACTTCTTCTTATTGGATGGTAGGTATAAGACCCTGCAGAAAAATTCAACGTAGTTCAAAATAATCTGATATTAATTTAATAGTCTTATATTTTTACACATTTTATAAGTCTTATATTTTTACAAACTAGAAAACTAGAAAATGCTCTGAAAAATCAAAAAATATTAGCAAAATTAGTTTGTATTGAAAAACTACTCTATGCTTTATCTTTTAAAGATACCTGAATTAGACCCCTACAACTCCTATTATACGATAAATGCCAGGTTATGCGCGTACACACGAGTGGAATGTCCGACAGAAAAAGTCAGACGGTAGCTTTTCATCGTATATTCCGATCGTGTGTATGCCTCATCAGAATTTTTTTTTCAAAAATTCTGACGGACCTAGAAATGGAACATGTTCTAAATATTTCCGACGGAACCAATTCCTATCGGGAAAACCGCTCGTCTGTATGCTGTTCCGACGGACCAAAAGCGACACATGCTCTAAAGCAAGTACGACGCGGAAGCTATTGGCTACTGGCTATTGAACTTCTTTTTTCTAGTCCCGTCGTACGTGTTGTACATCACTGCTTTCTAGACGGTCGGACTTTGGTGTGATCGTGTGTACCCAAGACAGTTTCAGCAGATATCTGTCGGAGCTTCGTCTGAAAAACCTTCAGAGTTTTTTCCAACGAGAAAAATGGTCGTGTGTATAGGGCATTAGGGAATTCCCCTGACTGGCCAGTTCCAGGCAAAACAGAAGCCATCACTATGCCAAGAACCACTAGACACAAAGGGGTTTGGGAAGATATAGACAGAGGCTATAGAGACCGCTTATTTTCCAGAATCATAGACCTTGTATTACACTTAAGATACATGCAGCAGACAGTTAAGGGCAACAAGCTAATACATAATAATACTTGATAAGGCCAAAGAAGAGGATATATGATAGATACACATTTCCATGTGCAGTTAAACAAATAAATGAGCAATGGTCTAAAACAGTGGTCTCCAAACTGTGGCCCGGGGGCCAGATGCGGCCCTTTGCTTGCTTTTATCTGGCCCTTGGGGCACTATTTCATCCACTGATATTAACAGTGGGGCATTATCCCTCCCAATGACGAGGTCCAATTTTTCCCAAAGACACCAACAATGGGGCCCAATTCATCCCATTGTCACCAACGATGGGGCCCAATGACACCAATGATGGGGCCAAATGCCTGCCTGTGACACCAATGATGGGGCACTATTCTTTCCAATGACACCAACAATGCGGCACTATTCCTTCTACTGACACCAAAGATGAGGCATTGTTTTTTTCCCACTTACATCAGGACCTTTTCTACGCCCAATGAGCACAGTGCGGCCCCACTAATGTCTGAAGGACCGTAAACTGGCCCTTTGTTTCGAAGGTTTGGAGACCCCTGGTCTAAAACAACAGCTGTTATAGGTCCAAGTAGCACAGGATATAGTAGATCTTACATATAATGCAGACAAAAAGTCTCATCAACTCTTCCTCAGACACAGTAGACTTAGGAGATATAATATCACATCTTTTTATGTGCTAAAAAGACTTAGTCGAGCGGAAAGTTGTGGATTACCTGTAAATATAAACATAGCATTACACCCAAACTGGATGATTTTGTGTTTTCTCAAGCATCACATATCTTGAACAATATTTATTTCGTTTTTTTTTTTTTTTTTCTATAAAATGGTTTTTTCACCTTTTTTTCATTCTTTTTCATAAGCCACTTCTGACAATTTCCAGCAGCCTTGTTTAGCCACCTCTTGCCTACATGTGCTCCAATTAGCTTGGCCTACATGTCGTTGGTCTTAACTGGTCTTTTAATATTGACAAAGGCAGACGCTGCCTACTCAAGCCATCAAGAGTTTGTATGACAGGGAGACATCAAAGGAGCACCATTTGGAGGACAAGGACCTTCATGACTAGGTTCATCAAGTATTGCTTCAATGAGAACTGTATATTTAAAGAATGAAAACAACATAGTAGAGTTTACTGATTGGGTTTAGGTTAAAAGGCCCTCAACTTAACAGGCTAGAAACAGCAAGCTACGAAATCCACTTGCTTAGCTATGCCTAAAATGGTTTCATTTATTTTTTTTAGGATTTCTAATGCTATTTCTTAACACTTACTATGTCCTTGTCTTATTGTCTTTTTTTCTTTGATGTACAGTATATGCCGTCAAATGATTAGTTTGCTGTGTTAAATACATCTAGAAACAAATGCAAGTGACTTTGGAACAAGCAGATAGCAAGTTTGTGTTTATCAAAGATATCAGCACACTTCTTAACTGGGTCAAGGAGGAACGAGTCTAGGAAATGACAAAACACGTATCCATTGTCAAAGGCTATATAAAGATCTGTAAGTTTTGAGGAAACAAAAGGACAACTCATTAATCCACATCAAAAGACTCATCCTTTGATACAATTTAACCCCTTTAGATTCCACAGAAGCAGACCAGGCTTGTGCCTATAAACCTCCACCTTAACATATCTAAACTGTAAAAGATTAACCTCAATGGATTGATATCCCTAGTTCAGTTACAGTAAGCCTAATATCATTAACTCCCTATACCCCAACCAAATGTAATAGCAAGCAGAGAGCCCAGCCCCTGCACCAATAAAGCTGGAGCATGTTATAGAGTGTGCCGCGTGCCTGACACAAAACACTTGCGATAGCCTTTTCTTCCTCAAATAGGATCCTTATAAGCCATCGCTGTGTCTGGTTTTAAGGCTTGCCGCACTTCATATATCATAAGAAAGATAAACAGGGGCTTTCTTTTTTTTATTATTTAAAATGATTTCATTACACGAGGAGAAGGGGGATTTCATAATTTGTAACAGGTGTTTTCATCTTGAAGCAAGCCGAATGGAACAAAACCACTGGCAATTTGTTTTTGGGGTCATATTCAATTGTTGATACCAAGCCACAACGTGACATTTCATGGAACACAGATAGTGGTCTGTGTATAATAATGCTGGCATGTGGTGACCCAGCTACCTTAATAGCAGGTTGGTGATGTCATCTTCTTGCACCACATTTATATAGATGCTCTTCTTTCTCCCATAGAACTTTACACGCAGTACATTCCCCCTACCATAACCAAGACACATGTTTATGAACACACACATTGAAGGTCTGCAATATATTTTAGGTTAACATTTTTATTCTATGTATGTTCTTCGTTACGGACTGAAATGTATTCCTATATGCAGAAATACATCCATAAAATTGATTTTCCGCTGAATAGGTAATTATTTGCTTATGTAGCTTTGAATGCATTGGAATCATAAGTGAACATTAAAGTGTATGATGTGAATAATGTACACTTTGATCATATACAGCACTTATTTTCTCTGAAAGGTAAAGTCTTTATAATGGGTTCTCAAATTCCTGACCATGGATGAAATTTTTCTCTGTTAATATTGTAAGGTGTGCTTGTCTGAACTATTACTACAAGCATACCCCACTTTTAAGTACACAATGGGGTTTATTTACTAAAGCTGAAAAGTGCAAAATCAGGGTCACTTCTGCATAGAAACCAATGAGCTTCTAACCCCAGCTTGTTCAATTAAGCTTTGGTAATAAAACCTGGAAGCTCATTGGTTTCTATGCAGAAGTGAGCCCGATTTTGCACTTTCCAGCTTTAGTAAATAAACCCCATTGTGTACTTAAAAGTGGGATATGCCTGTATGCCACTATTTGTGCTTTCTATGCTTTTGATAGTACTGGTGAAAAAGGAATTGCTCCTCCAAAAAGTGTTACTTTTGTATCCTCTTTGATGCTGAATTCAATTCAAGGATTCGATCCTTTTAAAAATTCAGTAAGTTTCCCATGTCATTTTTGGGGAATTTTGTTTTGAATTGTTGGCAGGCATATTTTTATTGGATCTACATTATCCTCTATTACATTCAGATTCTACTCAATTGCACATTTAATGATGCTCCATCATAGTCAAAAAGCAAGTTTGGGGGGGGGGGTGGGGGCTGTTGCTAACCCATCTGTGTTGCTTATTACAGTAAAGGTCAACAACCAGGCTCTGTTGTCCATCAGGGGTGCAAACATGACAAAACTGGATGAACAGAGTTGCAACTTTTAGATAGAAATATCATATACAGTTTATGTAGATATCTATGTGAAAATACTAAGAAAACAAGCTTTTTGCCTACAGTAAATGTGAACACAAAATAGCAAATATTAGGCTTACACATTATTGCTTAACAGTGGAGTCACTAATGGAATATAGACCATTCACTTAGCAAAGTGAATGTTCACATATGGTTTTTGAATTAGGAGAAGCTGTATTTACTTTCAATGTGTACTTTGAATATTCAATTGAAAGGAAATTTAAAAAAAATTATTTTTGCTTTCATATGATTGGATTATTGAAATGAATACAACTTTATCTTAGTCACTAAGCTTAATGAGCGTTCAAATATAAAGTCTTGATTTCTTTAGTAAATCCATCAAATATATGTAAATTTTTAACTTAAAATCTGATGGTGGCAGCTACCACCAATATACAACTATATGAAGCATGTATAAATTGTCGTGGCTGTCATTATTCATAAAAGAATAGTATGCATGTTCACCAGTTGCAACAAGTATTGTTACAAATAGTGTTCTCTCCAAAGCTATGACAACCATAAATGCTATGAAAATGAATGACATATATAATTAAATGAGCAACATCAAATGGATCTGTTTAATTCTACTCAACTAAGCATTTGGTGAATCCATACACACCGCATTATCTACTCTCTGCTGGACACCACAGAGTTCACCTCAAACTGTATTTGCACTTTACAAGCCATTCATAAAATGCAGACTGCAGTTTGGAGTATAGGGCTGACCATACACAGTGCAAATTTCTTTCCTGCAACCACAATTTCCCCATCAACACAGATAGCCCTGACAGGGGAATCCCTCCTGCCAAACTATTGGCAGGGGCTGGCGGGGGAAGCCGTCCCCGCCTCGAGAAGACAGTGATTATTGCTAGAGGCTACAGCAGCTGCTAGCGATAATCGTAAGAGAATCCGGCAAGCTGGTTGTACCCAAGTTGATCGATCAATCAACTTGGTACATTCAGTCATTCATTAACGGTTAGAATCTCGGCCAGTTCAGCAGGAAACTGCCAAGATTCAAACTGTGTATGGCTGGCCTAATACTACAGAGAGCACTCCATGATCCAAGGATACAATATGGAAAGATATTCAGGCGTAGAACCCAGACACGTGACTAGGCTCCACTTTCAAGTTTTTTTTCCTTCACTCATTTAGTTTTTAAAGCAATGGTATGGCCACAGTAAGGCAATATCACTGCTTTATAAATGCACCCCTTGGTGTCGGTCTTTACATGTGTTGTTCATTAAAAATAAAAGAGAAATAACTTTCAAGTGTTCTAAACCAAAATCTCAATCTCAGTAAGGCTGTCTTTTCTAAGTGTAAGTAAAGATGAGAGCATACAACTCTTTGCCCATGTGGGTCATAAGCAGCGTCATGCCATTTTGCAGGTTTTGAGGATTGCCTCATAAAAAAGGGAAAGCTTGTGCAGGTGCTCATGAAAAAAACAAAGGATGGGAACAGTAAAAATAAAATCAAAGTATGACTTGCTTTCTAATCAGGATCATTCCGTAAATTAATTCCAGCATTTTATTCCTAAAACTTG
Organism: Lithobates sylvaticus; assembly: GCA_028564925.1. NCBI lineage: Eukaryota > Metazoa > Chordata > Amphibia > Anura > Ranidae > Lithobates > Lithobates sylvaticus. The sequence goes on along the minus strand of CM053026.1, from coordinate 255,682,946 downwards.
GTCACTATAACTCATGCGTATATAACATGATCACTCACAACAACGGTTCCAAATTTGTCACGTCAACAATGACAAGTAACACTTTCAACACCTTGGCATTGGGCAAAGGATATGCTAAGGGCAAAGTATATTCTCTTTAAATTTGTGTTAAATCAACATGCATAAAAGCACAGCTTGATGCAACTAATGTTATCAATGTGTAAAATTTTCCAATCATTTTTATTATTTTAGAAAGGGAAAAAGGAGGGTATACAAAACTATTTTTCAGTGTGTAGTTTGTAGCTAACTATAGAGCAGCCAAATTGGCTCACATATATGCAGGCTGTGCTTGCAGTGCTAAACAGTGATTGTGATTTACTTCTCCTTCCCACAATCTACAGTCTAGGAGTTGGTTGACTCTCTCTAAAAAAAAAAAACACACTCATGTGAGTGATGATGCAACACTTTTTAGAGATGGACCTCAAATATAAAGAAAACTTTAAACCAGGGTATCTCCGCTAGGGTTCCTCCAGAGGTTGCTGGGGGTTCCATGAGCAATGAGCAATTTCTGCCTCTCAGATAAGTTTCCAAAGACACCAATGATCTTTTTAGCTGTCTGTAAGGGGATAATTATTCCCAATGACCACAAGTGTAAGGAGCATTCTTCCCATTGATCATCACACTAATGTATCAAGAGGTGTAGATATAGTATTTTTAAGCAGGGGTTTCTTGAAACGGAAAGTTAATTCAAGGGTTCCTTTGTGTTGAAAGGGTTGAGAAAGGCTGGTATAAACTATCTGTATCATATGTCTATGTCTCGAAAAACCTTGAGGTCATAATACAATAAGATTACTTTAATGTATGAGATACCATGCTATAGATTTTGTCTGTAGAAGATGCTTTCTTTTCTTGTTGGTTTATTTAGAAACAAATTAATCAAATAATATAAAAAAATAATAATACTTTTAGTTAAAAACTGCCAATATTAATTCAAAATATGCACTTAGTGAAAATATATTATACTTCTCCTTAATGAATCAAAAGCTTGTAAAATCCTATGATAAACCAACATCAAGTTGTCTACATCACCCTCTTCCTCTTTTGATACACATACTGTATATACAGTATGTATGCTTTGTTAAGTTGAGGTTACATATTTTTTAAAGCATTCTTTACAAAGTTTTGTCAAAAGGGAGGTCCAAGGCCTTACCCTGCTCATGTCTATAGCTAGATGTAAACACTAGTGTGGTCGGCTTATGCCTCCACTCATTCCAGCCCAAGCATCATTAAAGAGTAATGTATAGCGGTTTTGTACATATTATCTTTATTTATTTATATAGTATTGCCAGGACCAGCATTTTTTATTTAAAAAATGTGTTGTTGTTTGGCTAAATAATTATGGAATATTTATAAATAAATATTAAATACTGAATATTTTGTAGTTTGACAGGTAGCCAGCTGTTGGAGCTCTCTGTCTTATTTTACATGTTTTCCTGTATATCACCCGATGTAAAAAGTCTGTTGTGCAAGGATTCATCAGGTTCATGGAATGACTCTGTCTGAGGTTCCAGTGAGAGACAGTATGCCTGAAATAGAAGCACTAGTGGAGTCATGTCTCTTTAGCTAACCCATACTGCTCTGAGAATCATTTGTATTAACCGTATACTGAAGATAGATACTGTATATATATATATATATATATATATATATATATATATATATAGTATCTCATAAAAGTGAGTACACCCCTCACATTTTTGTAAATATGTTATTATATCTTTTAATTCGACAACACTGAAGAAATGACACTTTGCTACAATGTAAAGTAGTGAGTGTACCGCTTGTAAAACAGTGTAAATTTGCTGTCCCCTCCAAATAACTCAACACACAGCCATTAATGTCTAAACCGCTGGCAACAAAAGTGAGTACACCCCTAAATGAAAATTTCCAAATTGGGCCCATGTTTTTTTTTAATTGCTTTACAAAACAATAATAACAAAATTTACCTAAATCTATTATATTTTCCATTTAACCACTTGCCTACCAGGCACGAACACCCCCTTCCTGCCCAGGCCATTTTTCAGCTTTCATCGATGTCGCACTTTGAAAGACAATTGCACGGTCATGCAACGCTGTACCCAAATACATTTGTTATCATTTTTTTCTCACAAATAGAGCTTAATAGAGCTTACCTCTGTGGTTTTTATTTCTTGTGCTATAAACAAAGGAAGATGGACAAGTTTGAAAAAACACAATATTTTTTTTTACTTTTTGCTATAATAAATATCCAATAATTTTTTTTTTTAACAATTTTTTTCCTCAGTTTAGGCCGATATGTTTTCTTCTGCATATTTTTGGTAAAAAAAATCGCAATAAGCATATATTGATTGGTTTGTGCAAAAGTTATAGCATCTACAAAATAGGGGATAGATTTATAGCATTTTTATTTTTATTTTATTTTTTTACTAGTAATGGCGGCGAGCTGCGATTTTTATCGTGACTGCGATATTGCGGCAAACATATCAGACACTTTTGACACATTTTTGGGACCATTCACATTTATACAGTGATCCGTGCTATGAAAAAGCATTGATTACTGTGTAAATGTGACTGGCAGGGAAGGGGTTAACACTAGGGGGTGATCAAGGGGTTAAATGTGTGTCCTGGGAGTGATTCTAACTGTGGGGGGAGGGAACTGACTGGGGGAGGTGACTGATCGGTGTCCCTATGTACAAGGGACACACCATCGATCTCCTCTCCTCTGACAGGACGTGGATCTGGGTGTTTACACACCCAGATCCATGGTCCTGCTCAATTACTGGGCAATCGCGGGTGCCCGACGGGCATCGTGGCTGCCGGGCATGCTCATCGTCATATGACGGCAGCCCAGAACGAGAGCTGCCTTGTCCCGCCGTCATATGACAGTGGGTGGGCAGCTAGTGGTTTAACACAAACAGTTGCATCAGGTAACTGTTATGCCAAGTACACGCGATCGGATTTTCCGACAAGAAATGTTGGATGTGAGCTTGTTGGCGGTAACAAATGTTGGCTAGCAGGTTCTCAAATTTTACACCAACAAATGTTTGTTGTCAGACTTTCCGATCGTGTGTACACAAGTCTGTCAGACAAAAGTCCATGCATGCTCGAAATCTCGGAAGCGAAAGTGATCGGTCTTGTAAAACTAGCGTTCGTAATGGAGATATCACGTACGTCTTGTACGTCACTACATTCATAATTGTTAGCCAACATTTGTGTGACCGTGTGTATGCAAGACAAGTTGGAGCCAACACCCTTCGAACAAAAATCCATGGTTTTGTTGTCGAAAAGTCCGATCGTGTGTACGGGGCATTAGTGTTTCACAATACAGAGCCAAGCGGGCCAGACATTTCTGATCCTAGCTTATCATGGGGAAGATCGTTGCCTTGGCTAGAAGTTTTGGCAGGTGTCCCTAGGTATCTGTCTGATCTGGCCAAATATAGCCAGATCCAAAAACTTTGGGCACCTAAAGGGTACCTTTAGGGTGCTTTTTTTATTTTCCTTGCACGTGTTTGGATATTTGTTGCAAAGTAAAGCTTTACCTGATTTACTAAGCTCTGGTGCAACTGCAGTTTATTTGCCTCTAGAAAATCAATCCCTAAGGCTCTATAAGAGGAGTTAGACAGGTCAATTTTTTAGGGTAACTTGCTTAACCACTTGACCTCCGGAAGATTTAACCCCTTCATGACCATACCATTTTTTGTGATACGGCACTGCGTTACTTACATCCATACCCCATTGTGTTTTACTGTTACAAGTGTTGTATGCATTCCTGTGCCGACAGTCCCATTGTTGTCTTTTGTGATGCAGTAGCTGTTGCTCTCAATATTACATCCATCTGGGTGCGGATGCATGGCTTGAATGTACCCAGGGTGTGTTTGGGGCCAAACAAACAGAAACATTCTAAGCCAGCCCTATATGTCTCCTCTTCTACCCAGCATGCTTCAGTTATATAGAAAAGTAGTATCAAGTGGAAAAGCAAGAAACACAGAGGGGTGGGACATGTATCCCTCTATGGACTATGGACAAGAAAAAGATTTTACAGTACCTACAAAAATTGTATTATCTTTCTGGTTCATTGACAGACACAAGAATTCAGACACAGTCCGTCAGGATGGCCAAAAGTAGTCCAGCTGAAAGGTGGGAAACAGCCACCGATGTGCCCATAAGAAAGGCCTGAAAACCAGATGAGGTGAAACCCTCTGCAAGGGGGAAGCTGCCAACAACCAAGGGGAGGCCACAGAGCATAATCCTGATGCTCAAAACCAGGACAGTCAAGATCATCTCCAGAAGGGAATGACTCCACCCAAAGGAACACTGATCGGGAATCTGAGAAACCAAAAACCCACAAAACAGATGGAATAACTTAACTACCTGATTAAGGAAGAATAGGCTCATAACATGATGTGGTCTATAGATACTGAGGCATGAGGCACTGAGGCATAACATACAGTGTCTTCAGAGCAGATAGCCATTGTACATGATCACAGCCACAGCAGTACAATGGCACCAGACTAGTGCAGCCAGTCACAATGTCCCCAATCACCATCACACCAGTCCCAGTGTCAACATAAGGCTTCGGATACATGTGCGGTGCTCTCTGAAGAGTGGTCTGTGTTCAGATTGCTCATCAGAGAGTATTTGACAGATGGTGAGGAGGCATTGTATCACCTCCTCATCTCCTGCTTTAATCCCCTGGACCTTGCACATACGACACTATTCACTTATATGTGTCAGAATCGGTGGACGCTACACCTGCTAAAAGTGACAGGAAGCGCAATACCTGCATGGCTGCAAAGCATTGCAACTGCAGCATGTGAACACCCATTACCGCTGCCTCTGCAGCTAAAGAGGGTAGCAGTTTGTCAGGGTGGTAAAACCACGGCTCAACCATGAGGTTTCACTGCCCTCCAGCCTCACGTAGAAACAAGTTCTAATAGTGCAGCCAGCTACAGTGTTCATAAATGTGAAAGATAGTCAGAGAATTATATGCATACTATATGTCCCTAGAATGCCTGAAGATACTCCTTGGATTTTGAACCCCTCTATGTGGCTGGGCTGTGAAAAAATCTCACACATGTGGTATCGTCGTACTCGAGAGGCATAGCAGAATGTGTTTTGGGTTGTAATTCTAAGTATGCCTATGAGGCACATTAGGAATAGACATGTGCAATTTGTTTCGGTCCGCATCTAATTCCAGATACATTTTTGAATGAATGACAATAGTAACGAATTTCGTTTAGTCTCGTTTCGTTCATTCATTTTCTAACGAACTTCAAATTTTTGAAACGATTCAATTTCAGATTGATTGGTCAATCTGAATTCTGTGTGAAGAATAGCTGGTTGTTAAGGAGGAGGCCGGGAATCCAGCTGCTGCATCCTTAACCGCTTCAGCACCGGGCCATTTTCACCCTTCCTTACCAGAGCACTTTTTGCGATTCGGCACTGCGTCGCTTTAACTAACAATTGCGCGGTCGTGCGACGTTACATCCAAACAAAATTGAGGTCCTTTTTTTCCCACAAATAGAGCTTTCTTTTGGTGGTATTTGATCACCTCTGCGGTTTTTTATTTTTTTGCGCTATAAACAAAATAAGAGCGACAATTTTGAAAAAAAACACAATATTTTTTACTTTTTGCTATAATAAATATCCCATTTTTTTAAAAAAAAAACAATTTTTTTCCTCAGTTTAGGCCGATACGTATTCTTCTACATATTTTTGTAAAAAAAAAATCGCAATAAGCGTATATTGATCGGTTTGCGCAAAAGTTATAGCGTCTACAAAATAGGGGATAGATTTATTGAATTTTCTTTTTTTTTTTTTTTACTAGTAATGGCGGCGATCTGCTATTTTTTTTTTCGTGACTGCGACATTGCGGCGGACACTTCGGACACTTTTGACACATTTTTGGAACCATTCACATTTACACAGCGATCGTTGCTATAAAATTGCATTGATTACTGTGTAAATGTGACTGGCAGGGAAGGGGTTAACACTAGGGGGCGCTGCAGGGTTAATGTGTTCCCTATAGAAGTGATTCTAACTGTGGGGGGAGGGCACTCACAAGGGGAGGAGACCGATCAGTGATCCTCCGTACTGGGATCACATGATCAGTCTCCTCGCCACTGACAGGACGTGGAGCTGTGTGTTTACACACACAGCTCCACGGTCCCGCACGGTCCCGTTGTTTTAACGGGCAATCGCGGGTGCCCGGCGGACATCGCGGCCGCCGGGCACTCGCACCGGGTCCCGAGCGATGCCGCGGGCGCCCCCCAGGCGGCCGGGAATGCGAGGACGTCATATGACGCCCACCCAGGATGGGAGATCCACCTTGTGGGCGTCATATGACTATACGCCGTTATTGAAGTGGTTAAAAATCAATGGTTCATCAGCTATCAGTGGGTTTCCCAGCTGGCAGCTGAATGTAAACAAAATAATTGCTGACAATTAAAAATGTTGTAAAAAAAAACAGCATGAGGGCCCCCCCTATCCATACCAGGCCCTTTGGCTCTGGTATAAATTTCAAGGAGAACCCCATGCCACATTTTTTTTTTTAAATGACGTGGGGTCCCCCCGAAAAATCCATACCATACCCTTATCCAAGAATGCAGCCTGGCAGGCCAGGAAAGAGGTGGGACAAGCGAGCTCCCTCCTGAACCATACCAATCCACTTGCCCTCAACATGGGTGGGTGCTTTGGGGCAGGAGAGATCCCCCCCCAAAGCCTCTTGTCTTCATGTTAATGGGTACAAGGTCCACTTCCCCACAACGCTAGCCTGGTGGTTTTTGGGGTGCAGGGGGTGACTTACCTGATCCCAGCCCCCCATGTGAATGAGTACATACATAGTACTCCTACTAATACCCCAAAAAGTAAAGTCAAAGTTAATAAAAACACAACAACAATTTTTAACAAGTACTTTATTTTGAACATAAAAAACATAGACCCGAACAAAAAAAAATAAAAAATGCTGCCCTGCCAAACATGACTGTTCCCATCCAGGGACACAGCCAAATGACAGGTAAACATAGGGCCACTGGGTGACCCCCCACATTGTCTACCTCTCATTGGGCGAGTGTCTTTCGGGCGGATCACCCAGTGACGTCAACAAGTAACCCCGCCACACGTTTATGTAATTCGGAAATGACAATCACCCAATGAGAGGTATATATGGGTGTGGGGTCACCCGGTTATCACGAGTTATCACGAGTAACCTCCGCCCCTATGTTTACCTGTCAGGTAGCTGTGTCCCTGGATGGTTACAGTTGTTTTCAACGGGCAGCGTTTCTTTTTTTTTTGTGTTAGCATTTCCATGGGTTTTTTTTTTAAATAAAGGACTTGTCAGTGAAATTATTAACAGAGTTAATCTATTCAAAATAAAACTAAACACATTTTTCCATTCTTCACGTGTCTAATTAGGAATCTCGACAATTTTGTGTTAAAGAATACATTTTAATTTTTCCAAAAACTTGTGGCAAAAAGACTTGAGTCTTCAAAAGACTCAATGTGCCTCTTAGAAAATACTTTGGGGTGTTTGCGTTCCAAAATGTGGTAGTTTTTGGGGTTTTTGTGCTGTCCTGGTGCTCCAGGACCTGTTGGTGGGGGAATCCCTCCCATGGAGCTATTGTGTTCTCCCGGAAGGCAGGGGGGCGGGGGGAGCCATTCTGCCGGGAGAACACAGTGATTACTGCTAGCGGCTGTAATAGATATAATACATATAAATATGACAGGCTGGTTGTACCCAAGTTGATCGATCAATCAACATGGGTACAATCAGCCTGCCCATACATGGTTCAATACTCAGCTGGTCCCTGCTGAGCCAGCGGAGATTCGAACCGTCTATGGCCAGCTCAACAAATTAAAGCCTACCTCAAGCTAACACATTTTTTAAGCCGTTTTTTAAGCAGTTACAATCACAGTATTTTTTTCTCCTTCTGAGATAAAGGTTTTAAAATCTGACCATTGTAAGCACCCCTTTCAGTGTTAAATGGCTTGTCTCAAACCTCTAACTTCCTCTTTTTATATACAAAGAAAATAAAACCAAAAAACTTTTTTAGTGCACTTATTTGTGACTATAAAAATTTAAATGAGAGAACTTGTGGAATGTAAACAAAAGTTCAAGTCCATCAGAAAAAACAGTTCATGCCCATAAGTTGATTACATCACAAGTCCTTAGTCCAGGCATTGAAATCATCAAGAGTAAATTAACACCTCTTGCTGCCTTTGGTACGGCTCCTCACAAGATTGGGGAAATTTACAAATGACATACAACAAACAAGAAGAGCGCACACTAAGTGCAGTAGGGTTAAAAGCTTTAATTTTAAAATCAAATCTCTCTGTGTTCACACTTGTGATCCTGGATAGCAGTGCTCTGTACATAGGCACAGTGTGTTGCAGGGGATCTCCAGGATGATGTCATGTGTGGGTGGAGCAGTGGACGTGGCTATGCATTTCAAAGGACCTCCTTTTTTGTCAAGCCTATCTAGAGGAAATACTGTGATTGCTTTATATAGGAGAAGGGGGAGGGTGCATACCACAACACTGCAACCCATTATTCTCAATACTAACAAGAACAGCAGCTGGCAAACTACATAGACAAGTTGGACCATATAAAAACAACTAACACAAACAAATATGCCAATGGCGCTGTCTCAGCCAATGAGGAGGGGAGTCCCAGACAGATGTGTCTCTCGTGCAACATCGCTGGATCAAGATGGACGGCAGGTAAGTATTAGGGGGGCTGAGGGGGCTGCTGCACACAGAACGCTTTTTTATCTTAATGCATAGAATGCATTAAGATAAAAAAAAAAAACTTCTGCCTTTTAAACCGCTTTAAAGTGTTACTAAACCCACAACAGTAAAATCAGTCTGTATATGCAGTAATGCATGCATGTTATACTCACTGTGGAACCTAAGGGGTTAATCATCTGCATTGTGTAAAAAGGCTGCTTGATCCTGTATGCACAGATCCTCCCCTTCTTGCATTGCCCTCAAAAAATGTCTGGATAAGAGTTACTGGAGTCAGGCTGCACATGCTCAGTTTGGTGTGTATTCTATTTTTCTTGGGAGAGTGCATGTGACCAGCACAGGGCCAATCAGCACTGTCCAGACAGAGGGTCAGGGGTCCTACATTCTCATAGGACAGTCAGAGTAGAATGAAGACTCCTCCTACAAGCTTTAACCAGACACTGATAGAAGTCACGAGACTGCTATATACTGCTGATGAGAAAAGGTAAATAGCCGTTTATATTTACTAAAACAATTGCATTTCCATGTTCTATCTACTGTGGGAGACCAGATAGAGTGAATTCAGGCTCCTGGGTTTAGTAACACTTTAACTAGCCAATATGTATAATTTACTTGTTTCCACCTTCATACTGCAGTTAACCTTTATGTCATACATGTATGCTAAATGGTGTATTTTATGTCTTTTTATTCTTCTCTCAATAATTTGTCTATTTTATAATCTTTAAAAGAAAATGTATAAAAAAAGAAGCTTATGTACAGGTATTTATCATTAGAAACCTGTTTTGAGGCAGCAATGTATGAAATGATGTACGCACAGTGCTGTATATAAGAGGGGTATTCGTCAACAATGTCAGCATATGTAGGCTGTGGCCTGTGCATACATTTCCATAAACTACTCCGGTATATAGTATATATATTGAGAATATAACTTGTCAGTGCAGAAGAATACATTTATAATCTTTAGTAAATCTGACCTATAATCTTCCTTTGTCTTTTTTTCTGGAAAGGGCAATAATCATGTTAAATCTAAAGGTATCCTAAAATATTGTCAGTACATTTGCTATAAGTTTCCAGTTCACTATAGATCATTCAGAATTAGGATAACTTTTTTTTCCTGCGGGGGGGGGGGGGTAGTTTTGGGCATCTAGAGGAAAAGAGAGCACCTGGTAACATATGCCACATTGTGTGTAGCCACAAAATATGCTTTCATTATGGTGCCTGAAGTGAGAGTCTGAGGCAAGGTTCACACTTGCCTTCATGGTAAAATACTGTGCAGGCTAGTGTCAGTTTCAGCTCCACTGCACTGCAAAAAAAGGCAGACATGTTGCATTTTACAATATAAAAGTGTCCAGTGGTCAAGAATATAAAATGAACAGCATTGTTTATACAGTGCAGGGATCTGGAGTGTATAAGACACAGACTGCAGGGGTCAGGAGTATATAAAACACAGAGTGCAGAGGTCAGGACTGCATGTCACACAGAGCACAGTTGTCGGGATTGCATATTGTAGAGCAGAGGTAGGCAACCTCGGCCCTCCAGCTGTGGCAAAGTCCCATGAGACATTACAAAACCCTGACGATCCCAGGCATGACTCTTAGAGGCAAAGGAATGATGGAATTTGTAGTTTCATCACAGCTGGAGTGCCGAGGTTGCCTACCCCTGTTGTAGAGAGTGCAGAGGTCAGGATAGCATATCACAAAAGGTGCAGGCATCCAGGGTGTAACACACAGTGTGCAATGGTCTTGAGTGTGTAAAACATAGATTGCAGGGGTAAGGATATATAACATACACAGCACAGGGGAAAGAGTAGGTTATAGGTTAAGGGTCAGAGGAGCATAATACCAGTAAATAAAGTACAACAAAAAATGACCTCACTTCCCAAGCAACCCCCCCACCCCATGACAGATCCCCCCCAGTACATATTCCCTCCCCCAGTACAATCATCTCCCCCAGTACAGATTCTTCTCTTCCTCCAGTATAAATCTGCCCCAGTGCAGCTCTCCATCCTTCATGAAATCCACTCAGCAGACCAGACAGTTCAAAGGGAGCCGTAGGGGAGGTAGGGGAAGTCCACCCTGGGTTAGGTCATGTGACCAGAGCCAAGAAGGAGCTAAGGAGAGCTCCCTGGCACCGAACTGCAGTTGCCTGTCTCAGAAGTCTGTGGGGGGGATGTTGGACCCCTTATAAACCCACCCCCATCTAAACCCCTATTTGGTATGGAGTGTGTGTGTGCAAGCAACCAAATAATCCTATGAACAACTAATTTAATTTTTAGATGGGTGAGTAGAGATATCTACCATGAAGGATCAATTGTTTGTTGAAAAAGTCTTCAGAAAATCTAAGGAAAAGTTGAACATCATTGCTAATTTCTTGATGTCCTTGTGTGCCACTGATGGAAAAGGGGACAGACTATGATGGGACCATTCAAAAGAAATATATGAGAAAATTTGATAAGCTCTTATATATAAGGGAGGAAAGATATATTGGAGATGCCATGCTGAACGTTTTTAAATGTATATTTTCTACTTTTCCGATCATGGCTTTTTCCGACCCAGAACATGTATGCAACAAGGTCACGAACCTCTAATGCCGCGTACACACGATCGGAATTCTCGTCGGAAAAAGCTCTGACAGTTTTCCAGACGGAATTTCGACGGAATTCCGCTCAAACTGTCTTGCCTACACACGGTTACACCAAATTCGGACCGTCAAGGACGCGGTGACGTACAACACTACAACGAGCCTAGTTCAATGCTTCCAAGCATGCGTCAAATTGTTTCTGAGCATGCATAGGAATTTTGCGCTTCAGAATTGCTACAGACGATCGGAATTTCCGATAGAAACCTTTTCCGTCTGAAAAATTGAGAAAATGCTTTCAATTCTTTGCTGTCGGAAATTCGGCCAGCAAAATTCCGATGGAGCCTACACACGGTCGCATTTTCCGAAGAAAAGCTCTCATCTGTCTTTTTCTGGCCGGAATTACGATTGTGTTAGAGCTTATTCGGAATGCTTGTCAAATCGCCAAAGCAAGCTCCATTACTTGTATCATGACAGGTTCTCTTTAAAGAACCTCCTAAGGAACAAATAGTAAACATTTTGTCCATCATAAGTATACATTACTGATAGTGATATAAAAAAAGAGTATCAAGAAGATATACTGTAGCATAGTGGACAAATGCAAACTTTTGTAACATATGATTGGGACAGGCATATGAAGACATACCTGTACACACCACAGATGACACATTTCTAGGGTGAAATTCACTATTTATATTTTATACACAACACATAAACGTGTGACCATATCAATTAGTATATACAGACTGTATCTGTACACCCACAAGTATAATAAAAATAGTAAATTTCCAGGGTGAAATGTCCATAGGATAGATTTCATACATAATACATACAAAGTAAACAAAGTGCAGTACATAGCACAGTGGATGGAAGCTGCATTTATTAATGTGTAATGGTGTCACCTAATGTACGGTATACCTGTACACCTACAGGTATAATAGCATAGCATGTTTTGTTTCAGGGTGAAATTCTCTAGGGTATATTTAATACATACAAAGGAAGGATAGTGAAGGACATAGCACAGTGGGTGGAGGCTGCATTTACTAAGCTGTGATCATATCACCTATGTATACAGACTGTCCCTGTACACACACAGTTAATAAAACAACACATTTCCAGGGTGAAATTTCATAGGATACATTTCATGCATAACAGGTTTATTCCCTACAATGCATTTATTAATCTGTGATCATGCCACTTAGGATATACAGACTGTACCTGTACACCCACAGGTATAATAAAATAGTACATTTTCAGAACTAAATTCCCAAGGATATATTTAATGTATATTACATACAAAGGAATGGAAGTGCAGGACATAGCATAGTTGGTGGATGCTAAATTTATTAATGTGATCATATCAGATAGTATATAAATGTACACCCAGAGGTATTGTAAGATAGTACAAGGGATATACATAATGGAAGGGAGGTGTAAGCCATAGCATAGTAGGTAGGCTGCGTTTCTGGAAGTGTCACTTTAGTACATAGAGACTGAACACCCAGGTAATGTAAGATAATACAATCGAAGAGTGAGATTCCCCAGGATAGATTTCATATACATATCACAGAAAAGGAACAAAGAAAAATCATGTGTATACCTTCATTTAAATTAAGTACTTCAAAGTAAATTATCCAAAAACAACTGTGTGCTTCATCGAAATGTATTAAATCCAATTTCACATCCCTGTTCACATCCACTATTTCAGTGTCCAAGCAACATAGCAAAGGTAGTAATGGTTCAGCCATGGCCGAGGTGTGAGCAGAGTATATACATGGTATAAGGCTGTGTGTCCGGGTGGATGGATGGGGTCATGTAGTGCGGTGGGATGAGGAGGGGAGAAGTGTCCGGCCATCGAGCTCTATAGCGGAGCACACAGCGGTCTATTGTCCTCCTCCAAGAACCGCAGTGTAGTCCCAGCCTGGGAGCTCCGTATCAAGCTGTGGGGATTGTGATGACATCTCTGCCCACAATCTATTCTCCTTCCAACATTGCTGAGGATTAAACAGGTACATTACTCTGATCTCTACTCCATGGGCTTGTCACTACTCCACTCACATCTATATCTATCCTAAGGTGTGTGTGTGTGCACACATATATCTATATATCTATATATAGCTCTATAGATATTTATAGATATAGATATCTATATATAGATATATCTATAGATATATAGATCAATATATATATATAGACCTATAGATCTATATATATAGATCGATATATCTATCTCTATATAGATATAGATATAGATATAGATATATATATATATATATATATATATATATATATATATATATATATATATATATATATATATATATATATATATATATAGATATGTTACGATGCCCTTAATATTGGTTGTATTCATGGAAACCTTAACAAATGGAGAGGATAGGCATAATAGTTGTATGACTTCTGTGTGTAGTTTATTTCATACAATGTCATAGTTTATTTCTATATTACTGTGAAGTTACTGTTATTATTTTGGATTTACACATGTTTTAGTTATATTATTATTGTTGTTGTTAATATTATTGTTTTGAATTAGCTTTTTTCCAAAACATATGTTTTAATATTGTTATTATTATTATTATTATTTGTATTCTTTTTTATCAATGACAATATTATTATAATTTTGAATTAGTCTTTTGTAAACATATGTTTTTTTTTTTACTATTATTATTGTTATTATTAATAATATTATTATTATTTTGACTACTGTCGATAATAAAAGAAACCATGGTTTATGCCTGCTTTTAGTATAGTTTTTTCTAAATAAATAAATATACATATTTATTATATATATTAATATAATATCTATCTAGCCATCAATTCATATGTTCATAAGAAACTAGTAGGCATGAAACATATTTTATTTAATTATCGGCAGTAGTCAAAATTTTATATATATAGATATATATATATATACATACGATTTTAGTACAGTCTTGTATATGTGTGTATATATATATATATATACATAGCTCAGTTAACAATATAAATTATAAAAGCCATATATTACACTCACACAGACACACACACACACGCACACACACTGTGTGTATGTATATATATATATATATATATATATATATATATACATACGATTTTAGTACAGTCTTGTATATGTGTGTGTGTGTGTGTGTGTGTATATATATATATATATATATATATATATATATATATATATATATATATATTTTTTTTTTATATTTATTTATTTATTTATATATGTGCGGTGTGTGTATATATATATATATATATATATATATATATATATATATACACAGTGTGTGTGTGTGGCTGTGGGAGTGTAATATATATCTCTACCTAATAATAGCTTTTATAATTTATATTGTTAACTGAGCTTCTTGCGGGAAATTCATATTGTTTTATTACAAATCCAGAGGAAAATTTTAAGAATAGACATATACTTTATATTTTAACAAACGGAAATTGCAAATTTTCTTCTTAAACAAAACCAGGATTGCAGGGTACCCAGAAAAACACTAATATAAATATATTGGTGTTAAGAAAAAAAAAACACACACACACACGAAAATATATAAATGTGTTCTCTTGACCCCAAGCTACGGAATCCGGGGAGGTTTTTGCATAAAATACAAAAGAAAGAAAGGAAAAATAAAGAAAAAAATAACAACAATGTGAATAGGCTAAAATAGGTAAAAAAAAAAAAAAAAAAAGTCTGAATCAAACGGGCAGTGATGAACTCGGGAATGTTTCAAGGTAAAAAATATTTATTTGCTGTTTTACTGTTTATTTAGTTCTGTATATAAGGTGACAGATAAGAAAGCAGGGTGTGGAATTATGAGCTGAAAGTGTGATCCCAATGGTTCCGCACTACGATTCGAATGTATATACCATAGACTATAGGCGCAAGTATCGTCCGATCCTATCCTGGTCTCGACACTTTACAATATCTCTGAATCCGACAAAATGAACGCATGTAGATGTAATATATATCTATGTCTATAATCTATATCTATATATATATATATAAAGATCTATCTATCTATCTATCTATCTATCTATCTATCTATCTATCTATCTATCTATATATATATAGTATATAGATATATCTTTTTATATATATATATATATATATATATATATATATATATATATATAGATATATAGATATAGATAGATAGATAGATAGATAGATAGATAGATAGATATAGATATGTATAGATATTTATATATATATATATATATATATATATATATATATATATATATATATATATATATATATATATATATAAAAATATATTACTACAGATATATATATATATATATATATATATATATAGTTCATTCTAAATTATTTATGTAGAGTCGGATACATATGACCCTTCGGAAAGGAGCATTCGATGACCTGTTGCTCTCCCAATTCTATCGATCTCTATCGATATCCATGGCCACATATAAGTATTCGCAGAGCTACCGAGAGGTTGTAAAGAGCGCTGTATTTTTTCATTTGTCCCTGATTTTCCTTGCCCCAGTTTAATGTTTCCTATATGTTAGGATTTGCCATTAAAGTTTATGACGATCCCAAGTCATAAATCGGTGCTTAGAGCAGAGGGGGGAGATACCCCATGAACAGAACCCCCCTCCTCCTCTCTCTCCTCCTCCCCTCCCCCACCTCTCCTTCCACTCTCCTATATGACCCATTCTTAGCTGCCAACTTCGAGTTCCAGAAGAGAAAAAAAAAAAAGAGCTTTTAGGGCATTTAACAGGGTCAACTGCTTTCCAAAGCTTTCCTAAAATGATTTACGCATGTTTGATGAAAAATTTGTCTGTGCTTTACATTCGCAATTAAAAGTGTATTTAAAGTTTTAATACCCTCTCTTCCAAGGCATGGGGGAACGTGTTCTATATTTTGGAATCATAATCACTTACGTAATATTTTCTTTGGGATGGGCCCACTGCCTGCATGGATTACATACTGATAGCAGGCTTCCAACTCCTTCCAGACAGCTGCCTCTGCCGATCTGATCACACACCTCTCATCTGAAATCGTTTTGTTCCTGCAGGATATAAAGAGGATTAATGACGCCTTTAACCACCTTACTTCTCAATGTGTAAATATTTATGACAGCCTTATGGCACCAGATAGTGCCCATGTGTCATATACAACCTGTCTGCTCTATTTCATAGACCTAGCACCAGCCAGTCATATTCTATATCTATAGGATATCTATAGGATGTGCATGCTGGCAGTTACTCAAAGAGTGTCCCTTTTTTCATTGACTTAGTATAGCAATGTCAGGAAATGCTCACATTTCTAATCCATCAGCTGTCTAAAACTAATTACACACATACAACCGCTGTACTCCATACACTATACCGTCTGACTGTACAATTTCCTTTAAGGCTTGTTTACACTAGTGTTGCCTCCTGAAGAGTGATCCATGGTGGATCGCTCTTCAGAGGGCATTTGACAGGCAGTGAGAAGGGAAGCTTATCATGTTTCCAACTAATCTTTTATCACTTCCATCAGCTAATTCCGCACAGCTACAACCTTTTGTACCACCTGCCCCACCCTATTAGATTGTAAGCTCTTCTGAGCAGGGCCCTCTTAAAGAGGAAGTTAACCCATACAAAAAATAAATAAATAAACCCTGCAAGGCAAAGGCATAATGAGCTAGTATGCATAGCATACTAGCTCATTATGAATAACTTGCCTGAGAACGAAGCCCCCAAAGCGGTCCTCCTTCTTCATCTCCACCACTGCCATGTATCCCCGGAGTGACTTCCGGGTCTTGTGGCTCCGGCGCTGTGATTGGCCGGAGCCGCAATGACATCACACCCCAGCGCATGCGCACAGGAGCCGCCACTAGCGGCATATCACCGTTAGCAGCGGCGTATGCGCCATAGACAGTGGTGCCTGTCTTTGTGCAAATATCTCCTAAACCGTGTAGGTTTAGGAGATATTTCTCGGACCTACAGGTAAGCCTTAATCTAGGCTTACCTGTAGGTCAAAGTGGTCTGTAAGGGTTTACAACCACTTTAATCCTCTTGTATTTTGATGTATTATAACTGTATTGTCTCCCTTTTATATTGGAAAGCGCTGCGTAAACTGTTGCCGCTATATAAATCCTGTATTATAATAATAATAATAATAATATGTCACCCTTGTGACAGTAATAGGTGGTGACAGATACTCTAAAAGACCCCAGATCTCTCCTTTGCCCTTAAAGGTATTCAGATCGCCAAAATTGGTAATTCTGAATACTGTCATTTTTTTAAAATCAGCGCCATTGACAGCTGAGTAAAGTGGAAGTGACGTTGTGACGTCACTTCCGGGATTTTACATCGGGGACCCAAACAGAGGCGAATCCGGCTTCGTTCGGGTCTCAGCCTAGCCGGCAGAAGTGCCGGCTGGTGGCTCGGGTCTCCCGGTGGGACGGGAGGCCCCGGAAGAGCGGCGTAAGGTGGCGGGAGGGGGGGACGTCCCCTCCCGCACCTTTAGCATAAAAGCCGAGCAGCCTTTAGCCGCATCGGTTGTTATCACTAAAGAGCCAACCGCATGCTCTAAAAACCCCTTCAACCCATGAACGCGCGTACGGTCGCCGTGAAGGGGTTTTAAACAAAACACTGGTGCACATTAAGGCGATTTACTAAAGGAGTTAAACATCTTTACTCAGTAAATTGTCACTGTCTTTGCTTTGAATACCCAGACATGTGAAGCGAAATTAGCTTTTTACACCATTGGATATTTGAAGTAAATCACTCATTATATTGAGTGAAGATACTCAACTTCTTTAGTAAATCAGCCGCCTTTCATTTACTGTCTGGAGCTATTATCACCATTGGTGAGACAACATGTCAAAAGTCTTCCTGCAGGAGCTTCCTCTTTTATTTCCTACACTTATCTTAAACCATCTCATGTTTATTTGGTGAAGCTATGGATTTCTAAGTAGAACAATTTAAGGCTTAGTTTACATTTGCGTTTGGGGTGCGGGGGGGGGATCAGTAAAAATACACTGTTGAACCACATTTTTAGTGCCCCCCAATAGCTCTCCTTAAGCTGCAAAGGCAGCCATAGAGGGGTATACACATGCCACAGCCACAATGCTGTACATCATGGCATTGCAAAAATAACCCTTGCTGTCACATTTGGCGCGGGCAAGTTCAAGTGAATGGGGCCACACCACAACTGCCCTATTTGCTGGGCAGTGGAGAGGGATTTTAGGGATTAAAATGCACTCCGAAAAGCGATTTAATGCATGTATAAAAGAGCCCTTAAAGTGTATGTATAGCCACATTTTTTTTTTCGTTTTGGCTACAGAAGGGAAGGGTTAGACCCTCTGTCATGTTTTTATGCTGAGTTTGTTCTAGAGACCATAGTTACCAACACGCACAGTAAGGCAAAATCCAGAAAAGGGGTTGAAGGTAACTCCTCCTAAGAGGATAGGAAAGAATACTCACTATTCGTTCACACCAGTGCATTGTGGGAACTCGTATTTTCCCGCAATGTGCAAAAATGTACTGCCCCTTTTGCACACACACAGCAGTGCTATTAATTCTTAATGGCACCCCCCCCCCCCACACATCCTGCAAACGTGCCTTCAGGGCTATTTCACACAGGGGGAGACTTACTAAAACTGGAGCACTGGAGCAAGCTGATTGGTTTCTATGCAGAGCAGCATCAGATTTTGCAAGCTCCTGTTTAATAAATCCCCCCCCCCCCCCCATAGTGTGCAGTTACAGACGTTTTACTGTATTGTAAAATGTCTGTCACCACAAGAACACACAGGAAACAATTGTTTTCTATGTGTCCCATTAACACTGCAATGCAGCCCAGACATGCTGAATTTTATCACAGCGCACTGTAAAGAATCGCATGACACTGTAGTGCATTGCACTGCCGTACACCACCATGAATGAAGTGTACATTTTGTACGCTTTAAATAAAGTTTGTACAAAACAAACAAAGGGGAGGTGTGTGATGCACTGAATTGTGCACCACACTGCCCCCTACCTCTGCCAGGAATGAACAGCTACCGGAGCAGTAAAGCACTCTGGCAGCTGTGCGCTCCAGTGTGAACTCAGTATCAGGCGCACTAAAGTGCACGGTACCGATACATGATTTTGAAAATGGTGCAGGCACCTCTTTCGCACGTTTCTCACTCATAGGGCAGCCCATTGAATTTGAATAGGCTGCCTTAAACATGATCCATGTAAATGCAGAAAAAAGCACTTCCTGGTGTGAACAGAGCCTCCTAGAGACTCCCTCTCACATCCTGTTATATCTCCTAGGCAGGATGCGAAAGTAAATCTCACCTACTTACACAGACAGCACAAAAAAAAATAATAATAATAAATTGACAGGGGTTTTAACCCTGCCTTACTCAATCAAAAACAAAAGAAAACTGTTTTGAATATTCCTAAAGGTTTGGGGTCTATTTATAAAAAAAATGTAACCCAAGATTCACAAAACTTTCACCCAACATCCACACGTTTCTAATTGGATGCAATTGGTAATTGTGTGAATCGTTTTATAAATAGACCCCCTAAGTGCTATAGAACAATCTATTTTTTGTAACAAATTCTGATCAAGGCATCAGCCACAAGTCAGGCAAGCACTGGTTTATGTCAATGTGGGCAGCCTCATTTACCTGCAGTTTCACTGTGATGATCCTGCCTTTGATTGGACATTACCTTGAATAATGTGTTCTGAAAAGCCTTTGAAGTTTGCGGGAAGTCTCTTGCAAAATAAGAGACGCAGCATCCTGTAGGAGTTATTCTTTGTTTGAATATGATTGCTTGGTAGAGTGATTTAGCAACCAAAGTTTCAGCTTCCAGAGCATGGAAAATAGCAAAAGATCCCTAGTTCGATCGGTTAGTTCAAACCGACATGTATACTTATTATATTACAGAAGAATTTCACATTTTCCATAACCATATGGAAACTGAATTGCATATTGTATATACTATATATATATATATATATATATATATATATATATATATATATATATATATATATATATATATATACATACATATAAAATATTTTAGATTTATATATATATATATATATATATATATATATATATATATATATATATATATATATACTGCATAGCTCCCAACTGTCCCTGATTTGGAGCAATTCCCCTCTGTCCCTCATTCCTCCTCATTTGTCCCTCATTTTGGTCTGATCTATATAGTTGTATAAAAAATGCACTTTTTATCTTTCAAAAAATGTTTCCCCGTGCTAAACCTTTCATCCGATTTCTAAATTGCTGCATTTGTACATTTTAAAAGTCAATATAAAGGAATAGTATTGGTAATTCTTCTTTAAGGGGGTGTGGCAGGGGCGTGTCCTATGCCTACATACATTTGTTAATAGGTGTCCCTCATTCCCATCTCAAAATGTTGGGAGGTATGTATACTGTATATATATATACATACTGTATAAATATATATGTTATATTACCAAAATTATTGGATTGGGACAACTGCCTTTACACGCACATGAACTTTAATGCCATCCCAGTCTTAGTCCGTAGGGTTCAATATTGAGTTGGCCCACCCTTTGCAGCTATAACAGATTCAACTCTTCTGGGAAGACTGTCTACAAGGTTTAGGAGTGTATCTATGGTAATGTTTAACTATTCTTCCAGAAGCGCATTTGTGAGGTGTGAGGTCAGGCACTGATGTTGGACAAGAAGGCCTGGCTCGCAGTCTATGCTCTAATTCATCCCAAAAGTGTTCTATCAGGTTGAGGTCAGAACAGTCAAGTTCCTCCACCCCAAACTCGCTCATCCATGTCTTTATGGACCTTGCTTTGTGCACTGGTAAGCAGTCATGTTGGAATAGGAAGGGGCTATACCAAACAAAGTTGGGAGCATGAAATTGTTCAAAATGTCTTGGACTTGGAAGAGTTCCCTTCAATGGAACTAAGGGGCAAAGCCCAACCCCTGAAAAACAACCCCACACCATAATCCCCTCCACCAAATGATTTGGACCAGTGCACAAAGCAAGGTCCATAAAGACATAGATGAGTGAGTGTGGGGTGGAGGAACTTGACTGGTAGACGGACTGGGGTGGAGGAACTTGACGGATAGAACACCTTTGGGATGAATTAGAGCAGAGACTGCAAACCAGACCTTCTCTTCCACATAAGTGACTGACCTGACAAATGCGCTTCTGGAAGAAGGGTCAAACATTCCCATAGACACACTCCTAAACCTTGTGGACAGCCTTCCCAGAAGAGTTGAAGCTGTTATAGCTGCAAAGGGTGGGCCAACTCAATATTGAACCCTACAGACTATATACCGTATATACTCGAGTATAAGCCGAGTTTTTCAGCACATTTTTTTGTGCTGAAAGTTCCCCCCTCGGCTTATACTCGAGTCAAGCACTTTTCTGCAGCAGAAAATTACATTTTCCGACCCGACTTTGGGGCAAACCCCAAGAGGGGGTTCCTAGCACTAAGTGGCCCCGAGATATGGGGCCCCAAAGTCGGTTCGGAAAATGTCATTCTCTGCTGCAGAAAAGTGCTTGACATTTTCCGACCCGAGTTTAGGGCCCCATATCTCGGGGCCACTTGGTGCTAGGGACCCCAAATTTGGTATGCCAACCCAGTGGACCTAGCACTACAACATATCCAGCTCCAAGTGACCCTGAGATACAGGGCCCCAAAGTCGGTCAACTGTGTCCATCTGCAGCAATGTCATTTTGGGACCCTTTGGGTCCAGAGACCCCAAATTTGGCTGCAGCTAGGGGGCATTTAGGAACCCTCAACTACCAAGTTTGAAGTTTGGGGACCTATGGCTGCAAATGGGCACAGTGAGGCATGCAAATGGGCACAGTGAGGCTGCAAATGGGCATTGTTGACCCTCTTTTCCACTTACAGTAGCTGCGCATTTCTCACCCTAGGCTTATACTCGAGTCAATAAGTTTTCCCAGTTGTTTGTGGTAAAATTAGGTGCCTCGGCTTATATTCGGGTCAGCTTATACTCGAGTATGTACGCTGTATATATATATATATATATATATATATCATGTTAACAGTGACAACTCACTGATATAAGTCTTGGTGCCTTTTTTTCTTTTTTTTGCCGGGAAATCCAGAGACCCATGAGCTGATAACAATTGTATAATGTTTGTATATTTAGAAATTGCGTAGGCAGTTACAGCAATAAGTATCATTACAGAAGCATAAAACTCTGATTGGCCTCGGGTTGTACTTTGATCATAAGTCCCACAAGGTACATTCTTTTCACACTTTTAGTTGAAAGCTTCCCTACTGGGGTTTTCTTAGCTTGCTTCTGGATAATCAAAATAACAAAAAAGTTAACAAGGTGGACATTTGTCTCTTTGTAACTTTTTTTAATTACCTGTATTAATATGAAACAAGTGCTGGTTCACACTGGGACAATTTCTAATGCAACTTATCATTATTGTCAATGATGTTTATCCACATCGATGCGACTCTGTGCAATGCAATTTTGGAAAAGGTTCCTGTGCTCGATTTGGCTCCAAAGAATGTGCTAACCACATCCAGAGCCGCATCAAAGGCGCACTAGATAACTGCACTGATAATCACATCAAAATCCCATTGCAGTAGTGTGAACTGAGCCTAAATGAACATGTAGCAGCCCGTTTGTGAGTTGCTGGGACCGTGCATCCAATGGTACATCATGTTATCACTTACCTAATCCTCTGCTCCCCCAGCAGACTGCACTCATGCTCCGGATGTTGACTGTTCCTTGGCGTCCTCCCATCCAGTGCAGAGCAATGCATCCTGCATTGGTCTTGATGACATCAGAATCTTAGACTGCTGGAGAATGGGGAAGAAGACACTGTGGATACATGTCCTTGGTCTTAGAAAATAATCTTGAACCCAACAAAAAACTTAATTCAAAGGGTTTTTTGTTGGGTTCAAGATTATTTTCTAAGACCAAGGAACACTTCCTCGAGGGTTCAAAAAGTACAACATCCTACATTTATGTATGACATATTTAGTAATTTCATGTGCTTGTTATTTCTGTGTTAATTTTATTCACATGATGGTACATATAGTCATTCTAATATTATTATTTAATTTGTACCAAGTTCGATTTCTTCCCTTAGGTTGTTAATATTATTCCTTCTGCTTCCCGTATCAGGTAGTTCCCAAGACAGGTATACATCTGATTGGTGGCTGGGAGAAGTTTCTTAAAGCAGAACTAAACTCATCAATTTAATTGTTTCCCAAAACAGCTACATTCAAGGCATTCAAATGTGACCTCTGTATTGGGGAGACATAAAAGATTCTACAGAGGGTATAGTTCTGTGGCATCACAGACAGGGGTTCTCAGATCTCCACATGAGTAATTAAAGACACTGTGGTAAATGAGTATTCTACAGGATATAAAATTAAAGTAATGAGAAGGTAAGATGTGCTCCTTGAATGCTTCTCAAGGTTTAAAAAGACTCTGCCCAATTAAAAAGGAAATAAACCCTCCTATTCTATTCAGCCAAGGAGGTGGCCATCTTAGCCTCTTTTTGATCAGTTATGCTTCTATTTGATGGTTTGACAGTATGATTGAAAGCACAAGCAAATGTGACAGTTAGCATTCCTGGCATGCTGGGAGTGTAACTGTTTTTTTTTTTAAACTATTACATTTATGGTTTTAGTTCCACTTTAAAGTTGAACTCAACCCTCTTATCATTTCAGCCCAGAAAGATGCCATCTTGGCCTCTCTTTGATCTTTAACGGTCAAGATTCCGCACCTGTGATTATGACACCAGCCATTTGATGGTTTGACAGTTACATTCCTAGCACGTGCAGAGAATGTAACTGTTTTTTGAAACTGTTAAATTGGTGAGTTTAGTTCTGCATTAAAGTGGAGCTAAATCCATAAATGTAACCAAGAATGCTGAGACTTGTGCTCTCAACCAAGCTGGTTTGTGTCATAACTGATCACATGTGCAGCACCATGACAACTGCAGAAAAATGGAGCTTCCTTGGCTGTAAAGGATAGGAGGGTTTAGTTCCACTTTAAGTCAAAGTGACCTTACTCACATACCCGTCCCACCACCTATGCACTTACATTCACCTTGACCTAATTTTCCCTCCAACCCACTGCTCCCAGAGCCAACCCATAAAAACTTACGCTGTCCGTACACTAGTAGAATTTTGTTCATAATTTTTCATTTTTGCAGTGTTCATTGGATTTTCTTCTCCCTAATGGGGTTAAATTGATGTTTGTTTTTGACTGTAGAGTAGAAAATTTGAAGGAGCAGGATGGAAAATTGTTCTCGAAAAAAAAATTATTTTCCAACAGTAAATGTGGTTTTCATTCAGGAAAGTCCATTTTCTTGAAAATCCAAAGTTAATAGTAAACTTTTTTTTAAAGTACTTTCTAATGACATTCATCAAGTCATTGAATGTATGTGAATTGTTGTACATTTGTTAAGCTACAAATGCCCAGCTTTACTCAGGGTTCATTACACCATCCTTCTCATGTTACAATACTTGGGCTTAATGAATGGTTTCTAGGCTCTAGCAATGCATTATGGGAGAGGAGTCACGTGCTCTTCTATACCCAAAAGCACCTCTTAGTCTATGTTCTCCAGCTTAGTCTTTTCAAATAGGTTTTTCTTTTTTAGCCTTAAAGAACAGAATATTCGGAAGCACAATTTAAATTAAATGTACAGTCACGTCATGAATAAAAATTAGAGACTCTCTCCATTTAAAACCCATACCTCTATTGCTAGAGTCATGGAGCAGTGATGGATCACCAGATGAGTATAAGTGGCTTAAGGTATGGGTTTTAAATGGAGAGAGTCTCTAATTTTTATTCTTGACTTGACTGTACATTTAATTTAAATTGTGCTTCCCAATATTCTGTTCTTTGAGGATAAAAAAGAAAAACCTATTGAAAAGACTAGGTTGGAGAACATAGACTAACTTAATTAATTTGGTAACTTTGAATTGTTTGTTTGGCCCTTATGCACTTAAGATTTCCAGGTCAGGCTTCTTCCAGAATGCTTGTTTATGTGTTCTAAGTGGTCTGCTAGCAGTAATATCATTGTGGTTAACTCCTCATTTCACTGCCCTGAACTAGTACAGGAGGGATATCCCTCGGAGACCTGGAAAATCCTCAGACGTAGCGAGCAGAAAGCAGGACACACTTCTGAACAATTTCTTGTTGATGGACAGGAGCAGATGTATAATGGCAACTGACAAGTCTGACAAATATTGAAAGAGGGCAATGACATTCATCAACTAAACTCTATATGTTGAGATAAATGTAATGTTGGAAGGTGTTTCCAAACACAAAATGTTTCTAAATGCTTGCAAATGTTCAGGGAAAATATACCAATCCATCTAACACTGAAAATTTAACACACACACACACACACACACACACACACCACTGAGTCTTATCCAACATCTAAAAAAAAGCCTGTTCCTTTTAATAGGTCTTTTTTCATCCTTTTATAATAAAACAAATCCCATACAGATTGCTCCTTCCATTGACAACTAGAAAGTATTAGGTATGAAGTTTGGCTATGAAACTTGGGGTCTACTTATGAAAAAGAAAAATACTGTGTGAATGTCTCAAACATTAGTACAGCCATCATGAATAACCCCTGTATTTTGCCTAGTATGTTTTTTTCCTGTGATTGTTTGTGCCACCTAATGGACATAATGTGGTATTTCTCTGAACATACCACTATATGGTCATTAGATGGAGTTGACGATCATAGGAAATAAACATATTAGGCAAAATATGGGAATTGTTGAGCTCATCTCACCCAAGGCAATTTCCAACATCAATTGCACTATTGTACCCTAGCTTAGCACCCAGCTAACTGTCTCTATACTTGTACATCTTTAATTTAGATTTTAGGAATAAGTCTTCCCTGCTATTCAGATGCTACCTGGGACCTTGACACTCCCTCCTGCCTATGCCTTTAAATCCCTAACCTTTGTTTCAAGATAAATTTTACCGGCATTTTTAGTGATGTCTGTATTACATCGTACTGGCCTAAAGCCTGATACACACAATGAGATTATCAGGTGAATGATCATCCGTTTTTTTTGCATGCTAGTCTCCATATTGAAAATGAAGAGGTTACTAAAGTTACAAAAATTCTTGTACGACAGAATACAAATTCAGAAGTGATTTAATGTATTGCATTGTATTTGTATTGTATTTTCAGACTGTACTGATTAAATTAAAAACGAGAAAGATTTTTGTCTTTACCCCTTCGGATAATTTTGGATGAACTGTAGTGATCAGCTCCCAAAAGCTGTGTATTAAAAATCAGATTATCGTACTTTGAGAAAGCCCATTGGGCGCAATGCGTCAGTTGGACGGTGACATCACCACCTCGGTCAGAGCTAGGAGGAGCTTTGCACGATACACATAAGATACAATATATGCTGTTTTTTTTACTGTTAAAATGGGAGTGAATTGGGTTTTTAAATAAAAATCTTGATTAAGCGGTCTGCAATATTGGGCTTTCTTCTTGCTTTCCATATAATTTGTATTACACTGAGGAGCTGAGGATCGAAGCTGCTGAGCAGGTGGATCAGTGTCCCCCATATATACAAAAAGAAAAGCGCATTTGACCTCCTAGCATAGTGAGGTCCACCTGGGCAGATGAAAGGACACCCTTGAGGAGGGTTGAAGAGCACAGTGGTGGTTAAATGAAGAGCATTCTTTATAAAGAAACTTCTTATGCTGCTTGGGATTGCACAGTCACTGGAAGGTGTATGGGATCTATGATGAACTTTTTCACTTCATGAACTATATTTGATATGGACTTTATTAAATTATTATTATCGTTCAATTTATCATGCTTTTCATTGATTTTTATGTATGAATATGCACTATTATAGACGTATTTGTATATATTTAAGATTTATGATTTGATTCTCACACTTTTTGGTAGGGCTGCACCATATAGAGATTATTGTACGATCGATTTGAAAGCGGTATTTTTCATCCAATTTTCTGATCATGTGTGCTAGACTTAAGCTATTTCTCCCTTTCTTTGCCACGCCGCTTCCCTCCTCTCTCCTTCTTCTCATGTTTATACTCGTATTTCTCTTGTTATATGTGATTGTAAAACAATACCTTATTCATATGCTCTGAGATGGTTTTATACACACTGTATTTCACCTAATGTACTAAATGTACACCATTGTATGCCTTTGTAGACCAGCTTTTGAGTGTGTTTATTTAATCGAAATCAATAAAAAAATGTATTGAAACTAAAATATGTGAATGCTTGAGACATTCGCTTTGTGATTTTTTTTTTTTATAGACCCCATAGTGTATATGGCTCCAAAGAGTCAAAAATAATTGGAGGTTGTCATGCACTCAGACTGGGAGAGGGAGGGCCAATCTGATGAGTTGCATGCTGTTAGGAAGACAGAGCAAAGTGGTCAGAAAGATGACCTCATCAGTCTTCTGATTCTCTTTTCACTGTCCAGGCAAGGAGATAACATTGCCCTATTCCTAACTGCAATAATGAATGTCATGATTTTATTGTTGCATGTAATGTGCAATGCTTTGTGCTGTAGTATAGTTACAAATGTCGTAAACTTGTAACAATATGATAACCTAACAGTAACATAACAGTAAAAAAAGTATTTAATGATCCCATTTCCTTTGAATAAAGATTATGTATGAAATTGTGCCAAGTCAAAATGAAAGAAAATGTAACTACTCACCACCAGTTTCATGATTGTCCTTAGTGTCTGATGACTTGTTATCCCTTTATGCACCTTAGCACAGTTATTGGACAGATTATTGGATAGATTAAGGAAAACTGGAGCAAAAGTGGGCATGATGTCCATAGCAACAAATAAGATGTCATCTGGCAAATTAAACTAGTAAGTGAATTATAACACACACATATAAACCTCTGCACTTTTATGATCTGATTACAGGCCATGGCCATCGGTAATGCTAGGCAAAAGGGGTGAATGTCCTTATTAGTTCTTTTATTTAGCACAATATTGTGGATGATATACAGTAAAGATAAAAGCACTAAATCTAAATCCAAAAGCAAAAATATAATATGATGCCATTTAGATAAAGTAACTACTAAGGTTTTCTAATTTAACCACTTGAGCGCTGGCAATTGGCAATTACACAATCATGCAATAGTGTACGCAATTTACATTTTCGTATCCTTTTTTTCACACAAATTCCAATTTCTTTTGGTGATATTTGATCATCACTGGGTTTTTAATTTTTTGCAATATAAATGAAAAAAAGACAAAAAATGTTGAGGAAAAAAAAACATTTTATACTTTCTGTCATAAAACATGTCCAAAATCTAATTTCATCACAAATTTAGGCAAAAATGTATTCTGCTATATGTCGTTGGTAAAAAAAAAAAAAAAGAAAAATTTCAATATATGTATATTCTTTAGTCTGTAGGAAAGTTATAGCGTCCACAAACTATGGGGTATACAGTATATTTGGAAATTGATCAAATCTGATGTACTAATGGCCGAATGTCAGCACACCACAAATACCCCCCAAATTTTTGGAAAGTAGACGATCTGAGGCTCTTAGTAAGAGATATGGCAAGTTTTTTTAAGTTGTAATTTTTTTGTTCCAATTTTTTGGAAAATTAAGAAATTAAATATATTCATTTACATACTATCACCAGCACAATACAGCATCATGAAATGACTGGTATGGCAGGGATCAGGGACACTGACTGGGGACAGCATGTTAAAAAAAATGTTTAAATCATTATTTTATTCAATATTTTAAATATCATTTTTTTTTACCAACTTTTTAAATTTTTTTACTTTTTTTGTTACTATATTAAGTTGATTTATAACAGCTTTGCTAACATTGTGATCATATGATCACAGGCCCTGAGTACCGGGATTTGCATACCTATGTGTCCCCTGTGTCTATTTAGGCCAAGTGACGTACGGGTATGTCACTCTGCCTGTACATATCGCATGCCCGCTGTAAATGTATTGTGGGTGGTCAGCAAGTGGTTAAGGCTTCTTCCCCCTTGTTTTTACCTGATAATCTTGCGAATAACACATTTCCTGCCCTAGGGTGGCTATGTTAACTCACTCTACTGTATCTATGAAGGGAGTCATAGTTGTCATCCTAGGACAACCAAGAATTTCCCTTAATTTTGTAGAGATTGCTTTTCATTTCCTGATGTGGCTATGTCACTGAAAGTGAAGAGAAATCTCCCAAATGGCAGATGAGATGAGATAGCAAATTTCCCCTTATTCTATCCAAAATTAAAATAAAAAAAACAGTTTTGGCTTTAGTTCTTTTATCCCCAATCAATCTCCTAATAGAACAGAGCCTTGGTGGTACTTTGCACATGCTCAGTTTGGTGTGTATTGCTAGAGAGTTTTTATTTTCTTGGAAGGGTCCATGTGATCAGCACAGGGCCAATCAGCACTTTCCAGACAGAGGGCCAGGGGTCCTGCAGCCTCATATGACAGTCAGAGGAGAATGAAAACTCCTCCTACAAGCTTTAACCAGGCACTGATTGAAGTCATAAGACTGCTATATACTGCTGATGAGAAAAGGTATTTAGAAGTTTATATTTACTAAAATAAATAATTGCTTTCCCATGTTCTGTGTACTGTAGGACCATAAGGGCAACTTTGACACCACAATACACTGCTTTGCTATACTCACTCATTGATCCATCTTTTTAACTAAACTCAATTTTTGGGAACTTCAAAGAAACATACAAGTTCTTCACAGCACTATTCACTAGACATGTGCACTGCTAAAAAAAATGTGTTCGTTTTAATTTCATTAATTTATTTGTTTCCGTTTTCGGGTCATTCATTATGATCGAAATGCGTAATTTTGAATAAATTTGTAACTTTGGAAAAATTTTAATTTGTTATTTTCCATTCATTTAGATGCGGTATTCGTAAATTTGAAAATTTGTAAATTTGTAAAATCATAAAATTGAAAATTCGTAAATTTGTAAACTCGAAAACTCAAAAACTCTGAAATTCAGAAATTCGAAAATCTGAAAATCCAAAATAATAACTAACTAACTGATAATAACTAACTATTAAATTATAGGTATTGGAATTTCCTTTCAAATTTGGCTGTTTATGAACGTAAGGAATACGAATTTATCTGAAGTTACGAATTATCTGAAATAACGAATGCCACATCTAAATGAATGAAATGTAACAAATTTATAATAATAAATAATAATAATAAAACATTTTTATTATTATTATTATTTATTATTATTAATTCATTAGGTTCCATTCATTTAGTTGCGGCATTGGTTTAAAAAAAATTCCTAATTTCGGATAAATGTGTATTCGTTATGTTTACTAACAGCCAAATTTGAAAGGAAATTCCAATACCTATAATTGAATAGTTTTCAATATTATATTATATATTATTATTAATCAGTTCGTTTTTATTTCAGATTTTCGAATTTTGGGGTTTTCAAATTTTTGGATTTTCGTTCTTATTTTTGGTTTTACAAATTTATGAATTTACGAATTTTTGAAAAAATTGTTAAACGGGCATTCGTTAATTCGAATATTTCAAAATGAATGAATTTGTCGACTTTCATCAAAAGACGAATTTGGAACGAAACAAATTGCACATGTCTACTATTCATTCATCCAACTTATCTGCTGTCAGAGGATCCCATCTCAATGCTTTTACAACTTATATAGGCACTCTGTATACACAGTATCTAAAAACAGATACATTTGTGCAAAATAGATGTAAATAATCATTTTATTTGCTATTTAGAGCAGATTATATCCCTCTCTCTCTCTCTCTCTCTCTCTATCTCTCTCGGGAAGGCACATTAACCACTTCAATACAGGGCACTTATACACCTTCCTGCCCAGATCAATTTTCAGCTTTCAGCGCTGTCACATTTTGAATGATAATTGCCCGGTCATGCAACGCTATACCCAAACAATTTTTATAATTTTTTCTGCACAAATAGAACTTTCTTTTGGTAGTATTTGATCACCACAAGTTTTTCTTCATTTCTGTTACAAAACTTTGTAAATAAGTATGTTTTCCCCTTCACTAATGGGCACTGATGATGCTGTACTGATTGGCACTGATGAGGTGGCACTGATGATGATGCACTTATATACAGCACTGATAGGCAGCACTGATAAGCAGCACTAATAGGTGGCACTGATGGGCACTGATAGGTGGCACTGATGGGCACTCATAGGCGACACTGATGGGCACTAATAGGCACTGATAGGTCACACTGATGGGCACTCGTATGTGACACTGATGGGCACTGATAGGTGGCACTGATAGGTGGCACTGGAGGGAACTTATAATCGGCACTGATGGGCACTGGTGGGCAGCACTAATAGATGGCACTGATAGGCAGCCCTGATCAGGAGGCACTGGCAGGCATCACTGATGGGCATAGAGTTCCATCCCTAATGGGCACTGATTGGCATCCCTGGTGGGCTCTAGTGGGCTTACCAGGTGGTCATGGGTGGGCATCCCTGGTGGGCATTCTCAGGGGGACTGCACTGATAATCAATCACCGCAGACCCCCCCTGTCAGGAGAGCAGCTGATCGGCTCTCCTCTACTCTGTCAGTGCGAGTAGAGGAAAAGCCAATACATGGCTTTTCCTATTTACACTGTGATCAGCTGTGATTGTACACAGCTGATCATGTGGTAAAGAGCCTACGTCAGATCAGAGATGCGCTGTGTCAGAGTGACACACTGCACCACCAATTGCAGCTCTGTGCGCCCCCGCGGCTTATCACTTTTTTCAACTTTCCATCTATTAAATCTTCTGCCCTTGTTGTTTTAACTTTGGGTAGTAAAACATTTTTTTTATGCCAGTAAATACCTTATGCAGCGCACTTCCTGTTTCGTGTCTGGTCATTTACCTAGGCTTATGACATCATGCACAGCTCCCTCTCTCACACTTGTGAGTTTTCCAGGAACGGAAGGGGGGTGAGTCATAAGAGGGCCAATGAAAGCTGCAGAGCTGGAGGTGTGCCTCTATGTGTCTGTGTAAATCCAGGAAGTGAACAGGCAGCAGCTTCAGCTGCCCACAGTTAAAATGGATGCAGCCAGACTCAGTGGAGGGAGATTTCTGCAGCATATTTGGCAAGTACAGAATCACAGTATATATAAAATAGAATGCAAAGTGGTAGGAGAAAAGCTTCAGAATGGCAAAGATGTTTTTATTACAAATGATGTGAGCAGACTGCAGTTCCTCTTTAGGTAATTGTAATTGAACATAACAAGCTTGTCTTATTACAATAAAGGCAATATGCCACTTCAGTCTCAGTTATGCCAAATAGGTCAGGAATACAGGACCATGTTCTCAGCCCGAATACAGAAGACATTGGGGTGGATGAATCCTATATACATTTTGGTAAAGTGTCCCAAACAGTGGCCATATTACAAGATGAGCCATTTTGCTATAGCGCACAATGGTAGCTTCATAACTTCCAAAAAAAGACAAAGCCGCAACTTAATGGAAGCAGTTTTGTTGTGATATATGGAGAGTATTACTTCGAAAAGCTGTAGTGAAGCTAATGCATGAACAATCTAAGCATAACACATGTGGAATAAGTCTGAGAATGTTACAATTCCCTGCTGGATTGAAATTCTCCCCTGGATATTTAACATGTGCCAATTCTCTAATTCAAGCAAAATGCTGCCTGCTGTCTCACTTCAAAGAGATCCATACATGTTTCTGACATTGGTGGCTCTCACCACCAAGTGCTCTGGATTTCAGACTGTGACACATAACGACTGGAATCAAACCAGGCCCTTATATTTCAAGTGATGTCCTTCTTTTGACTTTCCATCTGGGGAGTGTTTTAAGACCTTTTCCGCCTGGAAAATTGTTGGTCATTGCATTTCGTGTCATCTGATTTGACAGGTAAGGCATTATGTTTAATCTTGGCAAATACATGAAGCAAGGTAAATAACTTTCTTCATGCAGAGTGAAAAAAACTTAAAGGCAACGTATAGTACCTCTGTAGATGGATTAATGATGTATACCTAGGAAAAAAATATATGTATGTATTAAAACATTTAAAAAAGTTTCTGTCAATTAAATACTACACAAAATATTCATACTGACTTTTTGCAACCAGCAGGTAGAGCACTAGACTTCTTTTCACATCTACCAACCTATTCTTAACTGTTCTGCTAAAAATGGTTTGTTGAGATGAATGAGAAATCAGAGAGCTGCATTCCCACAGAAGATTCAAAAAAAATATCAATAAAAGCATAACACCGATGAACTTACAAACAGGGGAGGAAAAAGGTTGACGCGTTTCACACAATAAAGGTGCTTTCTCAAAACCACCTAAAAATGGTTTGTTATTTACAAAGCTGAACAGCCTATGCTTAGACTACACATACACTGAATGAATCAAAGTGAGTCACACCCCTGTCACCATCTACTCTCCCTGCTCTGCTCTATAAGGTGTTTCCGTTATAGAGAAACCTAAAGGAAAAGGCTATTGCTGTGCTCTCTTTTTTTATAAAACTCATCATGCTCTGTAAGCCCAGTGTCATGGCTGCACCAGGTATTAAATATTTATTTGTACATTTTATTTATGTGTAAAAAATAATTATCAGCTATAAACTTCAGGCCTTAAATAAATATAATTTTATAAAAATCCCATGTAGATGGTCGGATCTGGGCCCAGGACCCAAAGCTGCAGGGCAAGAGTGCTAACCCCTAACGACTCATTTACATGTTCAACTAATATAACTGCTCCTCTGTAAAGTGATCCACTGATGAACTGATGGACTACTCTTTCAGACGGCATTTGAAATGTTGACATTGCACCACCTGTTTTAACCATCAAAATGGCGCACCACTGTGTCACAACCACTAGCATTGCACAGGGTTGCAGGCTAGTTGGATCGTGGCCCCATATACTTGAATGGGTTGTGCTCGGTGGCAATACCACTGGCCAATAGCAGCATGCCATTTAATTTTTGAAGCAGCATGTGTACAGCCCTGAGTGGATGCATGCCATTGTTCAGGTGGGCAGTCAGGAGATGGTAAAAGCACGGCCTAACTGCCTGATTCTACTGCAACTTGGCCACCCGCGTAAACAAGCCCAATCCCCACCAGTAACACTTATAAACAAGTTGATTTTCATCAAATGACCCTCTCTGTTGGACTAAACCAATTGAAGATTTCCCATATTTAAAATAAGGGTTGCATTCCATTCATCGTTTTATTCCCAAAGATTGGATAATGGGAGCACAGTGCCACAACTGCCGTTTCTCGATCTGTTGTTGGCAGACTGACACTTTTTTATTTACTGTTTCAGAAATCACAATGGACACATTTCTAGAAAACTGTCAAAACTGAAGCTTGGAGATCTAAACCAACTGTATACCAGCTCTTGATAATATTGTTCACTGATGTCTTTGAAAAACTCTGAAAGGATACAGCAAGTAGTAAATCTTTACTAAATAAAACACCTAGGTTGATTTATTAAAGGAAT
This sequence comes from Lithobates sylvaticus, assembly GCA_028564925.1. NCBI lineage: Eukaryota > Metazoa > Chordata > Amphibia > Anura > Ranidae > Lithobates > Lithobates sylvaticus. Next base: position 255,648,111 of record CM053026.1, on the reverse strand, counting down.
AGAGACTTGCAAAGTGAATATTAAAGGAGAAGAATGGCATTTAACAAAACCATAACATACATGCTTACCTCCATGCTGCAGCATCTGTGTGATACTGCAGCTGTCCCACGTCAACTTTAAGACCGAGAACCAAGTGATCACATGACCAGTGATCACTCAATTATCAGTCTGCTCCAAGTGGAAAGCAGTGACTGGTGCGCCAGGCTGGGAAAGGGGCAGGAGCATCTGGCTCCGACTCTCAGCTGTGTATCGAAAGGCAGAGTCAGCTGTCGTTAAGGCAGCGGGGTGGATCCCGGCAATATTGTCTGGATGCTTCCTGAGCATGGAGCTGATTTGCCCCATCAGCTGATAATGGGCAATAGCCCGATATGATCTGATACTGGGTCACAGGAGAATGAAAGTAAGGGTACACGCATGACCCACCCACAGCAAAAATGCTCTTTATTTTTTTAAATGTAGGATGAGCTTACTTCAACCAAATATGTGCTAGCAAAAATACTGTTTTTCTAATTTCTCTTATACATTATTGGGTATTCAAGGTAATCGCCTTATATTCCAACATTCACTTTGCTAATTACCAGCCTCTACTTCTTTAGTAAATTCACCCCATCTGCACAGAACCTCATATTTTCAGCTTCATATGCTATTATTGGCAAAGGCCTGTAGGTTATTATGTTTGGTTTGATTTTACCCGTGACACTTGAGACAAGTCTTACAAAAGTTCATGATCACCAGTCATACCAGTACCCCTAAAGGTACCGATGGGCCACAAGTGCCTTGTTTAGGAGCGTGTGTGATGGAAAGATGTTTGTTGAATCTCATAAATTATAAACCTAAAAACGAAATCTAATTTTTGTATGCAAGTAAAGCAAAATACAGACCCTGGATGCAAGCAGTGTGCGTCCAGGGTTGACGTTTCTGCAGATTTTGGGGCACAAACTGTCCACGGTTTATTGGCCAGTTTGTATGTATAAATAGCAGAGACTGCTGTTGAATCTAGTGGAGGTGTGTAGCAGCCTCTGATCGCAACAAAGTGTGCACACAGGAACTCCTGTGCAAATGTAACCGAAGAAATCTGCTCATTCTCATTAGATTCGACAAAAAAATGTCCATACTTGTCCTTCAATTTTGTTTCGCTTGCTTTGGTCAAAAGTGATTGTCGTATCGTTCCCTTTAACTTTTAGATAATTAAACAACAATTTCCTAACAAAATTCTATGGGTGTAAAGCCAGTTTTAGTTGCATTGCTAGTCTTAAGCCTCGTACACACGATCAGATTTTCCGACGGGAAATGTGTGATGACAGGCTGTTGGCGGAAAATCGGAGCGTGTATAGGCTCCATCGGACAATTGTCGGATTTCCTGCGAACAAATGTTGGATAGCAGGTTTTAGAATTTTCCGCGGACAAATGTCTGTTGTCGGATTTTCCGAGCGTGTGTACACAAGTCCGTCGGACAAAAGTCCAAAGTACAAACACACATGCTCTGAAGCAACTATGAGCCAGAAGCGGTCGGTCTTGTAAACTAGCATTCATAATGGAGAATTAACATTCGTGATGTGGCAAATTATGAAATCTCGAAGTGCAGTGCACAATTCTCTTCTTCTTTAATGGGATAATAATGAAGCTGCTTTGTTGGTGATACTGATGGAGTTATTGCAAACAAATTTTTAAAGGCTTTTTGTTTCTAGTGATATCAAGAATAATATTATTATTCTTTTTTTTATTTTTATTTGGGCAAGTTACCACAACACTATTATCCCGTCGTTTTTAAGATCAAAGTTACAACTATGTTGATATCCCTTGTTAAATTTATATTGTATTTTTTTAAATATAACTGCCTACTCCCAAACTCTCATTTGAAGTAAAACACATAGCCAAGTATTATTCTCCACAATTTTTTTATTGTGCATCAAAAAAAGAAAACAAATAAAATTAGACATGCTATCTGCCAATATAACTTACCCAAAAAGTGCATTCTATGCATCCAAAAATCTAGAAAATATACCAAATCAAATCATTATTATTCAACCAAAAATATAATAAAAGCCTCATGCATGTGTCCTGCTTCTTAATATAGGGGGTCAACAATGCCAAGAGTTGGTGAAAGCAGGGGTCCATCATCCGGAGATAATTCCGAAAAACATCTGGATTATTCTCCTGGAGCTCTCGCAGCAAAGGCATATGACATAATTGGTCACGATAAAGCAACCAATTTTTGGTCCAAGAAATCCTCCTCCTGTTCCTGGACTGGACTTGGGTCAAAGCAATAACTCCAAGGCCAATAATAAATAACACACTATCGCCTTCCGATTTCGCAACATGTCTGGTTGACGAACGGCCGTTCAGAAATAAACTAAAAAGCGTGAAATGAAAAGCTCGAAATGAAAAGCTTGAAATGAAAAGCTCGAAATGAAAAGCTCGAAATGAAAAGTGCCAAATGAAAAGTGCCAAATGAAAAGCGTGAATCAACACTCACCAAACTTCTACTAACACAAAATTAGCAGAAGGAGCCCAAAGGATGGCACTAAACAGCTGAAAAACAACGTAGTACTTTCAAAAGTCCACGATTTTGTTGGCCAACAATCCGGTCATGTGTACAAGGCTTTACTAGGAAACTTTCCTTCAGACAGTTGTTCAGCATATTGATCACTACATATAATGATAAACAGTAACAATTCATAGATCATTTCAACACCAACAACTATATAAAGAATTGATCCACCCATAAATAGCAATCAATTCAAATGTAAGGTAAATCGTAGACATGTAGGTAGGTACAGGTATTCTTTTTTTTTTTTAAGATCTGGTCGCCAAAGGATCTTTAAAAAATCAAGGCCCTGTCATTTTACCTGAAAATGCATGTTTATGCAATATGTAGACACTCATTAGTTGGCAACACACTGCAGCCCCTGTTCAATATTACAATATTAAACACAAATGGGAACCCATGGAATTTAGAATGGATTCACTATTACAATCATTACTTGATTTTCTGTCATCCTGTCTTTGGCCAACAGTGCTAACATTGATAAATGACAGCTTCACGTGGAAGAAAAAAATAACAATCTGAATAAAAAAGTGTAATAAATAAATGATTGCACCTGACAAGTACTTTTAATTTTCCCATCAGCTCATCCCCCACCGTTATTACATTTTTTATCCTTTGACCCTATCTTTTAGATTGTAAGCTCTAACGAGCAGGGCCTTCTGATTCCTCCTGTATTGAATTGTATTGTAACTGTACTGCCTGCTCTCACGTTGTAAAGTGCTGCCCAAACTATTGGTGCTATATAAATCCTATATAATAACAATAATAATTGCTTCTTGTAGATACACTAGGAAAACAGATATGAATCAAAAAAGCAAAGGTATATATTTTCTTCTGTTGTACCTTGCACCAGCAGGACCACCATAATCTGACCTCAGCTCATAACCTCACATACATTTACTGGTACATTTGTGAAGCCATATGTGAAAGATCATGGTTGGAAGCAATGGGTTACACAATGCTGTCTAATCTGTAAATACATGAATCACTCAGCTAGCTTTTTCTTCCTTAAGAGACAGAAAGCTTGCTATCAAACGACTCAAGTAGATGTGTTTATTTTTGTAAATCGCGGCAACTTTTCCCCTCCCATCCTATTTCTCTGGTCTTCATTCCCTTCCCAGCTGAGGCCTATTTATCAATCTAGAACTGCCATGGTAAAGGAAAGCAACTTAACCCTGTATAATCTGATATCAATCTAAACTAAAATCACTGTCACATTAGGCCATTTGATGAGTACAGGCTGGCCGTATACTAATAAACCTTATGCAGCCACAGATTCCTGCATAGATAGCGATTGAGCGTTGTAAGGGTTAAAATTAATGTTTGGGTGCAACAAAATTACGTATCATCATTTGCAAATATTTTGTATGCTTGCTCGAAAATTTCAGAGTTAGAACTTGTAGCCCAGTGATTGTATATAGAGCCAGTAGTTTGTTTTTTATACACCTGACAAAAAAATCTGCCCATGAATGGCTAACCTTGAAGCAGTTCATAGAGAAGAAATAGCATTTGCCCAGTCTGGCCCTATCAACAATGACCTCTTGTCTGTGGCGATACCAACTTGCTTACAGCTTTCGAGTGGAACATCAACTGAGCACGTAAACCTGTCGTGATCACTATTGTTCTTCTCCCCTGGGGGGTGTATGGAATCTGGTGTGCAAAATGTGCCCTTCTGCCTCATTTCATCAAGGTCAAGGTTTTTCTTCAATGTCCCCTTTTTCTCCAGCTCTTCCACCTGGAGGCTGTATATTTTTCACAGACTTCTACGGTTCCTGCATTCATCAGATAGAGGGGTCAGGCTTTGCAATGGTGGAAAGTAAAGGAGTGAAAGGGAACTCTTCCATTATATTAATGTTGTGATATTTAAAAATAGCATAGTTAGAAGAAAAAAAACTGCACCTTGAACACCAAACACATGCTCGTGTCTAGACTTGAAAGAAGTATCATAAAAGAATGATGGCATCAGTCTGCTGCAGTCAGGAAAAGCATTTCCTCAGTTTCCTCTTCTCCATTGAACACAACACAAGATTTTGCACTCTCTAGTTTAGTAAATCAACCCCACTGTGTCCAGGTACTAGAATTTCCATGCTTCTCTGCCCTCCCTTCCCTTTCTTACATAATCTTTTATATATCTGCACAGAAAGAGGCAAATGTGAATATTATAGTGCAGGGGTCTCCAAACTTTCCAAGCAAAGGGCCAGTTTACTGTCCTCCAGGCTTTAGGGGGGCCGGACTGTGACCAGTGGGTGTAGAAAATACCCCGGCATCAGCAACCCCATCATCAGTTTTAATGGGAGGAATAGTGCCCCATTGTTGATATCAATGAGGAGAATAGAACCTCATTTATGGTGTCAGAAGGGGGAATGGTGCCCCTTTATTGATGTCAGTTGTTGGAATAGTGCCCCAAGGGGCAGATATGTGCAAGCAAAGGGCCACATCCAGCCCCTGGGCCGCAGTTTGGAAACCACTGTTATAGAGTGTCATTTGAGTGACAATCTGAGTCTGTTAGGGCTGGTGACATTAGATCCAAGATGGCGGCACTCAACCACCTTCTCAAAGTTTTTGTATGTCTACATATATGTGTACACATATATAGCCACATATCCTGTCACTCCAGTGTCAAAGCCAAGGGCTTTGACACTGGATCGGTGCGCTGGCAGGACGCTTAAAAAGCAGCATCTTTGAGGCGCATTAGGAGCGGTGTATACACCGCTCCTAAAGCGCCCCTGCCCATTAAAATCAATGGGCAGCGTCGCCAAAGTGCCGGCAAATGCTCCGCTAAAAGGATCTTAAAGTGCCGCTAAAAATAGCGGCGCTTTACTGCCGACGCCGCAATGCCTCGGTATGAAAGTGCCCTATAAGAAAAACACTGGGACCATTACTTAACTTCATGTGTCCCTTCTGCTGCTGGTTCCTCGTTTAGCAAAAATCTTCCTCACTATTTGACTCACCAAATGGTAGAATGGTATTGCAATAGTTTTGATTAATTTCTAAAATAATATTAATTAGCCAGTTTCTCAAAACTTGCAAACTAATAAAATAGTTAATGGTAAACTGCTTTAGACAACTCCGTTTTGAGAGATTTTTTTTCACTGCTTTTTAAATTGCCAAAAAACTAGTACATTTATTGACATTGATGGTTTGTTTTGTCCATATAGGGCAAAGCAAGGGTTCACTTTAATGTCAGCCCCCACCACTGCTTAAACTATTCTTTCTTTTCTTCAGTGGAGCCCTAGTGTTCCTCCAGAGTTTGCTAGGGGTCCCTTGAGCTGTGGCTGATTAACCTCCCATTTGATGGTGCCTACATACTTCTGGGGCCAGTGCCACTTGACAGAGCCAACACCATAACACCAATTATCTTTAGCTCTTTGTAATGGTGGCATTATGACCATCACTGTAAGAGCTGCACCCATTTAAACTCTAAAGTTTACTCTGATTCTTATTACTGACCACCAATGTAAGGGGCATTTTCCCATTGACCCCCTGATAAGTTCGTTTTGTCAGGGGTTCCCTGAGACCTGGAATTTATTTTAGCGGTTCCTCCGGAATAAAAAGGTTGAGAAAGGCTGACCTACAGAATAAGCCAGTACTTACAGGTATTGGGATTGTGTGACTCACTCTCTCTGATCCCATGTGCCAGCACTGGTGCTTGGCATTGGACAACTTAGGCATCCAATGCTGTTTTAAAGAGGCAGAGAGAGATTACTTGTTTTTTCTTCACATCTAAGGGTAAAAGAAGCAGCATGAGAGCAAAGATTAGTATGAGCAGCTGCGGGGGGTGGCAATAAAGTGAACCTGTTGCTTTGCTGTGAATAGGTTCACTTTAAGATTATGTGGACATGGACACTGAATGTGGCAGCTCGTCCAGCATCCATATAAAAATGTCCTCAATGGGCTCAGGTCTAGTGATTTCCTGGGCTGGTGGCACTACTCAGGAAAGTAATCATTATAAAATGCATTTTGAAATCTGGATTAATTTTAATATAGTGCACTGCAACAAAAAGCCAATGCTTTGCTGGGCACTTTTCTATACTGATCAGCTAAATACAAAACATTTACAATGGGTGCTAGACATTTGACATTCATCAATAATATGTGGCAAGCTCCCTTTTTTGATGCGCAAGTATGATGGCTGTGAAAGTTTCAAGATTTTTTAATTTTATTTAGTATTTGAAATGATTGTTGCCAAACCAAGGCATGTTTTGCAGTTAAATTCAATAATAATTTATTAACATAATTGAATATTTAGCATTTTTTTAATACCTAGGGACTATAGCTTATTTTACCCCCTTGGCCCTTCATTTTCCCACAACTGATTATAGAGCTGTGAACATCTGCACTAGCATGTCATATGTCCCTGATGTTGCTGTGTATTACAATGTGTGGGGAAATGATTTCTTTGAATGAATACTTGCTGCATATAAATGTCATTAATTTGCCAGTAAATGTGTGTTAGCAGTATGTGTTACATATGCTGTGATACGGTTTTCTTGTGGCTTCCTGCGGTGAAAAGAAACACGATGGAATGACAATGTGTTGGTTATAGGATTATTAAAACTGAAGCTTCTAAACAGATGGGCGACTGGTTTAATTCACCAGTTGACAAACTGCAGATTTCAGAACTGGAGGCATTTCACTCATTAGGCTTTGACTCCCACATAGACAGTCAATGAGCAGTGTTTGTGTGCACGTTTCTCCTATAACAACTGCATGGAGCACACTTCTGTTGAGCTGCCAGATCTGGCTTCCTTAAACCAGTCTGATAAAGTGAGAAAAGTTGGCTTGTCATGCCAACAGCATATCAATATACAGTATATTTTTATGTTGTTATTGCACACACTGTTCCCTCGTTCCTTAGAAGTGTCGTAAGGAAGTTTATACATTAAAATGTGCAGCATTATAAAAATCATTATACAGTATGCTACAATATTCATTCACACAAAGGGCAAAAAATAAATAAAGTATGATAAAAAGTAAATATATATTGTTTTGCTTACTAATTCTCTCTGAACAATACTAATCACTGTGTCAAGCCATTTTTTTGGGCCACATATCCAGTGCTGAGACAAGGACATCTAGTGCCCAAACTGCCCCCCACCCCCCCCCCCCCCCCCCCTTCGAGATGTGCAAGCTTAGGGGATTCTATGGCGAGCAGTCTCGTGCTTGTCAAACTCACAGTCACTACTCCTGTCAGCCCCAGTGGGCACTGGACTGGTAGGCTGCATTTGGTGGACACTGCACTGGTGGGCACTGGACTGGTAGGCTGCATTTGGTGGACACTGCACTGGTGAGCACTGCACTGGTAGGCTGCATTTGGTGGGCACTGTACTGATAGGCTGCATTTGGTGGGCACTGCACTGGTAGGCTGCATTTGGTGGGCACTGCACTGGTGGGTTGCATTTGGTGGGCACTGCATTGGTGGACACTGCACTAGTGAGTTGCATTTGGAGGGCACTGCACTGGTGGACTGCATTTGGTGGGCACTGCATTGGTGGGCTGGATTTGGTGGGCACTGCACTAGTAGGCTGCATTTGGTAGGCACTGCACTAGTGGCCTGTATTTGATGGTAATTGCATTGGTGGGCTGCATTTTGGTGGGCACTGCACTAATAGGCTGCATTTGGTTGGTACTGCACTAGTGGTCTGCATTTGGTGGGCACTGCACTTGTAGGCTGCATTTGGTGGGCAGTGCACTGGTGGGCTGCATTAGGTGAGCACGGCACTGGTGGGCTGCATTTGGTGGGTACTGCACTGGTGGGCTGCATTTGGTGGGTACTACACTGGTAGGCTGCATTTTGTGGGCACTGCAGTGATGGGCTGCATTTGGTGGGCACTGCACTGGTAGGCTGCATATGGTGGGCACTGCACTGGTAGGCTGCATTTGGTGGGCACTGCATTGGTAGGCTGCATTTGGTGGGCACAGCACTGGTAGGATGCATTTGGTGGGCACTGCACTGATAGGCTGCATTTGGTGTGCTCTGCACTGGCAGGCTGCTTTTGGTGGTCACTGCACTGGTGGGCTGGATTTTGTGGGCACTGTACTAGTAGGCTGCATTTGGTGGGCACTGCACTGGTAGGCTGCTTTTGGTGAGCACTGCACTGGTGGGCTGCATTTGGTGGGCACTGCACTGATAGGCTGCATTTGATGGGCACTGCACTGATAAGCTGTATTTGGTGGGCACTGCACTGGTGGGCTGTATTTTGTGGGAACTGCATTACACAACACTGGTAGGCTGCATTTTGTGGGAACTGCATTACACTGCATTGATAGGCTGCATTTGGTGGGCACTACACTGATAAGCTGCATTTTGTGGGAACTGCACTGGTGGTTTGCATTTGGTGGGCACTGCTTTGATAGGCTGCATTTGGTGGGCACTGCACTGGTAGGCTGCATTTTTGGGAACTGGTAGGCTGCATTTGGTGGGCACTGCACTGGTGGGCTGCATTTGGTGGGCACTGCACAGATAGGCTGCATTTGGTGGGCACTGCACTGGTAGGATAGATTTGGTGGACACTGCATTGGTAGGCTGCATTTGGTGGGCACTGCACTGATAGGCTGCATTTGGTGGGCACTGTACTGGTAGGCTGCATTTGGTGGGCACTGCACTGGTAGGCTGCATTTGGTGGACACTGCATTGGTAGACTGCATTTAGTGGGCATTGCACTGGTGGGCTGCATTTGGTGGGCACTGGTAGGCTGCATTTGGTGGGCACTGAAAAGGCTGCATTTGGTGGGCACTGAAGAGGCTGAATATGGTGGGCACTGAAGAGGCTGCATTTGGTGGACACTGGTAAGCTGCATTTGGTGGGCACTGATGACGATGCATTTGATGGGCACTGATGAGGCTGCATTTGATGGGGACTGATGAAGCTGCATTTGATGGGCACTGATGAGGCTGCATTTGATGGGCACTGGTAGACTGCATTTGGTGGGCACTGATGAGGCTGCATTTGGTTGGCACTGATGAGGCTGCATTTGGTGGGCACTGATAACCTGCATTTGATGGGCACTGGTAGGTTGTAATTGATGGGCATTGGTGGGCTGCATTTGATGGGCACTGGTAGGCTGCACTTGATGGGCACTGATGAGGATGCATTTGATGGGCACTGGTGAGGCTGCATTGATGCATTGATCTCTTGCACCTAAGAGTAGGTCAGTGACAGCGCAGCAAAGGACAGTTCGAGGGGGAGGTCAGTGATGTAAGGGGGGAGTGAATACAATAATGTAAGGGGGAACTGATATAAAGGTTTTCCCCCTTATATCAGTAACCCCCCCCCCCCCCCACCCACACACACACACACACCTTAGTGTATTCTTTCTGTGGAAAGCGGTCTCTGGTCACCAGTGTCCCCCCCCCCCCCCCATATTCCCAGAGTTCCTGTGGTCCCCCTTGATGATTGCTCCACTTTTATCACTTTTAACCGGAATTTGCTCTTATATATATAAAGCCCTATTTGCTTTCATATCTATCTTATCTATATATAATACACTCTTCAAATGTGCTTTAAAATGCATGGTTTTCACTTTTAGGAACAATAAAATAACATAATGCTGTAGGGCTGGTATAATAATGCTATGGGGCTGGTATAAAAAAATGTCTAGGGTTGTTTTTTATTCCCAGTTTCGCCCTGCTGGCTGCCACACCAGGGCAGGCGTGAGCTAAGTGCAGCAAATACGTACTTGCAGTTGGCAAACAGAGAGTGGTCCAGTGATAGTGATGGTTCAAGGCAGGCAAAGTTTAGAGTGTAGTCAGTGTCAAATCCGTGGTTCAAAGGCAGGCAGAGTTCAGAGTAGTCTAAAGTCCAATGTGAAGTCGATACAAGGAAATCCAAACTAGAAGGCAGGACGGGGATCAAGAGAAGGCAAAGGTCAAAGCACGGGAACAAGGCAGGTGGACAGTCAGACAGGGAAAGTGCTCAGCCAAAACCAGGATGCTGAAATGAAACCAGCAGCTGCCATGAAACAGGAGTGTTACATGCTTCTGACACCCTTACTAGAGAAAACACTTCTGAAGGCCCCATTATGATTTTTATACTGGATTTATATGGTTCCATCAGTTTGTGCCGTGTTTTTCAATATAAAGGGACCCAGTACAGTTACAATACAATTAAATACAAGAGGGCTAGGAGGGCCTTGCTCATGAGAGTTTACAATCTAATTCAGTCCTTGTCACATATGGGAAGGCCTAATTGCTTGAACATAGAACCTTTGTTCAATGTCAGGTTGGGAGCTCAGACTGGCTTACTTCCCTCCAGCCAAAATCATGTGACCATCCCTTAGATATAAGCCTGAAAATGCATTTCAGTCCTTCTTTTACTCTTTTTGCATTTTAGCAAGACTGTTATCATGGCATTATGTTGACATTTGAATTTATATAACTATGTAACTTTACAGTGCTCCTTAAATGGAAGCTAACCCTAAGTAAAGAGTTGCTTGTATAGGTAGTGGTGTTTAACCAATTAAATAGGGTGCAGTTGATTTACTAAAAAAATATAGGAGCTGTTCACCTATTTTGTAAAGTGAATAAGGTAAATCTCTGTTTACTTTGAACACCAAATCATGTACGAAGTAAGTTAAACAAAAAACAGAATTTGTACTAACCCATGATTGGGTGTTCAAAGTGAACATAGTTTTACTTTACTTTCTTTACTTTCATTCATTTTCCAAAGTGGACATTCACCTTTTTTTGGTAAACAGCCTTTGTTCCTTTAGTGAAGCAACCCCACTGCCTCTGATTTACTAAAGTGTGAAGTGACGAGAAGTGTAAAGAAGTGAACAAACAAAAACTTGAATGGTTGTTCACTTCTATGTACTTTTTGGCACTTCACACGTCTCAGCTACTTCACTTAGCTCTTCAATAAATCAGGCCTACTAAATGTTAACTTGATCTGTAATATTAAAGCAAAACTCCATGCAACTTTAAAAAAATAATAATAATTAGCATTGGCAGCTTTGGAGGACCAGTTTTCAGGACTAGATCCGGCAGGAAAGGGTAGAGCAGGAATGTGGAGCTAGGTAATTAAATTTGTCTGTAGAATCATTTCCTAGAAAGATGAACAGTATATTATTTATCTACTGGGTGAGGTGGGGCAATTTTATTTTAAACTGCCTGGGATTAAGTTGGCCATACACACATATAATGTACTTTTATCAGAAGCATGGATGTCCCCATGTTGCTATTGTGTTTTGACAGTTGGCACCAGTTGGCAAAATTCCCCAAAAGTGACCACATCTGATTGGATGAAGGTGCTGTTTGGCCCACAATTTTTTCGCCAGCTTCTTCAACGTTTCATTGAAAGAAGGAAAAAATAAAAAAGGTGGGAGGGTGCCAACCAGACCACACAGGTTGCAAATTTCAATTCCTGATGAATCCGGCTGAAATTTTCTCTGTGTATTGCCAGCTTTGGGCTTAGGCTGGTCGTACATTATACAATTTTCTTGTACAATTTTCCTTTAGATTTACCAAATTCATATAATATAAGGTCAAACCTGAACACTTTCAATTTGTAAGTAGCCAGGAAAGCTCTTGCACTACATAATTGAAGGTAAATCTAAAGGAAATAGAACAAGAAAGTTGTATGTATGGCCGGATTTAAAGATCGCTTTAGTTTGGGCCATTTTGAATAATTGTTTACAGTATCCAGGCAGAGATCAGTAAAAAGAACTCCCAACTTCCTAAAGCTTTCTGCTACAGAATTGGAGATTTAAATGAAACAAAAACCACTGATAAGTAGGCAAAGGCAGCTTGAGTTTCCTAAAGAAGTGAACCTTTTTTTTTTCTTTTTTTTTACTATGACCTTTTTTACATGTGTCAGATTGGTTGGCTGTTAAATGAATCCATTCTCGTATTTGGTAAATTCTGTCATTCTGTTTCTTGTATGATGTTTCTCTTTGGTGCTCACTCACTAGTCTCTCTGTCTCCTCTTTGTCTTTTCTTATCTCTTATCTTCCTCTCTATGTCCTAACTCCAAAGCACTTTCTCCCTGGGTACCCCTCCTCCACACACCATCACATCTCCAGTCTGTTTATTCTCTGAAGATTATAACTGTAATATCTGTTTACTCCCATTTATCACTTCTATTAAGAAAACCTTCTGTGTTATAATAGTCAGTGCGTCCGTACATGTTTAGTCATCTGATGACTCTTGATCTTAGGGCTCACGCACAGTTACCTCTCCATTGTAAGACTTTGAAGAGACGTTTTAGGCTATTATCCATAAGAATACAAAAATATTTATTACTTTATAGATACTACACTGAACTACTTTTATAGCACTGTAAAATAAATAATAGCAGTCCCTATTAGATTAGCGGTACTTTGTTGTTTTCTAATATTTTCTGAAGTGAATTTTCATGCAAATTGAAAATATGATACATGATAATTATTATTATTATTATTATACAGGATTTATAAAGTGCCAACAGTTTGCGCGGTGCTTTACAACATGGGGGCAGACAGTACAGTTACAATACAATTCAATACAGGATGAATCAGAGGGCCCTGCTCGTTAGAGCTTACAATCTAGAACATGATAAGTCCATCTCTTAGTAAATGCTGGCAGGTAGAATCAATCACTAACTTCTTATATCCCTTTAGCCCCTGGATGCATAGTTTTTCATGGCTTTCATTTGACACCATTCTTCCTGCTTTTTTATGTATTTTGAACTGACACAATACAGCAGGAAGAGATTTTTGCTAGGAGTCCCTAAGAGATATAGTAGGTTCTTTGGCATTTCATCCCACTGGAGGTAAAATATTAATAAAAAGTCCAGCTTCAGCCAAAACCTTTTATTTTGTTTTGTTTAAAGCAAGGAAGAACTATAGCCTCTGTTTCCCTACTTGGAAATTTACCCTTGTTTCCTGTCTGGACAGGAAGTGAGGGGAAACCTCTTTAATGAGAACGCAGACAAAAGCATTTTTAGCACAGTGAGTAAGAATTAGAACTTGGAACGATTTTATTCATATCTGTGTCTTCCTGTCCCATTGACAAACATTGGTGTCACAGAGACATAAAGTGGCCCAATAGGGCAACAGACAGACAGAAATGTAAACCCTTCCCATTTTCTATCCAAAACTCAAAATAGCTGGTCTGTGCTGAAATAAGAGCTTTGTATGGGTTTCTGTGGAGCATACAAAATTGTGTGTGACCATTGAAATACATCAGGTATCTACATCCACAACATACAGGAAAATGATACACATACACCTTCACAGGTTGAACTGGATGGACTATTGTCTTTTTTCAGCCTTACCGACTATGTAACTATGTACATTCATAAATGGCATCAGCTTGCTGTAGTCATGTTAAAAGGTGAACATAGAAGACATTATAGCATTTATTTGTATGTGGTGGCTCTCTAGGCATGCAGAGATAGGCCTAGTTTAACAATTCAGTTTTTATTTTCCAGTGACTATAGGTTAGGAAACAGAAAAATAAAATAATTGTAAAGTCAAAAGTTTTTTTTACCTTAATGCATTAACCACTTTCCGCCTGCCCACCATCAAATGACAGAGGGGCGGTACGGCTCTCGTTCTGGGTGGACGTCATATGATGATGCACCCAATGTCTGCTTCAGCGTGCTCGCATGGGGTGTGATCGGCTGTGTCCATTCACAGCTGGTCACATGTAAATACAGGAAGTGCCGTTAATCAGCACTCTTCGCCTCACACTAACAGAGTGCTCGGCGAGGAGAGACGATCAGCGGCATCTCCTCGCAGGGGAGAACAGGAAATGTAATCAGGGCACTGATCATCACTGCCCTGATTACAGTAAAGCCCCAGAAGTGCCACCAATCAGTGCCCACGAGTGCCACCAATCAATGCCCATGAGTGCCCATCAGTTACACAAATCATTGCCCATTACTGGTGCCAGTCAGTGCTGCCTTTTAGTGTCCATCAGTGCCTGCTCATCAGTGCTACCCATCAATTTCCATCAGTGTCCCATCAGTAGTGCCCATCAGTGCAGCCCATTAGTGCCCATCAGTGCCACCTATCTGTGCTGCCTATCAGTGCCCACCAGTGCTGCCTATCAGTGCCCATCAGAGCCACTTATCAGTGCCCATCATTGCCGCCTATCAGTGCTCATCAGTGCCGCATATCACTGCCACCTATCAATGCCCATCAATGCGGCATAATAGTGCCTCCTCATCAGTGCCACCTAATCAGTGCCTATAAGTGCCACCTCATCAGTGCCCATAAGTGCCATCTCATCAGAGTCCATCAGGGCCATCTATCAGTGCCCATCAGTGCCGCCTCATCAGTGCACATTAGTGAAGGAGAAAAATTACTTATTTACAAAATTTACTAACAGAAACTAAGAAAAAACTTTTTCAAAATGTTAGGTCTTTTTTTATTTTTATTTTAGTAAAAAATAAAGAACCCAGCAGTGATCCTGATCCTGCCTGGTTCTGCCCTCCCCCTGTTAGCTGACCATGGTTTATCATGGCTGCTGAGCCCTGACATCATGGTCAGTTTACGTCAGCCGCAGCTATCTGCAGCTTTCCTCTGCCCTCCTCTCCCTCGTCCTCTCCCCCCTCCCCTCCCTGCCTGTCAGCTAGTCTGCACCACTCTGCTCCCCACCTCTCCCCTTTCTACTGCTTGAATATCTGTATAAAAAACATCCCATTAGTTCTGTTATCTAACAATATGTGTCCTAGTGTCTGTGCTGAAAGAAAAAATGCTGATTTATACCTTATCTCAGAGCATCTCTCGGCACTCACGTGACTGCTCGGTTCTCTCCTCCTCTCCTCCCCTCCTCACGACTGACATCAGCAGGAGCTCTCAGCCCCTCCCACTGTAGTTGTCAGCCTGGGAGAGGAGAGAGCCAAGCATTCACGTGAGTGTCGGGAGACGCTCTGATATAAGGTATAAACCTGCATTTTTATTTTTCATCACAAACACTGGGACACATATCATTAGCAGAAGGGATGGTATGTTGATTATATAGTGGATTCACAACCACTTTAAAGTACAATCTCTGCCTACAATGGCTTGCCAGAGACACAACAAAAATGGTGCTCCTGGAATATTTTTTTAAATGTTGGCAACTATGTACATGTTTTTTTCTTGTTTAATTTACAGAGCTTTTGAAAAGGAAAATCAGTTTGATTTTGTATTTCTAGATGTGTACCTCTAAGGAATATGCTGTGTTTGATGATACATCCTGATAAAGCTCTGAGAAATGATTATTATTTCTATTTATTTGCATTGATAATGCACTGTACTCTAAAAGTCACACCGAGTTCTGCAAGGCTTGTAGCAGCTACATTGTACAGTTATTGCAGTCTATGCCCATACAGCACACACGTTCTTACTTTGATGTTCAAGCTGTTTATATTACAGGT
This sequence comes from Lithobates sylvaticus, assembly GCA_028564925.1. Taxonomy (NCBI): domain Eukaryota; kingdom Metazoa; phylum Chordata; class Amphibia; order Anura; family Ranidae; genus Lithobates; species Lithobates sylvaticus. The sequence continues at coordinate 255,632,221 of CM053026.1, read as the reverse complement.
TTTAATACATGAAAGAAATCTGAAAGTTATAACTAAGTGAGCCAAAACAAATGAATAGCCCTCCACCAGAGATATATAAAGCCATGCTCTTTTAGAAGGATATATATCATCTGTTTGATATATGTGTTAGATAAATTTATATGTGTGTTTAACTGGACTCTGCTTAAAGCTTAAATATGTAAATATCAAATCTACTTTTCAGTATGTTCGACATCATATCTCACTGCACACAGTTTTCTTAAGCAAATATTTTTTTGTAAATCTTTTGCAAAGTTTTATACTTGGAGCTCCTGACAATAATAACCCTTCTGGTGCAGGATGGCAACATAACTGCACTACTGCTGACAACACTACAACTACTGCCTTGCATTTACCAGCACCTTTCTGGGAGAGCTGCAGATATTTTTAGAGAAAAGGTTCTATCAAATTTCCCCCAACGAGGCTTGGCCAAAAAGTATCAGCTAGGGTAGTGGAGGGTCCTACAAAATACGAACATTTCTCAATGTAACTGGCCAGATCAGGCAAACATCCTATATACCATAGATTCTTGATGTGGTTTAACCGATAATCTCAGCAGCTGTCCTTTAAAAATGTACTACTTGATATACATCTATAATAGAAAGAATCAACAAAATCTCTGCTTCAAAAAAAATCATGAAAATATGGAACATCAAACATACAAGAATGTGAAATACATAAAAAATGACTTTCAGATAACTGTAAACATGTTAAACTTGAATATACTATAACTTCCTTTGAAAGCAGAGGGTATACGCAAATCAACATACAAATTACCACCACACTTAGTCCAAAAATAGACATGTGGTCAGAGACATGTAAATCATCCTTTCAATGGTAGAAGATATGGTCCATCAAATCTAAATATAAAAATGTTTTGTTTTGGGAATGCTGTGAAATGAATTACTGCCTGCTTGAAGTAGAAGATATGTAGAGGTCATCGGCAAAAAATACTGTGCTTGTGTAGTGAATATGGCAAATAGCAGCAACAATAATGTGAAACATATACACAACAAACAAATGGAAATTATAAAAAGTTGCACTAAATAAATAATAAAACAAAGTCCAACATATAATTTAAAAAGTGACAGCAGTCCGACAAGTTGATAGAGCGACTTTTCAAGACATATGCTGAGTAAAGTGCTGAGTGCTAGTAGACTCCAAAGGTATCTTTCACCAAGCGAATCACCAACATAAAGTAAGGATGTACTCTTACCCCACAGGGTGGACCCTCTATCATGAAAGGTCAAATAAGCTTTGGATTTAGTCAGCTCCAGACATCAAGGAAAGCGATGGTATAGGGAATATACATCTCTCCAGCTGTCACTCCCGTAACCAGATCAGAACCTCATGTCCGCCACTTCCACGTAGAGGTCATCACTTCCATGAGTTTAAAAAAAGAGGTTCTCCCTAATTTAAAGCCAGTGTACATGAAGCCTTACACTGTACATGTACATGGGACATTTGAAAACCTCTCCTGAATGCTGGACTTGACAGTAAACGACATTTACATGCCGTGTTTATGCGCGTTTAGCCGCGTTTGAGTTTAAAATAGTTTTTACATTGTAAATGGTCAGAAATGTATCCCCATTGAAAATGTCTATAAACGAAACGCTTATAAACGCGAGTTATCACGTTTACGCATTTGCATGCTGTTACAACCATTTGGCGTTTCAAATGCCAATAAATTTCTGTCCTGAACGCAATTTTTTGCTTTAAAAAAAAAATGCCACTAAGGCCCCTTTCACACTGGGGCGTTTTTCATGCGGTACAGCGCTAAAAATAGCGCCTGTTCACCGCCTGAAAAAATCCGGCCCCTTTAACTCCAGTGTGAAAGCCGGCGGGCTTTCACACTGGAGCGGTGCGCTAGCAGGACGGCAAAAAAAGTCCTGCTAGCAGCATCTTTGGAGCGGTATAGGAGCGGTGTGTTCACCGCTCCTATACCGCTCCTTCCCATTGATTTGAATGAGAAACCGCGGTAAAACCGCGGCAATACCGCCACAAAGCGCCGCTACGGCGGCGCTCTGCGGGGGTGTTTAACCCTTTTTCGGCTGCTCGCGTGGGTAAAACCACACCGCGAGTGGCCGAATACCGCGGTTAAAACGACGGTAAAGCAGCGCTAAATATAGCGCTGCTTTACCGTCACCGCGACTCCCCGCCCCAGTGTGAAAGGGGCCTAAACTCAACTGCCTCTAAACATCTTTAAACTACTCAGTGTACATGAACAGATAAGATAACATAGAGGAGAGTTCAGGGGCGGCTAAAAAAAAAACACCCAACTGCTCCTAAACATCCGTTTATCAGCAGCAGTGTACATATTACAGCACCTTTGGTGGATATCCTAGGAATAGCCTAAATGATAGAACCAGATTCTTTTACATTTGTGATTAAAGTAATGACATCTGCCTTAAAGCGGTTGTATACCCGCACAGAAATTTTTATTTTTTTTTTAAAACAAAAAAACCTGTAAGGCAAAGGCATAATGAGCTAGTATGCACCAGACCTTCAGCTGGGCCTTCACAGCGCATGCGCCGCTGACGTCAGCGGCTGCATGCAAGGTTAATATCTCCTAAACTGTACAGGTTTAGGAGATATTCATTTTACCTACAGGTAAGCCTTATTATAGGCTTACCTGTAGGTAAAAATAAAAAAAATAGGGTATACAACCAATTTAACTGAGCAATGCTGTGCCCTATTCTGGATTCACATATGGGGGACAATTTACTAAAACTGGTGCAGCTGTGCATAGTAACCAATCAGCTTCTAGGTTTTATTGTCAAAGCTTAAGGCCGGGTTCACACTAGTGCGACAAACGCTCCGACATTGGTAGCTCATGTCGCATGACGTGTGAAAATCAATGTTTCCCTATGGAGAAAATGCTCCCTGTACTACTTTAGTCCGACTTTGATCCTACTTCAGCCTATTGACTACCATTGAAGTCGGATCAAAGTCGGATCGCCGTCTGGCATGATCAAACTTTGGCATGCGACTTGAGCTCTGATGATCTTGAGGAGGAACTGCACGCCAAATTTAAAATTAAAAAAACGGTATGGTTTCCCCCTCCAAGAGCATGCCAGGCCCTTCGGTCTTATATGGATTCTAAGGAGAACCCGCCTACGCTGAAAAAACGGCGTGGGGGTCCCCCAAAATCCATACCAGACCGGCCAAAGCTAGTAAAAGAGCAGGAAGAAGATAGCGGAGGAGCCCGGCAGAAGAGAGCTGGAGAGTGCGGAGAAGAACCAGAGACCAGGAGAAGAGGCCGCCAAAGTCGGAAGAAGACCCCCAGAGCTGCCTAATAAATTACTTTAAAAAACGGTCTATTGTGTTTTTTTTGTTGACATTTTTTCCCCCCCAGGTGAACGGGTAGGGGATTCCGATGAGCCGCCCGCAGACCCCGACAACCAACGGCCAGGGTTGTCAGGAAGAGGCCCTTGTCCTCATCAACATGGGGACAAGGTGCTTTGGGGTGGGGGGGGGGAAGGGCGCCCCCCTGCCCCAAAGCACCCACCCCCCCATGTTGAGGGCATGCGGCCTGGTACAGTTCAGGGGGGGCGCTCGCTTGTCCCCACCCCTTTTCCTAAACCGTCCGGGCTGCATGTTTGGATAAGGGTCTGGTATGGATTTTGGGGGGACCCCCACGTTGTTTTTTCGGCGTAGGGTGTTCCCCTTAAAATCCTTATCAGACTCAAGGGCCTGGTATGCGCTTGAAGGGGGAACTCATGCTGTTTTTTTATTTAAAATTTGGCATGCAGTTCCCCCTCAAAATTCATACCAAACACAGTGCCTGGTATTGCCGGGGATCCAAGTTGGATCCTTGTTCATTGAGGTCGGATGGATGTAGGACCAATGTAGGAACAATGTAGGACTGATGTCGTAGAGCAAAGTAGGATGAAAGTTGTACTACTGTTGTGTAGTATAGTGTAAACCCAGCCTAAATGAACAAGCTGAAGTTAGAAGTTGATTGGTTACTATGGACAGCTGCACCAGATTCTGTGTGCACTAGTTCTAGTAAATCTCCCCTATGGTGTTGTGCTAAAGCATAGCATTGCATGTTATCATGTTGGTGCATTGTGGTGCCATTCATTCTAAATGGCACATCAACATACCTTTCCCAATGCACAGTAATGCACTACCACGTGTTGTGGTGCAATGTATTGCCTTAAATTAATACATGCACTTTTTTGGTGCATTAGGAAGCCCATTCAAATAAATGAGCTGCCTTAACCCAATGTTAGGCACTGCAAAGATGTAAAGTAGCCCTTACAGTATTTGTAGCAGAGAGCTTTTAGATGATAACATCATTTATTTGTTTTTAAATGGATTGTATTTGAATCCGAATTGGATTGAATATTTTTCCTTTCTTTCATAGCTTTGATCAAGACTATAGAATAGTTAAGAATAAAAATAATTAAAAAAAAAAGATTGAATTTACAATCTTTACAGCTTAGGAGAAAAGACTAAAACCAATTTTCCCCTAAAACATTATAATGTTCCTTTAAGTATTTTTTTACAGCTCCGCAGTGCTTTTGTTTCCAACTACTCCAGTAGACGGTTGATCAACCTTCTAAAAAAAATAAAAAAAATTCCTTTACCCCAATTTTTAAGGAAGACAATTTGAGTTAGTCAAAGTAGAACTCAGCATCATTAGAACTTGTAATAGCAATCCTTTATAATAGATGACATTTTAATATTTGGCTACTCATGTGCTTATACACTGCATTCAATGCAGAAGAAAAACAGTGTATAAGAATAAAGGGTACACAACAAAATCCATGGAAGGTGAAGAAGATAATGAGGAGAACCTGATGACTTAGGAAATGTCACAATCATGGGAGACAAGCAGCTTAACAGCACTGTGTACACTGTACAAACCTGCCTGATGCTAATCCATTTAATTTAAATGTGACTAATAGTTATCACTTCGATTTCCAAACACTATAATGTGGGAGCTGCTTGGCTTTAGATGTAGAAGACTTCTGTTGGGAATAGTCCAGCCAGGCCCCATTAATGTTGAACACCACTATGGAGGTTGTTCTGCCTTTATGACCATTAACCAAATGCTCTGTACAATCCACAGAACAAACTGAAGGTTATATCTGTTTATCTTGTCTGAAACCAGTAGAGCAGTTAAATCATTCTTATCTGAGGGGGGCTGTACTGGTAATTACAAGTGGTGTGAAATTGCACTATGTTTGTGAAGCACTCTCCTTTTATCACATTCTATTAGCATTGACTGACAAACTAATAGGAAATCTGCAGATTTATTTGTGTGATATACTGTTGATAATGATATGGAAGCATTTTAAGTTGCTGTAAACTGATTACAAAATGCCATGATTACAGTTGAGACGCATGCAACGTATACCATGTAACTGATGGAGATTTTTTTTTAACATAACTCACTAGTATCATGCTCTGCTCTTGATCCCAGTATGGCGTTTTTTAACCCAATATTTCATGAAATCAGAAAACTACATACAAAATATGTTTTTTTTTTTTACTATAACTTTTTTCTTTTATTTCATCGGGGATCCTGTTACATTTAGTTTCATTTTTGGCTGCAAAGGTATAAATGAATTTTTCCATTCCTCGGTAAAGAAACAGTCTCTGGGACTTCTGTCATAAAATTCCCATCACAGCACGCCAGGTTCCCTTAATATGTAAGTGAAACTACCAGACTTTATTAAAGTATTTAATAACTACAGAGCTCGTTTTTAAAAAACATGATATGTTTTATTTTTCCTTTCTGGATTTAATTCTTATTGGGGACCCATGATATTGGTCCTACAACACTTCAGCTCCATGCACACTGGCTTAAAAAACGTTGCTTCTACTTTGTGTTCTGCCTGTAGAAGCAGCTCAATGTTATCCTATGTATCCATGCACATTAGGACATTAACCACTTGCCGACTGCCTCACGCAGATATACTGCGGCAGAATGGCACGGGCAGGCAGAGTAACGTATGGATACGTTACTCCCTTCCCGCGGGCAGGGGCGCAATCGCTCGAGGTGGTCGGCATCGTTCCTGGAGCGATCTGTCCTGAGGGGGAGGCCACTGATTCACGGCCACCCCCTCATGATCACTTCTGACGAATGACAAGCTTCCTCCGCTTCTGAAATGTAAACAGAAGCAGAGGAAGTGATGTCATCTCTCCTCATGCAGCCTTTTCCTTCCGGTGCCCGAGTAGAGAAGACATCCATGTGAGTTTGCACCAACACTACACTAACACTGGTACACATAGGCACATAACCCCCCCCCCCCCAACACCCCCCTGCACCCCCTGTCACCCCCTGTCACAGTGACACCAATAGCAGTTTTTATTTTTTTACTGATCACTGCATTGGTGTCATTTGTGACTGTTATAAGTGTTAAAGCAGTTAGTGGTATGCCCCTTTAGGTCTAGGGTACCCCCTAACCCCCCCTATAAAAGGTTTAACCCCTTGATCACCCCCCAGTTAACCCTTTCATCCCCTGTCGCCAATGCCACTAAGCAATCTTTTTTCTGATCGCAGTATTAGTGTCACAGGTGACGCTAGTTAGCCAGGTAGGTATTTAGGTTCACCGTCAGCTTTTTATAGCGTCAGGTACCCCCATATACTACCTAATAAAGGTTTTAACCCCCTGATTGCTCCCTAGTTAACCCTTTCACCAGTGATCACCATATAAGTGTTACAGGTGACGCTGTTTAGTTAGTTTGTTTTTTATACCCGCCATTTATTACCCAATAAAGGTTTAACCCCCTGATCGCCCAGCGGGTGATATCAGTTAGGTTTTAGGGTCTGCGTCGCCCCAGGCAGCGTCAGATTAGTGCCAGTACTGCTAACACCCACGCATGCAGCATACACCTCCCTTAGTGGTATAGTGTCTAAACGGATTGATATCTGATCTACACTAGCGTCCTCAGCAGTGTAGGGTTCCCAAAAATGCAGTGTTAGCAGGATCAGCCTAGATACCTGCTAGCACCTGTGTTTTGCCCCTCTGCCCAGCCCAGCCCACCCAAGTGCAGTATCTATCGATCACTGTCACTTACAAAACACTAAACACATAACTGCAGCGTTCGCAGAGTCAGGCCTGATCTCTGCGATCACTAACAGTTTTTTTTGGTAGCGTTTGATACAGTTGCTGACAGCCTAGGAGCTTTTTTACCTGTCAGTCTCACTAGTGTACCAAATTTAGAGCCCAAAATGGCAAATTGAAGGTACACTAGTGAAGAGGCCTACACATTTCTGAGCATGACAGATAGTGAAGAGGAAGACACTCATCTGTCAGATTCAGGCTCAGAATACGATCCTGTAGACTACAGCGTCTCCATGACAGATAGCTCTGACGAAAGAGTTGTGGTCCCAAGGTCAGGAGTACCAGACCCCGATATTCTTTTGTTGTTGAGGCGCAAGAACCGCAGGGCTCTTGTATGGACCAGAGAATTACTAGTGGCACTCATCCTTCTGGTGAACTGACAAGCACGAGCGGCCTAGTACACCCTGTTCGTAGTCAAGCCAGCACTGCAGTAACACGTGGTGACGTGGCGTGTCCCATACGTGTAGTTCAAGCTGGTGAGATGGCAAACACAAGTAGTGTCCTGCTGCCACCAAGAAGACAAAGACAGGCCCGTCAAGCCCATAGTGCCCTTCCTGCTGCATTCGCCAATCCTAATTGTGAAGCCACCACTTCTGTAGCACCCGTACTTCCCCCATTCACTGGCCAACCTGGAATTCAGGTGGAAACAGTTGAATTCACGTCACTTGATTTTTATTCGCTGTTTTTCACAGAAGATCTCTATAGATCTATTGTGGACCAAAGTAATTTGTATGCTAGTCAATTCATCACCACTAATCCCCAGTCCTCCCTTGCCAGAGATTGGAAACCAATTAGGTTTCTGAATTTAAGACCTTTATGGGCCTATCCCTCAACATGGGCATAGTTAAAATGAGTACGTTGCGGTCATATTGGTCCACTGACCCAATTTACCATATGCCTGTGTTCTCTGCCTCCATGATCAGGGCAGGATACGAGCAGATCTTGTGATTCATGCATTTCAACAACAATGAACTCTGTTGCCCTCGTGGAGACCCTGGATACGATCGGCTCTACAAAATTCAGCCCCTCGTAAACCACTTCAACCAACGTTTTGCAGACTTGTTTACTCCCCATCAAGTTATCTGCGTTGATGAGTCCCTGATTACGTTTTCTGGCCGCTTTTCTTTCAAACAGTATCTTCCCAGCAAGCGTTCCAGATACGGGGTCAAGATGTATAAGCTCTGTGACAGGGCCACAGGCTATACATGTAGTTTTATGGTTTATGAGGGAAGAGATAGAGCCGCCGAACTGCCCAGGGGTACCATTTGTATGTGGACAATTATTACACAAGCATGCCACTTTTTAGTCACTTGTTTGATCATCAGATTGGCGTATGTGGCACTGTGCAATCTAATCGCTGGGGCTTTCCCCAGCGGCTGGTAGATTCCATCTTAGGCTGGGGGAGAGAGCCTGCTTGAATTGTAATAACTTGCTCGCTGTGAAGTGGAGGGATAATAAGAATGTTTTCGTTCTTTCCTCCCTTCATGCAGACACGACTGTCCAAATTCCTAAGGCGACTGGTGTTGTGGAGAAACCCATCTGTGTCCACGAATATAACCAAAATATGGGAGGGGTGGACCTCAACGACCAGTTGTTGGGGCCATACCTAGTTGCCCATAAGGCCAGATGCTGGTACAAAAAGTGTCTGTTTATTTCAATTGGCTTTGCTGAATGCTCATGTGCTATACAGAGCTTCAGGACGGACTGGATCCTTCCTTAAATTCCAGGAAGAGATCGTCAGAGCCCTTCTGTTTCCAAACAGTGCTCCACCTCACCTTCCCAATCCAAATGCAGTAAGCCGGCTGCATGAGAGGCATTTTTTGTATGTCCTCCCGAGTACCCCTACCCAACAAGCCCCTCAAAGAAGATGTCATGTCTGCAGCAAGCTCAGATATAGGCGTTACACCCGCTAATATTGTTCCTCCTGTCCTGACCAGTGTTGGTCATCTTACTTTAAAAAAGTAATTAGTTAAGTTACAAATTACTTCTCCCAAAAAAGTAATTGAGTTAGTAACTCAGTCACTACATTGGAAAAGTAATTAGTTACTCAGCAAAGTAACTGTGACTTTTTTTTTTAATATTCTTAGGGGCGGGTCTAGTATTACTGTAAGCAAGGGCGCGTTCCCCCCTGGACGTCTATTTCCCCTTTGTACCCCCCTTCACGTCTGTTCCCCCCCAACACATATATCTGTTTCCCCTCTGTACCCCACTACACATCTGCCCCCCCCCACACATATCTGTTCCCCCCCTCTGTACCCCACTACACGTCTGCCCCCCCCCCACACACATCTGTCCCCCCCAAACTCACAGATCGGATCGTTGCTCGGATCAGAGTCACGGATCGGATCATCAGCAAATAATAATTGAATTTGCAAAAACCTTTGAAAATTCCACCACTATAAAGCCCCCACTGTAATATCCACAATCTCCCCCACTGTAATATCCACGTCATCTCCCCAACTGTAATATTGGCTGAGTATGGCTGGGTAAGGCTGAGCATGGCTGGGTACGGCTGGGTATCGCTGAGTATGGCTGGGTATTACCGTGTATTGCAGAGTATGGCAGAGTATGGCAGAGTATGGCTGGCTATGGCAGAGTATTGGCAGGGTGTTGCAGAGTATTGGCAGGGTGTTGCAGAGTATTGGCAGGGTATTGCAGAGTATTGGCAGGGTATTGCAGGTTAGTGCAGAGTATTGGCAGGGTGTTGCAGAGTATTGTCAGGGTATTTCAGAGTATTGGCATGGTGTTGCAGAGTATTGTCAGGGTATTGCAGAGTATTGTCAGGGTATTGCAGGGTAGTGCAGAGTATTGGCAGGGTGTTGCAGAGTATTGGCAGGGTGTTGCAGAGTATTTGCAGGGTATTGCAGAGTATTGGCAGGGTATTGCAGAGTATTGGCAGGGTATTGCAGACTATGGCTGGGTATTACAGAATATTGCAGAGTATGGCTGGGTATTACCGAATATTGCAGAGTATGGCTGGGTATTACGGGGTATTGCAGAGTATGGCTGGGTATTACCGAGTATGGCTGGGTATGGCAGAGTATTGGCAGGGTGTTGCAGAGTATTGGCAGGGTATTGCAGAGTATTGGCATGGTGTTGCAGAGTATTGGCAGTGTATTGCAGAGTATTGGCAGGGTATTGCAGAGTATTGGCATGGTGTTGCAGAGTATTGGCAGCGTATTGCAGAGTATTGGCAGGGTATTGCAGAGTATTGTCAGGGTATTGCAGAGTATTGGCAAGGTATTGCAGAGTATTGTCAGGGTATTGCAGAGTATTGCAGAGTATTGGCAGAGTACTGGCTGGGTATTGCAGAGTATTGGCAAGGTATCGCAGAGTATTGTCAGGGTATTGCAGAGTATTGGCAGGGTACTGGCTGGATATTGCAGAGTATTGGCAGGGTATTGCAGGGTGTTGCAGAGTATTGTCAGGGTATTGCAGGGTATGGAGGGATGGCTGCTGCCATCCGATCTCTCCCCTCCACTGTACAGATCTGTACACAGAGGGGAGAGAGGAACCGGCGTCATCTTGACGCCGGTTTGTTTACAAGTGATCGCTCCGTCATTTGACGGAGCAATCACATTGTAAACGGCCGATGGGTGCACCAAGATGGCCGTCGCTCCTGAGCTTGGCCGGAGCTGAGGCCATCGGGTGCACCAAGATGGCCGCCGCTCCGGAGCTAAGCCAAAGCCACGGCCTTTCCTAAGGCCGAGGCCGCGGTAATTGCGGTAACACCGCCCAAGTAATGGGAACGGCGTTACCGCGAGGGAAAGAGTAATCAGTTAGATTACTCGTTACCCTCTAAAGTAACGCCGTTTACTTTAACGGCGTTAGTTCCATCACTGGTCCTGACAATCCTGGTCTTTGCATTGGTGAATGTTTTGAATGCTACCATACACTAGTTGAGTATCAGCGTAGGGTACAGCACTGCACAGACTAGGACACACTATCACAGGGTCTGCCAAGATGCCATCGCATTTTAAGAGACCCGAACCTGGAACCGTTACAGTTACAACCGTTACAGTTACAAAAAAAAGTGTAAAAATAAAATAAAAATAGTTGTAGTTTTATTGTTCTCTCTCTATTGTTCTGCTCTTTTTTACTGTATTCTATTCTGCAATGTTTTATTGTTATTATGTTTTATCATGTTTGCTTTTCAGGTATGTAATTTTTTTATACTTTACTGTTTTTGTCTTTACGTTGTGTTTTTGTGTTTTGTGTTTTATTGTTAACCATTTTTTAGTTTTCAGGTACGCCATTCAGCTGCAGCGCGGATTTATTTATCTTGACAGCAACAGCGTTTGCTCCCACGATACATAAAGCCGTGACTCCAGCGCTGTAAGAGGTGATTTCACCACCACAGTTAAAAAAATTAGCATATATGCTGAAGCATGGGGGCAGCAGGGGTGGAGGAGTGATTTGCTCCTAACTTTTGGGGCGGATGCCCCCATGCTTCGGCATATATATATTTTAGGCACAGATAGCGTTAACATTTTTTTGTATTTTTTACTATGTTTTTTTGTTGTATTTGCTTTGCAGGTATGGTATGTCTTACTGTTATACTGTAATGTTACTTTGTTTTATTGTTAACCATCATTTGCTTAGCAGGTACGCCATTCAGTTGCAGCGCGGATTTATTTATCTTGACAGCCACAGCGTTTGCTGCCACGATACATAAAGCTGTGACTCCAGCACTGTAGGAGGTGATTTCACCACCACAGTTAAAAAAAAAGAGCATATATGCCAAAGCATGGGGGCAGCAGGGGTGGAGGAGCGATTTGCTCCTAACTTTTGGGGCGGATGCCCCCATGCTTCAGCCTATATTTTTTAGGACATTCAGCTGCAGCACTGATTTATTTATCTTGACAGCAACAGCGTTTGCTCCCATGATATATAAAGCCGTGACTCCAGCGCTGTAGGAGGTGATTTCACCACCACAGCTAAAAACAAAATGGTGCATGTATGCCCATCATTAGAAGTGGGTGGATGAAGGGAGGTATTCTAATGGTGACCAATCTCTTTTTTTCATTCAGCCCACAGGCTGCATGAAAAAAAAGATTACAATATATGCCCAACAAGGACCAGCAACGTACTGGTATGTTGCTGGAATTTGAGTGGTTATACCAAAATAATGATACCTAAACCCAGATGCCTGTGGGTTTAGGTATCATCTTGCTATCATTCTTTTCAGCCAGCGGTCGGCTTTCATGTAAAAGCACTCCTAGTGGCTAATTAGCCTCTAGACCGCTTTTACAAGCAGTGGGAGGGAATGACCCCCCCCCCCCCACTGTCTTCCATTGATTTCTCTGGCTCTCCTGTCCCAACAGGGAACCTGAGAATGCAGCCGGTGGTTCTGCCAGCTGACCATAGAGCCGATCAGAGACCAGAATGCTCCAATCATCTCTATGGCCTAAGAAACCGGAAGCTACGAGCATTTCATGACCTAGATTTCGCTGTATGTAAACAGCGCCATTGGGAAATTGGGAAAGCATTTTATCACATGGATCTTGATGTGGTCAGATGCTTTGAGGGCAGAGGAGAGATCTAGGGTCTAATAGACCCCAATTTTTTTTAAAAGAATATCTGTCACTACCTATTGCTATCATAGGGGACATTTACTTTCCCTGAGATAACAATAAAAATGATTAAAAAAAATGAAAGGAACAGTTTAAAAAACAAAAAAAAAACAAAAAAGCAAAAAAAATAATAATAAAAAAAAAGCACCCCTGTCCCCCCCTACCCTCGCGCAAAGGCGAACGCAAGTGTCGGTCTGGTGTCATATGTAAACACCATGCATGTGAGGTATCACCGCAAAGGTCAGATCGAGGGCAGTAATTTTAGCAGTAGACCTCCTCTTTAAATCTAAAGTTGTAACCTGTAAAGGCTTTTAAAGGCTTTTAAAAATGTATGTAGTTTGTCACCGCTGCACGTTTGTGCACAATTTTAAAGCTTGTCGTGTTTGGTATCCATGTACTCAGCCTAAGATCATCTTTTTTATTTCATTAAACATTTGGGCAATATAGTGTGCTTTAGGGCATTAAAATTAAAAAAAGTGGGTTTTTTACAAACAGAATGCATTTGAAAAATCGCTGCGCAAAGACTGTGTGAAAAAAAAAATGAAACACCCACCATTTTAATCTGTAGGGCCTTTGCTTTAAAAAATATATAATGTTTGGGGGTTCAAAGTAATTTTCTTGCAAAAATTTTTTTTATTTCATGTAAACAAAAAGTGTCAGAAAGGGCTTTGTCTTCAAGTGGTTAGAAGAGTGGGTGATGTGTGATATAAGCTTCTAAATGTTGTGCATAAACCAGGGCAGTTCAAAACCCCCCCAAATTACCCCACTTTGGAAAGTAGACACCCCAAGCTATTTGCTGAGAGGCATGTCGAGTCCATGGAATATTTTATAATTTGACACAAGTTGCGGGAAAAAATTTATTTTTTATTTTTTATTGTTTGCACAAAGTTGTCACTAAATGATATATTGCTCAAACATGCCATGGGCATATGTGAAATTACACCCCAAAATACATTCTGTTGCTTCTCCTGAGTACGGGGATACCACATGTGTGAGACTTTTTGGGTACGGGACCCCGAAAACCAAGCACCGCCTTCAGGCTTTCTAAGGGTGTAAATTTTTTAAAATGTACCCTAGTTTGTAGACTCTATAACTTTTGCGCAAACCAATAAATATATGCTTATTGACATTTTTTTTTACCAAAGACATGTGGCTGAATACATTTTTTCCTAAATGTATGACTAAAATTGAGTCTATTGGATTATTCTTATGACAAAAAGTAGAAAATATGATTTTTTTTAAAAAAATTCGGTCTTTTTCCGTTTATATCGCAAAAAATTTCAATCGCAGAGGCAATCAAATACCATCAAAAGAAATCTCTATTTGTGTGAATAAAAGGATGCAAATTTTGTTTGGGTACAGCATTGCATGACCACGCAATTACCTATTAAAGCAGCAGAGTGCCAACTTGTAAAAAGTTCTCTGGTCTTTAGGCAGCCAAATTGTCGGGGCTTAAGTTGTTAAGAGGCATATTTTGAGTATAGTATTGAGTATATATATATATATATATATATATAACATTAACAGGTAGAAAAAAAAAACCTTCTGGTTCGCGTTTCTAATTGAAGCTTGGAGGCAGAAAAAAATTAAAACTTTCCTAAACTTGTCTAAACTTTGTACAAAAAATGCTCTATATAAGCGTTTTTAACTCCAGAGAGAACAGACTTTTTTTTAAGCCCAGTGTGCATGGAGCCTTCTTATGAAAATGTATGGAGTAGCATTCCAGTACAGCCCAGTTAAATAAGTTGCATCTATTTGCATAACATCATTAACAATGCACAATTAATATTGTACTACACTGTACAATAGTGTGGGGCACAGTGCAATATGTTGTCTGAATGGGCACTAAAGAACATTCCTTTCTAAGTTCCTATGTGGCAGTGTGTTACATAAATGGCTGAAAGGTCTTTGTAAGGCCCATTTCAGACTGGGGCGGTTTTCAGGCTGTACAGCGCTAAAAATAGCACCTGTACACCGCCTGAAACCGGCCCCATTCACCCCAGTGTGAAAGCCGGCGGGCTTTCACACTGGAGCGGTGCGCTAGCAGGACGGTAAAAAAAGTCCTGCTAGCAGCATCATTGGAGCGGTATAGGAGCGGTGTATTCACCGCTCCTATACCACTCCTACCCATTGATTTCAATCGGACACCGCGGTAATACCACGGCAATACCGCCGCAAAGCGCCACTACGGGATTTTAACCCTTTTTCGGCCGCTCACGGGGGGTAAAACCGCACCGCGAGCGGCCGAATACCGCGGCTAAAAGGAACGGTAAAGCAGCTGCTTTACCGTCGCCGCGGCTCCCGCCCCAGTGTGAAAGGGGCCTAAAGGTTTGTAAGATATGTTAATGCTATGCAAATGAAAACTAAGCTACTAGCCTCTGCCAGCAAGATCCTGCATAGCTCTTAGATTGTAAGCTCTAAGGAGCAGGGCCCCTCTGATTCCTACTGTATTAAAGTTTATTGTATTAAGTAAACAGCGCTATATAAATCCTGTATAATAATAAAAAAAATATATAATAATAATAGATATCAGTAAATTGACCACAGGCATGTACATGAAGCATTGAAACACATTGTACACACGATCGGATTTTCCGACGGGAAATGTGTGATGACAGGCTGTTGCCGGAAAATCCAACCGTGTGTATGCTCCATCGGACAATTGTTGTCGGATTTTCCCTGGATAAATGTTGGATGGCATGTTTTAACATTTTTCGTGGACAAATGTCTGTTGTCGGATTTTCCGAGCGTCTGTACACAAGTCCGTCGGACAAAAGTTGAAAGTACAAACACGCATGCTTGGAAGCAAGGACGAGTCAGAAGCGGTCGGTCTTGTAAACTAGCGTTCGTAATGGAGAATTAACATTCGTGACGCAGCAAATTATGAAATCTCGAAATGCAGCGCACATTCTCTTCATCGTTAATGGGATAATAATGAAGCTGCTTTGCTGGAGATACTGATGGTGTTATTGCCAATGACTTTTCAAAGGCTTTTTTTTTCTAATGATATCAAGAATAATATTATTATGGTTATGTTTTTTTTTGGGCAAGTTACCACAGCACCATTATCCTGTAGTTTTTAAGATCAAAGATACAACTATGTTGGTGTCCCTACTGCCTACTGTCATTTGAAGTAAAACACATAGCCAAGTATTATTCTAAACAATTTTTTTTATTGTGCATTAAAAAAGAAAACAAAAAAATTAGACATGCTATCTGCCAATAGAACTTAACTCCAAAAATATAGAAAATATACCAAATCAAATCATTATTCAACCAAAAAAATTATGTCAAAGCAATAACTCCAGGGCCAATAATAAATAACACATTATCTCCTCTGATTCCGCAACATGTCTGGTTGATGAACAGCCGTTCAGAAACAAACTGAAAAGCACGAAATGAAAAGTGCGAAACGAAAAGCACGAATCAACACTGACAAAACTTCTACTAATACGAAATTAGCAGAAGGAGCCCAAAGGGTGGCGCTAAAGAGCAGAAAAACAAAGTAGTACGTCACTACATTCGTATTTGTTGGCCGACAATTCCTTGCCATTTGTATGCAAGACAAGTTAAGTCAAAAGCCTCTTACTGAATTATCATACATGTACTTATAGCTGGAGGATTG
This sequence comes from Lithobates sylvaticus, assembly GCA_028564925.1. Lineage (NCBI taxonomy): Eukaryota > Metazoa > Chordata > Amphibia > Anura > Ranidae > Lithobates > Lithobates sylvaticus. Next base: position 255,615,926 of record CM053026.1, on the reverse strand, counting down.
CCATCCTCTGATAAGGCCAAATAAAGGGAAGATTGTCTGCTCTAGGAATGGCACCATCCCTACTGCCACTGTGACATTTATCTGTTTCAGGGTCCTTCTTTCTTCTATCAGGGGAAGAAGTCTGGCACAGTCAGGAGGTAACAATTCATCTACGACTTGGGGACTGGTACACTGCAGCTTGACAGTACATTTTCTGCTCTTGCTGCCCACTTTCAGTGGAGATCTTTCACGGTTAGTCTGTATACCAATGTTCTCACAACATTTTCCTCACCTAGGACTCTTGCATCTCTTACTGTGGCAATGCCCTTGCAAGCTCTTTAGATGGTTTCTATATCACATCCCCTTGGTGACACTTATGATGGTGGGGTATCTCCCAAGCTAGGTACATCCTACCCTTGTCTTTGCACTGAATCGTATCACCTCCTTATACTAACACAACTGAAAAGTGATTTTTAAGCACCCATGTAAACAAACTGTATAGCTCATCAGGAAACCTGCATGCTAAAGGTTTCTTCCAGCATGTGTAGTTGATAAATGTGCATTGGTGAGCTGGTTTAAATAAAATAAGAATAATGTGAATGTATCTGCTCAGATCTACATCATTAAAATCCCAGTAAGATCGTTAAAGGTGAAACTTGCACATCAATGAGTGTTTTCTATAAAATGTTCTTGTCTGCAATACAATTCCATAATTCAGCTGTATCCTACGAGTAATCTTATTTCAATGTGTTTTTTTTTTTGTCACAAACTTCTCCATGCAGATCTCAGTTTTCTTGAATAGTTTCACCTACTTTGTTACAAAAGAAATCTGTCCATGTGTTGTATGCTCTTACATATGATAAATATATATGGATCATGCTTCCTCTCTTCAACCTCTTATCTTCTCTCTCCCAATTTCTCTCTTTAAACTGCAGGTCAGACACACTCTTTGAATTGTTCTGATTAATGAATATTTAGCAGTAATAGGTCAGATGTCACATTAATCGCTTACCCAGCATAAAGGTAGAAAAATTTGGAGCTTAGAATAGGCAAAACATACATGTTATAATGATTCAGCAGTAAAAGGATAAATTATTATGAAAGCAGTGGACATTTATAAAACAATAACTCTGTGTAATAGGAAAAATAGGGGGAAAAAATGTCAAAAATGGGCCAAATTGAAATCTAAGTAAAAACATTTAAGCAACCATTGCCTACAAAATAACCATGGAATCAGAAACACTAATGCCATGTACACACGGTCAGGAATTCCGACGGAAAAGGTCCGATCAGACCATGTTGTCAGAAAATCCGGCCGTGTGTGCGCTCCATCGGACTTTTTCCGTCTGAATTTCCGATGGAAAAAAATTGAGATCCTGCTCTCAAATTTTCCGGATTTTGTGGTCGGAATTTCCGACCTTGTGTACGGGGGCTAAGAGTGTAACTATGGACAAAGCCAAAAATGATATGTTGAAGTCTTTAAATAGAATTAACACATTGGTTTGTATTGTTCTGAGCTCCCCCTGCACCCTAGTTTTATTACCTGGTGATGGGTCTGTTAGTGGATCTGTTAGTGGATCTGTTGATTGTTCACTTAATATAACAAGTCTACTTGTTCTGCAGTGCAATCACTGCAGCATTGTCGCTCTGTGGATATGTTGGTCTGAAGCTTGCCATAGATTACTCGATCAGTAAGAGGGTTGAACTAAAAAAAAACAAATGGATTCCTTCATCCACTCAAGAGAGATAGATGGAGGAATCCCCCCCGAGACATTGTATTCTGACAGTGGGAATCTCTGCTGTAACGATCCAGTGACCAGCAGCTGCAGCCACTGATCAAGATTTTTTTTCCACAGAACAGAAGTCAATCTAACAATCAACTTCTTTTGAACAGTAACGGCCACGCTTCAATCGAAGTTTGGCTGGTCCATTACTGAACCAGCCAAATTTCGATCCATCTATGGCTAGCTTTAGAATCATAGTTTTAGATGGACTTTAAGTATAAGAAAAAACTCATTTAAAATTGATATCCAGCACAACAAAAGCTAATGGCAATGTTACTGATAGTCTGAATCATCAGGTGGACTCATTGTTACGTGTTCTAAGCTTTGTAATGTAATCTGGGTTGACAACAAATCATATACAAGTGGTGGAAAAGCCCAAACTTGTCTTTGTACTCCTCACCTGGTTGCTGCCACACACGCTGGACACCATATGAACCAAATACGTTTATCTTGGTCTCATCAGACCACAGGACATTGTTCCAGTAATCCATGTCCTTAGCCTGCTTGTCTTAAGCAAACTGTTTGCGGGCTTTCTTGTGCATCGACTTTAGAAGAGGCTTCCTTCTGGGATGACAGCCATGCAGATCAATTTGATGCAGTGTGCGACGTATGGTCTGAGCACTGACAGGCTGACCTCCCACCCCTTTAACCTCTAAAGCAATGCTGGCAGCACTCATACATCTATTTCCCAAAGACAACCTCTGGATATGACGCTGAGCATGTGCACTCAACTTCTTTGGTCGACCATGGCGAGGCCTGTTCTGAGTGGAACCTATCCTATTAAAACGCTGTATGGTCTTGGCCACCGTACTACAGCTCAGTTTCAGGGTCTTGACAATCTTCTTATAGCCTAGGCCATCTTTATATAGAGCAACAATTCTTTTTATCAGATCCTCAGAGAGTTCTTTGCCATGAGGTGTCATGTTGAACTTTCATTGACCAGTATGAGGTTGTGAGATCGATAGTACCAAATTTAACACACCTGCTCCCCATTCACACCTGAGACCTTGTAACACTAACGAGTCACATGACACCGGGGAGGGAAAATGGCTAATTGGGCCCAATTGTGACATTTTTACTTAGGGGTGTACTCACTTTTGTTGCCAGCGGTTTAGACATTAATGTCTGTGTGAGTTATTTTGAGGGAACAGCAAATTTACACTGTCATGCAAGCTGTACACTCACTACTTTACATTGTAGCAAAGTGTCATTTCTTTAGTCTTGTCACATGAAAAGAAATAATAAAATATTTACAAAAATTGGAGGGGTGTACTCACTTTTGTGAGATACTGTACACTGTATATATATATATATATATATATATATATATATATATATATATATATATATATATATATATACATACAGTGTATTGCACATTCTAGAATACCCACCTTCAGATTGATCATATAATTTGTAAAATGAATTATATTTCTATTGTGAAGCACTGTCTTTGGAGCATATTTATCAAAACAAAAGTATTCTGTCTAATTGATTTGGACCACAAATTCTCTTAGTCATAAAAATAAATGAATAAATAAAATACAAGGAAAAAGTTTAAAGTATCATCATCCATATCAATAGTTTTGGAAGCAGGGGGTAATAAAGTTATTGATACAGTTGCTGATTCTGCATCATGGACAACTATACCCACAAGAATTTAGGAGGTGGACTATCTCGGTACTAGGTATTGAGTCAAATAAATCATTATAGATAGAGAAAATACAAAATATATTTAATGAAAGAAAAAAAATATGAATAAAATATGTACATCTGTACAGACAAATTCAATTTAAAATAAAGTTAACCGCGCCACTACATAGCATGTCAAGACAAATTTACATCAGGTTTCCCCGCAAGATTCGTGTTGAGCAGATGTAGGGGGCGGTTCCTGTAGGGGTCGGTTCCCGGCACCAGTTTCGCGGTCTGAACCGCTTCGTCAGGAGTGTGGTCTAAGAATAAATCATAATTTTATATACAGGATAGACACAACAAAGCAATTTACACAACAGATAATAATACAAATTATTATCAAAAATGCTCCAATGATATGATTTCTACCCATTTTCTAAAACTTAAAGTGTTACTAAACCCAGTAATATGAAAATAGTTCATCTGCCCCCCCCCCCCACTACAGTCTCATGCTGTTATGGGAGGCGGATCATCCATCAATCAAGATGTGACATCCCACCCACTGTGTTCTTTTTTTAGTTACTAGGCATAGAGGAGGAGGGAGGGACTGGGCTGTCATTTGGGATCCGTATACACATGTGTGATGTCAAATCATGTGACCTAGCTAGCTATGATCAACAAGGAAATGTTCTCTCCAGCAATAGAGACCAAACTGAGCATGTGCAGCAGTACATCCCTCAGAGTGTCTTATCTGGCCTTGCCAAGAGAGACCCTGCAGGATCTGTCCATACAGGATCAAACAGCCTTTTTGCACAATACAGAGGATTAACCCCTTAGGTTCCACAGTGAGTATAATTAGGATGCTATTCTGCACATACAGACAGATTTTACCGTTGTGGGTTTAGTAACACTTTAATGGAGCAACCCTTTTTTTGTTCTGCCAATAATAATCAAGTTTTTAGTTTGATGTTCCAGTGTTCTTGGGTAAGCATGACAATGAAAGGCCATCAGTTCATCAGTTTATAATAAACAAGAAGTGTCTGTGGTGGAGTGGGAGGCAGGCAACTTACTTCAAGTGGAGTAAATAGATTCCTCAGTACTCAGCCCTTTTCTCGAGGAAAGGGAATCCGTTAAAACCGATTGCTAATATTTCAATATGAGGTTTAAGAATACATGCGTGGTAAGAAACAAATGTACTATGCAGTAAGGTACTTTTAAGCAAAACTCAAGTCCAAAAATAAAATTAATGGCCCAATAAATACAAAAAGTAAACTGCTTTTGCTGCAATGCTCACCTTCAGTATGGTTCTGTCTTTCACAGTGTTTATTTTCTGCCAAATGATACCCTCAGTCTTCTTGGTTAAATGACAGCCATCATCATTCCACCAACCTTCTCTAAGCCACGTAATAGCAAGTACATTACCCCCTCTTTTGAAGTGTGGTTCTGTATTTACTTATTTCCTCTGTTGTTAAAATGCTGTTGTTTACAGAGCTCAAAAGCTCAAGCTGCAATTTACACACAAGTGAATGTGTCAAAGGACTGATACATCACAATGACCCATGGTTTATTGGACAACCCCATTCAACATTTCTATCAGAAAAAGAGAGCTTTTAGGCATGCTGCTACTGCTGTGCTTTCTAGTTAGATGACCCATAGCGCTCTGAGAATACTGTGCCATGTATAATATGCTCATTTGTAAAACAGATTGTGTACTTATATAGTAAAATAATGGATATAAAGTATTTGTTTAAAAACTTACAAAGAATTTGTATTAAAATAGTGTTCCCTGCAATGTACTGCACAATGTGCACTGCTCAGCAGTACAGAGTATACAAAACACATAAAGCATGTACTGTTGTATATAGGGGTGCATCGATACCTTTTTTATCAGCGAGTATGAGAACCAATACTTTCTGTCAAGTATTTGCTGATACCCAGCACCAATACTTTGTGGTGTGATTTGTGTCCATACAAAATGAATGGGCGCAAAGTGCACTGCACAGAATCTCATGCGATTTGAACAGGAATGCGGTGCTATTCCTGTCCGAATTGCATGCAGTTTTCACACTGCTCCTGTGGGAACCCAGGCTAGTCATAGTGATTTCAGCATGGGTTCACACAGGAGCAGACTCACACAAATCGCAATTCTTTGCAGTGCAGTTTGCTCCCATTCATTTTGTATGGACACAAATCACACCACAAAGTATCTGTTTTGGTATCGAGAGCCTTTTACCAAGTATAGACACTGATGCCAGTATCGGTGCATCCCTAGTTGTATATAGCCAAACAGTATAAGGTATAAAATGTACATGATAGTATATAGCATAAATTATACAGCTGAGCATTGTAGTGTGCATAATGTACAGCTTAGTGCATACAGTGCACATTACAAACTATAGAGATGAACATTGTGGTACATATAATGCACAGCACAGTATAAACAACTGAGCAGAATAAAGCATATAATGTATAGAACAATGTAAAAGCAGAGAAATAAGGAGTAAATATTGTACATAACAGGGTATATAACCAAGCACTGAGGAGGGAATAACTTACAGCACAGCTTTCTCAGTGGAAAAGTATGGAGTACATAATATATGGCCCAGTGTATACTACTGAGCAGTGTGGTGTGTTAAATGTAATCCAGTGTGGCCTATTTTAGCTAAAATGAATGTAAAGCGCATTTTACATTATTTAAATGTTTAACTATTGAATTATGGGAAGTGGCTGGAAATGTAATCTACAGCGAATGGGAAGTAGACATTAACCACTTCAGCTCTGGAAGATTTACCCCCTTTCATGACCAGGACATTTTTTGCGATACAGTACTGCGTTACTTTACCTGACAATTGCGCTGCTGTGCGATGCTGTACCCAAATAAAATGTATGTCCTTTCTTTTCCCACAAATAAAGCTTTCTTTTAGTGTATTTGACCACATCTATGTTTTTTTTTTTGCGCTATAAACAAAAAAAGGCCAACAATTTTGAAAATATATATATATATATATATTTTACTTTCTGCTGTAAAACATGTCCAATAAAAAAAAAATGTAAAAAATCTAATTTCTTCATCAATTTAGGGCAATATGTATTCTGCTACATATTTTTGGTAAAAAAAAATCCCAATAGGAATATATTGATTGGTTTGCGCAAATGTTATAGCGTCCACAAACTATGGGACATAGTTATGGAATTTGTATTTATTTACTAGTAATGGTAGCGATCAGCGACTTATAGCGGGGCTGCGACATTGCGGCGGACAAATCAGACACTAACTGACACTTTTATTTTTTTAGGTCCCCTGCTGCCGGGCCAGTTAGAAAGCGCAGCATGCTTCACACATGCACATTAGGGAACCTGATGTGAAGCCGAAAATCTTCACTACCAGGTTCCCTTACCAGGAATGGAGGCGGCAGCACCTGGGAGTCGATCCGAAGATCGGCTGGGTTGCCGACATCGTGGGTTCCCTGGACAGATTAGTGACCTAATATTAAAAGTCAGCAGTATTTGTATTTTTTCACCCAGGCTGGACCTCCTCTTTAACTGTGTGTCTAACCAGTGCTTGGTTACTGTGTGGGAGGTGCTTTTACTAGGGGAAGGCTGTGTTCCATGTTCCTGCTTTGCAGGAACACAGGATCAATACCTTCCCTACTGACGGAACAGCAATCTGCCTTGTTTACATAGGTAGATTGCCGGGTCCCGGCAGACATAAAGTCTGATAGACCCACTGATCTGCTCCCGCTGTGTCTAATCACAGCAGGAGCGCGTCGCCTGGCAGTGCGCGCGTGTGCCCCAGACCCGGAAATGCACGATCACATACTAGGCTAGTAGTTTGCGGCCATATATGTAAGTTATATGGCTGGCAAGCAGTTGATGGGTTAATAATAACTATTCTGAGGGTGTGCTAGGTATAGTATGTACAGCTATGTGGTGTGTGTGATGCGTATAGTGTGAACTGCAGTACGGTGGTTTGCTGGGAATGTCAAATTCTCTTGTGCCCATTGTACAGGTATGGTGAGTGCAGTATGGAATGTGTGCTTGATATCATGTGTACTGCTGTGTTCTGTGTGCACTGAGCAAGGTGTATGCCTCCATTCACATTAGTTCCTGTGTGTCCATTTCCAACACATTCTGTAGCCCCAAGTTTGTGCACAGGGAGTACTATGTATAGTAACTCAATAGTAAAGTGAGTGAAAGTTGTGACCCTAGGATAGGAAGTGTGTTACTGGCAGAATTAGCAGTAGAAAATAAAGGAAGTAATCCTTAATAAAAGGACTCACAGGTTGTGATATTTTACATTTTTGCTTTTAGGCTTAGATGCACTTTAACCTATTACTGAACCCCCTGAACCTGAAGGCTAACCTACACCCAACCTTAATCCCTCAACCTTTTACCCTAATACTAACCCAACCTAAGCCCTAACATTATAGCTAAAACATTCACCTTATTATGTGCCAAGATTTCGGCATTGAAGACTAATGATCCAGTCAAGTATATTTATATTCACTGTAGACTAACTTTCCAGTCTTCTTTAGTAAGCTTAATCATTACTGTACAAGACGTAAGTACTTTACCATGACTAGTAATATGGCGTAGTATTTACAATATGTGACTATAATCAGCTGTTCAACATTGAGGGCAGATGGGAAAAACTTGTGTTTTGTAGAAGTCTAATACTAATGAAAATATCACCTCATTGCTTGCTTGATCTTAGGTCCCAGATGAAGCACAAAGTAAAGAACAGAGCAAGAGTTTATTCCATCAAAGGAAGATACATGAGATGGTCTTCTTGTCTCACATGCTCCCCCTTCCCAGACATTGCAGTTTAGAGCGGGAAGGTTTCAGCAGTAGAGGTAGGGTTGACACCTCATCCCTTTAAACCTGAACACACATGAATTACACAGGTTCTGAGGCTAATTTAATGCAGATAAGGCACCAAGTGAGTTTAATTATCACCTCAATCACCCACAGAACCTGTGTAATTAATATGTGTTCAGTTTTAAAGGGATGAGGTGGCAACCCTAAATACAGGTAGTGCTATCAATCCAGTGGCCAGGACTAGGTGTGACCAACTGCTGCCTGACCAGTCACAGCCTTGTGAATCAATAATGATAATGCTGATAGCGATGCCTCCTGCGCCATCTGTGCATCACATCCCTATATGAGGGAGACAATGTTGCTCTGAATTCGGGTGCACTGAAGCAGCGTTTTTACTCCATCAAAGGAAGATACATGAGATGCACTTCTTTGGCAGGAATAGCAGGTATTTCCGAGACTTTTGAGGGGGACCAAGAAAAAAATAGGAAGCCATAGTTCTACTTTAAAGTGGTTGTAAACCCTTACATGTACCCAGTGAAGTGACTGGCCCTAGGTGTCACACTTAAATTAAACAAATTTTCCTACATAAGTTGAACCTGTGTATCTCTACTTTACAGCCATTCAAACTCCAGAATTAATAAAGCTTCTCTGCGCTGTCAGAAAAAAGATGGAAGGAGAGGTAAAATTACACTCTGCAGAGCTCAGTGAGAAGAGCTCTGAGAGCTGATTGGAGGGGAGGGGCACCCCCCACCTCCACACAGCACACAAGAACAGAGCTGAGGCTGTCAATCAGCTGGAGATCCCTTCCCTATCACCTTTTTTTTCTCTTGCTGTCAGGAAAACTTGTCAGAAGTAATTCATGCTGATAGCAGAGGAACAAAGCAGCAGACAGAACTGACACTTAGGGGTTGATTTATTAAAGGCAAATACACTGTGCACTTTGCAAAGAGCAGTTGCTCCAAAGTTTAGTAAATGAGTAAAAGCTCTGCTGACTTCCATCATCCAATCATGTGCAAGCAAAAATGCACTGGAGCAACAGCACTTGCAGAGGGCAACTATGCAGAGGGCGGTCTATTTGCCTTTAGAAAAATAAGTACACACTATAGAGTGATATTGTATTCTTTGTTCATATTTCTTGTCTGGGGTTTACAACCTCTTTAAGTAAAATACAGTGACGTTGCTATGGGGGTAATGGGGGATGCGGCCCATGCCTGGGTGCCACCATCAAGGTGCTGTAGAGCCCCCTACCCCAATCAGTAAAGGGTTACTGTGAGCAACGGCCAGCCGGAGGGATCACTGCTGCAGTTTTGCTGGGTCTGGTAAGAGGGCCCTTCTGCCATTATCCATTAGTACTCCAAAGACTGAGCCTTTAGGAAGTGCCTAACCTGCTATCCTCTAGTCCTAATACTGCCTGCAGGCCTTATTGACCATGCAACGCACGCTAATGAGCTCCAACGCTGGGCTGCCAGCCGAGCTGCTGGCCCGAAAATAGGGGGGGGGGGTGACACCATGTTTTACCGCACCAAGTGACACCAACCCTAGTGACAGCGCTGGTAAAATGAATTTGAATTAGCTACCATAAGTTTTTTGTACTATACTTTGTGCTTTGCTTCCTGCAGGCCATCTACCAATCTTGGGTATTACAGGAAAAGTCGATATTTGTCTATCAATCCAGCTGCTTGTATCTTTGGATTTACTGAGTATTTTAACATTCAGTTTCACTGAGGATAACTCCTGCTTTTTCATCATACGCTCAATTGTGCCTGGTCTGTGTCAGTTTCACTGTAATCTAAAATGTAAAAGCTGTGTAGTACAATAATCAAGTTTGAAAATAGTATTTTATACATATTGTTTCAATATGATTTTACAGGCCCTTGAAAAGTAAAATAAGGTGGAAGAAGTAATAGCTGTGTTTCAGAATGTATTACAGGCAACAGGGTTTCTCATGCCCAATGTGAACAGGAAACATTTCCCATTGGGCACAATAATTAGTTGAAATCCCGAGCATAGAGGATGATCTGACATGTAGGCACAATCAGATTAGAGTGTTTTGCTGAGTACTCAACAAACATGTCTTCTCAGCACAGTAGATGAAGAGGGGAGACATACTTCCAGTATCTTATTGGGGGACAAAGCTCTCTCACTGTCCCAGTGGCTGGGTAGCTGCGATTGGGTCTATCACATTTATGGCTACCCTTACCCAGTGGGACCACTGTCACTGGGACAAAAAGTCAGGACTAGAGGGTAAATCTTCCAATTAAAATGCATGTTCTGGTGAAAACTAAAAAGGGGAATTCCCTCATTTGAAGAAAGTTCCTCTCTCGTTTTGTCATATACTGTATACAGTACAGTATATCATTGAAAATTACTTTGAAATTAACTTTGAAGGAATAGAGGAAAGAATTATACTGGGGTGGGGGTGATTTTGGGGGTAAAGGAGAGAACTGTACTGGGGAAGATCTGGAGTGTGGGGGGGAGGGATCATTTTTTATTCTACTGTGTACACTGGCTTGTGCATTATACTCTCCTGACCTCTGCTCTCTGTTCATTTATATTAATGTTATACAGTATTTACATATCTTTACATATCTTCGACAGTTTACGCAGCACTTTACAACATGAGGGCAGACAGTACAATTACAATACAATTGTATACAGTAGGAATCAGAGGGTCCTGCTCATTAGAGCTTAATATCTAAGAGGGAGGGTCAAGATATGCAAAAGGCAATAATTGTGGGGGGGGGAGGGGGTGGGCTGATGGAGAAAATAAATGTACAGTTGTTAGGTGGGGGCCGGATAGGCTTCTCTGAAAAGATGAGTTTTCAGGGATCGTATGAAAATGGACAGAGTAGGAGATAGTCAAACGGATTGGGGTAGGGAGTTCCAGAGGATGGGAGAGACGCTGGAGAAGTCCTGGAGGCAAGCATGGGATGAGGTGACAAGGGAGCTAGAGAGCAGGAGGTCTTGGGAGGAACTAAGAGAACGATTTGGCTTGTATTTTGAGACTAGGTTAGTGGTGCAGCTGGGGGCTGAGTTGTAGATGGCTTTGTAAGTTATTGTTAGTATTTTGAACTTAATTTGTTGGGTGAGGGGCAGCCAGTGGAGGGATTAGCAGAGAGGGGTGGCAGACACGGATCGGTTTGTAAGGTGGATGATCCTAGCATAGCATTCATGATGGACTGAAGGGGAGATAGCCTATGTAAGGGTAAGCCAATGAGGAGGGAGTTGCAGTAGTCGAGGCGAGAAATGACCAGGAAGTGAATTAGATGCTTTGTGGTTTGGAAAGGGCGTATCTTTGAGATGTTGTGGTGGTTGAGGCGGCAAGCTTTGGACAGCGATTGGAGGTGGGGTCGAAAGCATAGTCCAGAGTTTAGGAATACACCTAGGACCTTGGCATGGGGGGTCGTGTTGATAGTTGAGCAGTTGATCTTGTCAGAGAAATCAGGGGAAGAAGCATGTGGGGGAGGAAGTATTATGAGCTCGGTTTTGGATAGATTGAGCTTGAGGAAGTAATGTGACATCCAGGCTGATATGTCTGTTTGTAAATTAGTAATGCGTGAGAAGGCTGATTGAGTGAGCTGAGGGGTAGAGAGAGAGATTTGGGTGTCATCGGCGTAGAAATGGTATTGAAAGTGATGGGAGGCAATCAACTGACCCAGGGAGGAGATATAGATTGGGAATAGGAGAGGTCCAAGAACAGAACCTCAGGTACAAAAATACAGGGGCAAAACTGAAAGTGCAGTGCAGTAGTAGATAAAACTACACAGTTCATCAGAGACTAATGCCGCGTACACGCGGTCGGATATTCCGACGGGAAATGTTCGATGTGAGCCTGTTGTCGGAAAGTCCGACCGTGTGTATATCCATCAAACATTTGTTGTTGGAATTTCCACCCACAAATGTTTGAGAGCAGGTTCTCAAATCTTCAGCCAACTTCACTTTGTTGGCGGAAAATCCGATCGTGTGTACACAAGTCCTCACACCAAAGTTCACGCATACTCGGAATCAAGCAGAAGGAGCCGCACTGGCTATTGAACTTCTTTTTTCTCGGCCCCTCATACGTCTTGTACGTCACCACGTTCCCACGTTCGTAATTTTTGGCCAACATTTGTGTGACCGTGTGTATGCAAGACAAGTTTGAGCCAACATCCTTTGAACAAAAATCCACGGTTTTGTTGTCGGAAAATCCGATCGTGTGTAGGTGGCATAACAGTGTTTGCAAGATGTTAAGAAAATATTTCTGCTCATACAAGGCAAGTTATACTTCATTATGTCCAGTTCTTTAAAAGTCAATAAAAGGGAAGAAATTCATTCGTTGCTCATTGTGCTGTTTGGATATTTTGCTTGCTCATAAAGGTCTCTGGTCATGTAAAACTTACCTAAACACTTTACCTATAAGGCACACTCTGTGCAAGAGGAAAGAGCTCAGCAAAGAATTCATTTTTGTAGTTGAAACATCTCTTTTAACTGAAGTGTTATGGCTGAAACACCGTCTACAGGCTTTTTGATTGAACATAGATTGCATTTGACCACGTCGGTCCACTGTACGAAAGAATGTTGCCAGACTCCGAGACTTCAAAACGATATTCATGTGGACAATGCAAGTGCACAGGCTTAATCAATAATGCACTGGGACCAAACTGCACTTATGCCCTCACTGATATTGTGAGATGGGAACCATTTTTCTTGATCTTAAATATAGGCGATGGTGTGTACTTAGAAAAACGTTTCCCTTCGATATTTCGTTTTCTTGAACCCTCTTTTTGAAAATTACAACTTGCAATGCTGGTGATGCTGATCTGCACAGAAGGCTGTTTAGCAAACTATCTTTCATCTGGTAAAAAGTTTTTTCAGGAAATGTGGAACTCCTTGGAGTAATTGTGTGGGCTTGTCAGTAGACAATGCAAGTGTTTTTATGGGCAGATGTAATGACCTACTGAAGTTGGTTGGTAACCACAGCAAGCGTGATAGTTATGTCATCCACTCTACTTAAACCATTGTGTGTGGATGCAGGCTATAGTGTAATTATAGATTTAAATACATTTTCTAAAAATCGTAAAAGAATGGCACAGCTGATGACTTTCTGTGAATTCCGCAAGATAGAAAACCTCAAATTACTGAAACATGTATTGTAGTGACAAAGTGGCTTTAACTTAAGAAAGCTGTTAGAATAATTTTATACCAGAATCACATGTGTTTTGAGCTGGTGATCAGTACGGTGGGTGGGGGAAATAGCTGGAATCAATCTTTTATGGCTCTCTAACTGCAGCAACTGAAAACCCAAAAGTTCTCCTCCCTCCTGCATTCAGCTGCTGCAGGATGAGCCACAAAAGATTGATTCCAGCTATTTCCCCCAACCGTTGGATTCCCCCACAGCACTACTGGCTTCCTCCACTCCTTTCCCAACGGCAGCAGCTGCAGGCACACGGGGGGATCCTCATGATGGAAAGCGGGGAAGGGGCCGGTATGTATGTCATTTACCGGTCTCTTCCTTTTTTAAGTGAACACGGTACCGATCTCTCACTGTGTTCATTCATAAACTGAAGCATAGTAAACACAGTTTAGTACAGCCACTGTCTCTTGTTCAGGTGCAGAAAGGAACTGGGGACTGTGTCTCCTCAGTCTCTTTCTCTGTCTCAAAAGTGAGACTTCAGGGGTCTGTTTAGACACCTGATATCTCACCAAAAAAATAATTAATTTTTTTTTTAAAAATCTGACCAAAATGTCTAACCAGACTAAAAAGCCATGCCCAATATGTAGCATAATGTAGCCACATCCACTGTTTGCCACGGCACATGTAGTGTGCCACATGTAGCCATCTCCCTGGGGCTCCAGTGCCTTACTTTGTCTAGCGGCCCATGATGCAGTTAAGGTGACATTGGCCACACTACCTGAAGACTAGGGTTGAGCGAACCCGAACTGTAAAGTTCGGGTCAGTACCGGACTTTTGGGTTTTTGGGTCCCGGACCCGAACCCGAACAATTGACTCTATGTCCAGGGTCGGGTCCGGTGTTCCGCGATGTAATGGCACATTTTTAAAAGCTGCAGGGCAGCCAATCAACATTCTTTAGAGCAAAAACATTTTTTTGGCATTTTGCAGGTTTTGAGATTTTGAGGTTTACATACTCTGGGTTTATTCTGCTATTGCAAAAACACACATTTAGTGCAAAAAAATACAATTTTGCAGTGATTTCTGCATATCTGCAGGTGTGAGATATTCAATTTATATATTTTTCTTCTATTGTGCTATTCAAATAAAACATTTTTAGGGCAAAAATTTTTTTATAATAGCATTTTCTGCATTTTTGTAGGTTTTGAGATACACCGTGTACATACTCTGGGTGTATTCTGCTTTTGCAAAAACACATGCTGCAGCCTGGCCCACATGAGCGATTACATGCTCTCCACAACGACCGCTGAGTTGCCCACATTTTAACTGGTGCTGATTACTGGGTGGCCACCCTGCTGGATCCCTGTTACAAGGACAACGTAACGTCCTTAATTACCACACTGGAGCGTGATCGTAAGATGCGCAAGTACAAGCGCACACTGGTAGACGTGCTGCTGGCGGCATTCCCACCTGACAGCGGGGGTACGGTGGAAGCACAAGGCGAAAGCAGAGGAGGAGGAAGAGGTCGTCAACGCAGCCAGGGCACCGCCAGCACCTCAGAAGGTAGGGTTAGCATGGCCAAAATGTGGAAAAGCTTTGTCAGCATGCCACAACAACCAGCACCACCAGCTGAGATGGAACGTCTTAGCAGGAGGCAGCATTTCACCAACATGGTGGATCAGTATGTTTGCACACGCCTACACGTACTGAATGACGGGTCTGCCCCCTTCAACTTCTGGGTCTCCAAATTGTGCTTGCCCTTTACGCCTTGGAGGTGCTGGCCTGCCCTACAGCCAGTGTATTATCTGAACGTGTATTTAGCATGGCAGGGGGCGTTATCACAGACAAGCGCAGCCGCCTGTCCAGAGCCAATGTGGACAAGCTCACGTTCATTAAAATGAACCAGGCATGGATCCCACAGGACTTGTCCGTACCTTGTGCAGAATAGACATGTATACCGGTGTTCTGACAAAAACTGATAGTGTCCGGCCACTTACTGCGCAGGCGCATCGCTTGCGCAGTACGGAGGACAAGGTGAATCACAAAATCTCTGAAGATGAACGGCGCCTGCGCCGTGAGTGCAGGTTCAAGCCCCACCATCCAAGTGGACATACGGTAGCACATAGTGACAGGGCCCCTCACGGGCTCGCTTGGCTCGCCACGCTTCGGGCACGGCCTCGCTTGGCTCGGCTTCAACCTCAGATGGTGTGGCTTGAACCTGGACTCACCGCGCAGGCGTCGTTCGTCTTCTGAGATTTTCAAAATCCCCTTGTCCTACATACTTAGCAAGCACACACTATCCGACGGGGGGCAGAATTCGACACATCACCGGCCTTACCCAGCCATTGTTGTATTTTTGAACCAGTGTTGGCTACCTCGTCCTCCTCCACCGCCGCTTCCACCTACACAGCCACATCCACCACCACCTCAACCTCCTACTCCATATGGACCTTGTCCTCCTAGGTCAAGATTATAATGTTTTATTTTTTTTATTTCAAAGTATTTTATTTTCCCACTAGCTTATCCATAAAAATTTTTCAAGAAAGGGCGTATTCTTTGGCATTCCCACCATATGTGTGGCATCGTGCCGCTGAGTTTCTGAGGTTCTTAATGACTTCCTGTACCTCTTCTGCTGAGAAGGGGGCCTCCAGCATATTATTTAAATTTTTTAGTTTTTTTATGTTATTTTAAGTTATTTCCCTATCCACATTTGTTTGCAGAGCACTTGCCATGCTCTTAACAACATTTTGTTGCCATTTGCAGCCCTCTAGCCCTTTCCATTACTTTTTTTATAGCAATGAAAAGTTCGGGTCCCCCATTGACTTCAATAGGGTTCGGGGTCAAGTTCGGGTCAAGTTCGGTCCCGAACTCAAACTTTTTTCTGAAGTTCGGCCGAACCCGTCGAACCCGAACATCCAGGTGTCCGCTCAACTCTACTGAAGACATTTTTGCAGCAAGTAAAACAGTTCTTTATATGTTACAATCTGCTCTATCAGAATTCTTCAAAAAGCTACACTAAGTTAAAAAAAAACTGCAAACTTGTGGCTCCTATACTGTTTCAAAGCATCTATAGTTGTGCAGCTATAAACTCTCTGCCTTTTCAAATGCCTTCTTTCCTCAGAAGAAGTTAATAGTTTAATGTATGAATTTCATGACTTCAAAATCCTGGAAGACAATGAATTTGAAGAGTCCTATGATATTTAAACCCATTGATTCCACATTTCAAAAATGAAATTTCTGTTATGGACTCTGGCAACGAATTTGGCAAGTTGTAAATTTAGCTCTACCACACAGCAATGCTGACATTGAGAGGGTGTTCTCTATAATAAATATATATATATATATATATATATATATATATATATATATATATATATATATATATATATATATATATATATATATATATATATATATTCCCAAAAGTATGGGACACCTGCCTTTACACGCACATGAGCTTTAACCACTTCCCGACCGCCGCACGCCGATGTACGTCGGCAGAATGGCACGGGTTCGCAAAAGGGCATACCCGTACGTCCCTCCTTTAATCCCGGGCTAGCGGGTGCATGTGCCCGCGGATCCCGAGGACTCAATGTCCGCTGGTGGCCCGCGATTGCGGTGAGGAGAGGCAGAATGGGGAAATGCAAACCAGGCATTTTCCTGTTCTGCATAGTGACATGACAGGGATCTACTGCTCCCTGTGATCGGGTGCAATGATCACTGTCATGCCCTAGGTAGCCCATACCCCCTACAGTTAGAACACACTGAGGGAACACATTTAACCCTTTGATTGCCCCCTTGTGTTTAACCCCTTACCTGCCAGTATGATTTACACAGTAATCATTGGCTATTTTTAGCTCTGATCACTGTATAAATGTCACTGGTCCCAAAATAGTGTCAAAAGTGTCTGATCTGTCTGTCGCAATGTCGTAGTCCCAATAAAAATTGCAGCTCACCGCCATTACTAATAAAAAAAATAATACTAAAAATGCCATAAATCTATCCCCTATTTCGTAGAAGCTATAACTTTTGCACAAACCAATCAATATACACTTATTATTATTTTTTTAACCAAAAATATGTAGAAGAATACACATCGGCCTAAAATGAGAAAGAAATTTGTTTTTTTATATTTTTTTGAGGATATTTATTATCGTAAAAAATATTGCTTTTTTTTTTCAAAATTTTCGCTCTTTTTTTGTTTAAATCGCAAAAAAATAAAAACCACAGAGGTGATCAAATACCACCAAAAGAAAAAAAATGTTGTTTGGGTACAACGTCGCATGACCACGCAATTGTCAGTTAAAGCGACGCAGTGCCAAATTGCAAAAAATGCTCTAGTCAGGAATATTGAGTTGGCCCACCCTTTGCAGCTCCTCCTCCTCAAGCTCCTCCATCCCAAACTCCCTCAGCCATGTCTTTATGGACCTTGCTTTTTGCACTGGTGCGCAGTAATGTTGGAACAGAAAGAGGACATCCCCAAACTGCTCCCACAAAGTGCGTGTAAAGGCAGGCATCTCAATACTTTTGGTAATATTATATATATATATATATATATATATATATATATATATATATATATATATATATATAAAGCATTATTATCTGCAAACCAGTCAGGTGTCTTTGATGAAGTGCAAATAAAGTAGCATTAAACCATTTCTGTTTTTTTAGTTAAACACATTGAGTGTGATACAAAAAAAAATCTCCAGTAAAGTATTTGAGAAAATTCTTACCCCAGAACTTGCAGTTTACAACTTTTAATGCTGCTGGCTCTTGCTCTCTCAACACTGCTCCCCTGAACCTCCAGTCATCACAGGAAGGAGTGAACAGTGGACAGTGCAGTCTTGAGACAGTGGAGGAGATTTATTAAAACTGGTGCACACAGAATCTTGTGCACTTGTGCACAGTAACCAATCAGGTTCTAACTTCAGCCAGTTCAATTAAGCTTTGACAATAAAACCTAGAAACTGATCGGTTACTAGTCACAGCAGCACCAGATTTTTTGTGCACCAGCTTTAGTAACTCTCCCCCAGTGTGTTGGATTGAAGAAGGAGGGGGCTACATGGCTGTGGTTTCTATTGATGCGCATTCAAGGGTGGCTCTATAGGATGCTGCAAGAGAAAGGAATCACCCTGAAACCAGAAGCCTGGAGCAACAGTCATGGCACCAACTTAAACTGGAATGTGTGCAAGGTTTATAAGAAAAAGAAGCTCCAGAAGGTAGTGGCTAGATGGTATCTTCCACCACTCAATTGGCAAAATACACTCCACTCCATCGAACTCTCCCTTGTGTTGGAGATCTTGTAGGAAAGTTGGTACCCTCTATCACATTCTCTGGGCTTGTGAAAGCCTGACCAGTTTTTAAAAGAAAATCTTCTGCCTCGTTTCCAACATTTCCAGAACAAGCTTCGGCACTCTTACATCTTGGCCTAGAGAATTTCCCCTTATTATATAGGATGGTAGTGACTCATGACCTAGTGGTGGCCAAAACCATTATATCCAGACATAAAGATATAAAACTCCAAAACCCTCTGAAGTAGTCACTATAAACTCTACTACTACTATGAAAAACTTATGTCCTATAGATCAGCCTCAAGTGCCACCTTTGATAAAGCTTGGAAAACATGGGTTGATTGGTGCCCTTGATACCTAAATGTGTAGACACTGGTTACTTGACCTGTATAGACTGGTAATTGCTTTGTACTTTACTGACATCTCAATGTACCTACACCCTTTGAAGCAACTGTCTTATTCTGAAAGCCTCTTAGAAAAACAGTTGTTGCTACTTTCAGTTTTCTTTTTGTAATGTTAAATACCTAAAAACTATTATGTATAAAAAAAAAGATAAAGAAGCTGCATACTCAGCAAGTGAATAAATCAGCTGCGGAAAGTGCCGGAAAAAAATGAGAGTTTAATATCACTTTAATGTTGAAAGAAGACACATGTCGCTCCACAAAAAATAGAAGTACTGTCTCGAACAAAGCTAAAGAAGCCACCAGAGGACTGAGGTCTGACTACCTTCAGTTCCAGGGGAGACAGTACAAATAAAATCATCAAAACAACAAAAGAGAGGACGCACCAACCTAGTGCTTTACCTTGACTCAAATTTTATTAAAGCAATAAATAACAAAATAAATACTGATAACGCATGTCATGTACAAGCATATATAGACAAACTGATGAGACCACCTCCAAATCCACCACACTCTGCTGATGGCATGGGAAGATTTCATAGCGTCCAAGAATGGCTGAAGCGTTTTGAGGGTCAAACCCTCTTCTTCAGAGCGAAAAGCGTGAATGACAGTTTGTCTAGATATGCCTGTGCATGACATGCGTTTTTGAGTATTCACTTGTTATTTGTTACTGTCATAAAAGTCGAGTTATGGTAATACACTAGGTCCATGCACTCTCTCTTTTGTTGTTTTGTAGTTTGCCTAAGGATACCTGCAATTCTGAGGGGACAGCAAGACAGCTGTGCACTACACCTACATGAGTAACCAAGAAGAGAGTCTTTTTTTATGTTTAGGCACCACACCTGAGTGCAGGAGGTTACATTTTTTAAATAAAATCATCCCCTGAAGCAATTTTCTAAATGTGATGGTTGACATTAAGCCACATACCATGTTAAAACCATGCAGAGATCCTTAAAATCTAGTCTAGCTTTTATTATTGCAACCAAGCCACAAATGTAGAGCCACAGTAATCTAATGTTTGTTATGGAAAGCAACCAACTGCATATATGGTATTGTTTGCAAAAATGTTAGCAAGTATTCACCACCTGAAAGTTTTTATTTGTTTCTCTTCCTTATTACAGATGACATTTTTGGGTCAGCTCTTTCTTCAAATGACAAACTTGGCTGCTTTGAAAGACAGAAAATAGTGGTATGGGTGACCTTCGCGCTGTTAGTAAGCTAGATACTTTGCACCAACCCAGTGAATCCAATCAATAATAAAATAAATATAAATGTGAATAAACGTGTAAAACAGTGTGTAAAAAACTAGGTGCTATATAGCAGCTACAGGTATTAAATAAAATTAAAAATTAAAAAATAATTTCTTAAAAAAGCAGCAAAATCTAATGGTAAAACACAATCCCACAAAGAATATAAAATACAGAAATGATTTAGCGCGAAATCATTTCTGTATTTTATATGCTTTGAAAGACAACTGCACTGGAAAAAGGTGTTAATAACTTTTTCTTTTTTTTTTTTTTTTTCCTGAGGCTATCCTTATATACAAAATGTGCATAGCTACAAGACTCTGGTCCGGCCGCACCTAGAGTATGCTGTCCAGTTCTGGGCACCAGGATATATACATTTTGTTCTAGCCAGAGCAGTTGTACTCTACTTGTACTCATATATTGGTCTGTGAGTTATTTTGTTTGCCCAACTCCATGACTTTATTAGTTACACCTTTACCATTATTGGGTGTTGACCACAATGGTTTTGGCCTGCAAATGGCTTCTTAGGATGCACGGCATTAAATTGCAGGGGTGGGCAACCTTGGCATAATGTTTTTTGAAGTTTCACCACAGCTAGGGTGCTGAGGTTGCCTACCCTTGGTATATTGTATTGAACCATTTAGTATTAACCAGAGCTGTTGTACTTGTACTCATATATTGGCTGATCTCCGTTACTTGGTGACTCCTTTGCCAATATTGGGGTTGGACCCCAATAACAGTAAAGGGTTATAGCTGCAAATGGTTTCTTTGGGTTCTCAACATTATATGATATTATATTTACAGTGCCTTGAAAAAATATGCATACCCCTTGAAATTTTCCACATGTTACAACCAAAAACGTAAATGTATTTTATTGGGATTTTTATTTTTACACATAAATATGTGAAACGTGTGGCGTGCATTTGTATTCAGCCCCCCTAGTCAGTACTTTGTACAACCACCTTTTGTTGCAAATACAGCTGCAAGTCTTTTTGGGTATGTCCTCTACCAGTTTTGCACATCTACAGAGTGGAATTTTTGCCCATTCTTCTTTGCATAATAGCTCAAGCTTTGTCAGACTGGATGAAGAGCTTCTGTGAACAGCAATTTTCAAGTTTTGCCTCAGATTTTTAATTGGATTTAGGTTTGGACTTTGACTGGGCCATTCTAACAAATAAATATGCTTTGATCTAAAGTTTCTAAACCATTCCATTGTAAGTCGATGGTGTGTTCAGGGTGATGTGCAGTGTTAGTTTTCCGCCACACATAGCGTTTTGCTTTTAGGCCAAAAAGTTAAATTTTGGTCTCATCTGACCAGAACACCTTCTTCCACAGGTTTGCTGTGTCACCCACATGGCTTCTCACAATCCGCAAACGGGAATTCGTATAGTTTTCTTTCAACAATGACTTTCTTCTTGCCACTCTTCCATAAAGGCCAGATTTGTGGAGTGCACAACTAAGAGTTGTGCTGTGGACAAATTCTTCCACCTGAGTTGTGGATCTGTGCAGCTCCTCCAGAGTTATCATGGGCCTCCTGGCTGCTTCTCTGATTATTGGTCTCCTTGCAGTTTAGGTGGACGGCCATGTCTTGGTAGGTTTGCAGTTGTGCCATACTCTTTTCATTTTCGGATGATGGATTGAACAGTGCTCCATGAGATGTTCAAAGCTTGGGATATTTTTTTATAAACTAACCCTGCTTTAAACTTCTCCACAACTTTATCTCTGACCTGTCTGGTGTGTTCCTTGGCCTTCATGATGCTGTTTGTTCACTAAGGTTCTCTAACAAACCCTTGAGGGCTTCACAGGACAGCTGTATTATACTGAGATTAAACTCTATTTACTTATTCTATTATTATTATTATTATTATACAGGATTTATATAGCGCCAACAGTTTGCGCAGCGCTTTACAACATGGGGGCAGACTGTACAGTTAAAATACAATTCAATACAGGAGGGATCAGAGGGCCCTGCTCGTTAGAGCTTACAATCTAGAAGGGAGGGTCAGGTGGAACAAAAGGTAATAGCTGTGGGGGATGATCAGATGAAAAATTTAATGAAAATACACTTGTTAGGTGTGGGTAGGATAGGCTTCTCTGAAGAGGAGGGTTTTCAGGGATCGTCTAAAAGCTAATAGAGTAGGAGATAATCAAACAGATTGGGGTAAGGAGTTCTATAGGATTGGAGATCAAAAAAGGAGACCCCCTAGGTTTAGGACTTTGTATAAACCACCACATTGAACCAGAATATGTAAAAAATTGTTTTTATTTAAGTATCTAAGAGAGTGATCCCCTATTATCTAAAATAGGACATACAATGCAATATACCTATGATACAATACAGAAAAAATATACATTCAGTGAAAAAGAAAAAACAATACAAAAAATCCCATAAAGAAAAAATAAAACAAAACCAGAATGGTAGCACTAGAACTCTCGTGGAGGTGGAATATCCTCCATACAGAACCCGACGCGTTTCCAGTTCTTACAATTGTAGAACCTTCATCAGGGGTACAGAGTGGTGAGATTAGTGGTACAGTTATCGCTCTAAAAATGCAAAAAAAGACATATCAGGAAAAAACAACATACATAGAAAATGAGGAACAATGTACAAAGCAGCATAAGACGGCATAGGCCCCCACATATTTCTCCTTCCCCCATTCCCCTCATCAAAGAAAATAAGTAGATAATGAATCAAGAAACATGATAATAGAAATAAAAATAAAAATAAAAATAAGAATAAAGGGTATCAGAAAAATCAAACAACAAGATATAATCAATAAGAGTATAAGCATATATGTAGGATGTACATGTATATAACCATTCCCCTTTTTCCCCATTGCGTCTATTGTACAAAAAACAATGGATAATGAATAATCATGTTGTACCGTACCATAAAGGAGCAGACAGCCATATATGGGATGAGTTTCCAAGAAGACGGAGCGGGATTTTTACACACCTCCTAGATATCATAGGGTTACTGAATTTAGGTCACGTGTAAAAGGCCAATGAGTAGAAAGTTTTGTGCCCCACGAATGTAGGTCCAAATAAAGTTTTCTATGGGTCTGAGAGGTAAAATAAATAAAAAATTCAATAAATAAAAAGATGATAAATATGAAAATAAATTGCTTGAATAAGAAACCCTCCAATTATCCACACACCCAGTGTGACAAAGAGGAGGGAAAGTGAAAACGCATACCAAACCAGGAAGGAAAGGAGGTAGATACCCCCCCAAAAAAAACACACAAGGAGAAGAAATCTCCCTATATAGATTAAACAGACCAGCATAGATAAAATTAAAGGGGGAGGCCACCGCCAAAGGGTAAGTGACAAAGCGAGGGAGAGATGGAAAAGGAAAAGGAACCAAAGCATATCCCCAAGATAGAATAGCCATGCCTGCAGATAGAACCTAGGACACCAGGGGGAGTTTTTTATATATAAAGAATATACTTACCCTCACTGGTCCAGGTATAGAACTGACAGTGTCACAGAGCCCCGATATTCTCAAGATAAATACAGGATAGGCTAAACTGTGTTAACCATCCAGCCAATTCCACTAGTCGGATTCGTGTCCAATACGGGACAAATTGTTCAAATAGGTACGATTATAGTAGCCTGAGGGTAGTAGGAAGTAAGAGGGATGACAAGGCTAGGTTATGCCTATAGGTATCTCCAGAGGGGCATAGCTAAGTCAGAATGGTCATAGTAGCTTACCCGTGTAAGTGGCCCCAAATCAAAGAAGAGAAGGAATGGCGGAGACGGAGTCCCTGTAGCGGTGTGCTGCCCGTGTGGTCTGTGTTGGTTGCGGTGCTTAAATAGCAAAGGCTTGGCGCAACATAGAGCATCATCGGGTGACGCCATCTATCGTGCGACTGAGAGGGTTGTATCTTCCAATGATAGTATGTGTGGAATGGCATAGATAATTGTCCCGGGCGCATGCGCATAGAGTACGAATGTCCGCGCATGCGCACAGGCTAATACAAGGTGGTGAAGCCGTCAGTATGACGCATAGGTGCGCACGCAGGTCACTAGACCTTAATGCCCACCCACCGATACACAGGCCGTAAATGGGTCAGACTTAACTCTATGTGTGCAGAGGTGAGTGTCTACCTCGGAGACAGAAAAGAAAACACAGAAAGAAGCCCACATAGGTGTATTGCTCCAATGTTCAGACCTCAAGAAAAACGGACCCCGGAGTGGGTAGATCAATTTTGGAAAAAACCCAATATAACACATTAGCATTACCCCAGGGCCCATATTTATATGTATATATATATAGAGAGAAAACTCATCCCCAGACGGTGTGTACTCCTAATGAAAAATACATGAAATCATTACAAAGGTAAAAATGAGAATAACAAGAAAATATTGATAACACCCACATTATTAGAAGGTAATTTGAAAATATATATAAGATGAGGGAATGAGGAAAGAGAAAGGAGGTGTAAATCTATCTCAGACCGTCAAATGCATATGGAGACATGGAAAATGACAGCGGGCATTCAGGGACTAGAAGGAGAAAGAAAAGGGGAAATATCAAAATGGCTTATAGTTGGAGTTAGAGTTAGAAAGCAGAATAATTCCAAAATAATTTTAAAGGAATTTTGCAAAGATCTTAGAAAAATTATTATTATCATCCATGACCCTCCCAGGTACCTGAGGTGAAACCCTCCAAGAATGGCTTATAACTTGTACAGTCATTCAAACCAGGTGGGTATGTGGCCCTCAGGGCCACAATCCACCTCGTTTCATGTTGTAGAAGGGTTTTATCCCAGTCACCCCCTCTAGTGTTGGGGTGTACTCTGTCCAGAACCACAAATTTTATCTTCGGGAAATTCCCCATATGGATATCTTGAGCGTGTCTCCCTAGGGGGAGGTCAGGGTCACACACACGAATGCTGTGTATGTGCTTACTAGTCCTTTTGTGGAACTCTTGTTTAGTTTTACCCACGTAGAAAGATCCACATGAGCAGGTAAGCAGATACACAACGCCAAAAGTGCGACAGTTCGCATAGTGATCGCAACATTGGCTTGTTTGGGGGGTTTGAAAATAAGGCTTTGTCTTGTGTGTTTTAGTACTCTTTTGAAGGCTTTCTTAAGGCATGTTGGGGAATAACCCCTTTGGAGTAACCTAGCCTGCAGTTTTTTTGCCTCCATTCGAAAATTGGAATCCTCAGTACAGTTTCTGCGTATACGCAGGTATTGTGAGTACGGAATAGATTTAATCAGAGAGGTCGGATGGAAGCTGGACGCGTGCAGGATGGTGTTACCTGCTGTCTCCTTACGGAAAAGAGTACTAGAGAGTTGACCGGTATCATTTTTTAGGATAGTGACAATCCTATTGGTGTCACAAGTCATGGTCAATTTTAAATTAAAATCATTGATGCCCATAGCTGCAATGCATTGGTCTAAGCTATCCCTGTCACCCTGCCATACTAGTAGAATATCATCGATATAACGATGCCATAGTATGATCCGGTCAGAGAATTGTGGGTGCATAGAGAGGTAGGCATTCTCCCATTCCCCCAGATACAGGTTGGCATATGAGGGTGCACAGCACGTCCCCATAGCCACACCCTGTATCTGGAGGAAATGGGAGCCATGAAAGGAAAAAGCATTATGAAGGAGGATGTATTCCAATGCCCGCAAAAGAAAACGGTGCAGAGGTTTATCATCTTTGGATGTTTGGGACAGGTAGTGGCCCATTACCTCCAGGCCCTTCACATGTGGTATGGAACAATAGAGTGCCTCGACATCCACCGTGACCAGCAATGAGTCCGTGGGGATGCAGAGGGCGTCTATGTGTCGCAGTAGCTGGGTGGTGTCCCTGATGTAGGAGGGTAAGTTTGTGACAAGGGGGCGAAATTGCTCGTCAATGAATCTACTAAGGTTCTCGGAGATGCAGCCCACGCCCGAGACAATGGGAATGGGACAATCTCCCATTCCCCCAGATACAGGTTGGCATATGAGGGTGCACAGCACGTTCCCATAGCCACACCCTGTATCTGGAGGAAATGGGAGCCATGAAAGGGAAAAGCATTATGAAGGAGGATGTATTCCAATGCCTGCAAAAGAAAATGGTGCAGAGGACAATTATCTATGCCATTCCACACATACTATCATTGGAAGATACAACCCTCTCAGTCGCACGATAGATGGCGTCACCCGATGACGCTCTATGTTGCGCCGAGCCTTTGCTATTTAAGCACCGCAACCAACACAGACCACACGGGCAGCACACCGCTACAGGGACTCCGTCTCCGCCATTCCCTCTCTTCTTTGATTTGGGGCCACTTACACGGGTAAGCTACTATGACCATTCTGACTTAGCTATGCCCCTCTGGAGATACCTATAGGCATAATCTAGCCTTGTCATCCCTCTTACTTCCTACTACCCTCAGGCTATTATAATCGTACCTATTTGAACAATTTGTCCCGTATTGGACACGAATCCGACTAGTGGAATTGGCTGGATGGTTAACACAGTTTAGCCTATCCTGTATTTATCTTGAGAATATCGGGGCTCTGTGACAATGTCAGTTCTATACCTGGACCAGTGAGGGTAAGTATATTCTTTATATATAAAAAAACTCCCCCTGGTGTCCTAGGTTCTATCTGCAGGCATGGCTATTCTATCTTGGGGATATGCTTTGGTTCCTTTTCCTTTTCCATCTCTCCCTCGCTTTGTCACTTACCCTTTGGCGGTGGCCTCCCCCTTTAATTTTATCTATGCTGTCTGTTTAATCTATATAGGGAGATTTCTTCTCCTTGTGTGTTTTTTTTGGGGGGGTATCTACCTCCTTTTCTTCCTGGTTTGGTATGCGTCTTCACTTTCCCTCCTCTTTGTCACACTGGGTGTGTGGATAATTGGAGGGTTTCTTATTCAAGCAATTTATTTTCATATTTATCATCTTTTTATTTATTGAATTTTTTATTTATTTTACCTCTCAGACCCATAGAAAACTTTATTTGGACCTACATTCGTGGGGCACAAAACTTTCTACTCATTGGCCTTTTACACGTGACCTAAATTCAGTAACCCTATTATATCTAGGAGGTGTGTAAAAATCCCGCCCCGTCTTCTTGGAAACTCATCCCGTATATGGCTGTCTGCTCCTTTATGGTATGGTACAACATGATTATTCATTATCCATTGTTTTTTGTACAATAGACGCAATGGGGAAAAGGGGAATGGTTATATACATGTCTTATCGATTATATCTTGTTTGATTTTTCTGATACCCTTTATTCTTATTTTTATTTTTATTTCTATTATCATGTTTCTTGATTCATTATCTACTTATTTTCTTTGATGAGGGGAATGGGGGAAGGAGAAATATGTGGGGGCCTATGCCGTCTTATGCTGCTTTGTACATTGTTCCTCATTTTCTATGTATGTTGTTTTTTCCTGATATGTATTTTTTTGCATTTTTAGAGCGATAACTGTACCACTGATCTCACCACTCTCTACCCCTGATGAAGGTTCTACAATTGTAAGAACTGAAAACGCGTCGGGTTCTGTATGGAGGATATTCCACCTCTACGAGAGTTCTAGTGCTACCATTCTGGTTTTGTTTTATCTTTTCTTTATGGGAATTTTTGTATTGTTTTTTCTTTTTCACTGAATGTATATTTTTTCTGTATTGTATCATAGGTATATTGCATTGTATGTCCTATTTTAGATAATAGGTGATCACTCTCTTAGATACTTAAATAAAAACTATTTTTTACATATTCTGGTTCAATGTGGTGGTTTATACAAAGTCCCAAACCTAGGGGGTCTCCTTTTTTGATCTACATTCAGGGATGAACCCACCACTTATAACCTGAAAACCACAATGGGAACTTGTCTTATTCTTTGTATCTATAGGATTGGAGAGGCTCTGGAAAAGTCCCCAGAGGTGAGCAAGGGAGGAGGTGATGAAAGAGCTAGAGAGCAGGAGGTCTTGAGAAGAATCAAGAGAACGATTAGGCTGGTACATTTAGACTAGGTCAGTGATGTAGCTGGGGGCAGAGCTGTGGATAGCTTTGTAAGTAGTTGTTGGTATTTTGAATGAAATTCTTTGGGTGAGCGGAAGTGAGTGGAGGGATTGACAGAGAGGAGTAGCAGACATGGAGCGATTGCTGAGGTGGATGAATCTGGCAGCAGCATTCATGATGGATTGAAGGGGGGGTAGACTATGTACAGGTAAGCCAATAAGGAGGGAGTTGCAGTAGTCGAGGCGAGAGATGACCAGTTAGTGAATTAAGGGCTTTGTTGTGTCATTGGTTAGAAAGGGGCGTATTTTGGAGATGTTGAGGAGGTTGAGGCAACAAGATTTGGACACTCTATCTATATATATATATATAGATAGATATACATAGATATATATATAGATATATATAGATATAGATATATGTCTATATATTATTCTACCTGCATTTAAATGCTATTATTAATGTCATTTTTATATCATTTTTAATGTATTAGTAAATAAAATGAAGGTGCGATCTCAGCACCTCACTGGCGATCTGTGACAGAATTCTTATTTTCTGTTTCACCATCTCAGAGGTGGAGAATCAGAGAGAGAAGCGCAAAGCTGCCTCAGTATTCTGGAGAAAGCAGGAAGTCTTTTGACTTCCTTTTTTCAGTCAGGAGCAGCCATACAGTGAGAGCACATCTTCTCCACCATTACACACCCCAAAACGAGCAGGTTAGCAATCTCAAGTGTATATATATGTATATATATATATATATATATATATATATATATATATATATATATATATATATATATATAAAGCATATAGCATATATATGTGTGTGTGTGTGTGTCTATTTCAATGTGTATGTGTATATATATATATATATATATATATATATATATATATATATATCATCTATCTATCTATCTCTATACATATATATATATATATATATATATAGAGAGAGAGAGAGAGAGAGAGAGAGATATAGATATATATATATATAGATATAAATATATATATATGTCTATATATTATTCTACCTGCATTTAAATGCTATTATTAATGTCATTTTTATATCATTTTTAATTTATTAGTAAATAAAATGTTGTAAAACCTGAAATATGGTTTTACCCATGGCATGTTCTATTACAGTTATACAGGGGTTTATCAATTATGAAATATATTTTATTTTAATTTATTAATAAATATTTATACTTGTATACTTTATTAAAATTATTTTTTAATGATTATAAATGTATTTTACATTTATATGAATGGTGTATAGCTGCATTACATATGTGGATTACATTAATTTACTATACACCATTCACATTTAAATAGGCACATGTATGATCTTTAAATATTGATAAAAACAATGTTTTTTAATAATTAGGTTAATGTATATTGTGTAGGGGGAATTTAACTTTATTATTTTATTAATAGGTTGGGGAATAATGTGTGGTGATTAGTGTTCTACTTTTGTATTTTACATCTCCTCACACTGTAATCCCGCTAAATCACGCGAGATTACAGTGTGAGGAGCCGTTCTCAGGAGTTCCCGGCGTTTGTGGATCGCTTCTCAACTCAACATGAGAAGCGATCTACAGACCATCATAAACAGGCACTCAGGGGAGAGCGATCTCCTCTGAGAATGCCTGAGAACTGAATAGCGTTATTTTACTGCAGTTTCATAAAAGGACACCATAGTCTTGTCTACAATTTTTCTTTGTATGTGTATTCCATTTTAAGGCCGTACCAGGGTCAATAGATTTATTATTTAACCAAATGCCGACCGGGCCATAGCTGAAAGACGGCTACAGTGCAGTCGGCTTATTCTGGGTTGACGTCCGTAGGGGCGCGCACTCGGGAACATCCGTGACCGCCGTTTACCACGTGATCGCTCCGTCAAATGACAGAGCGATCACATGTACACAAACCGGCGTCATGTCATGACGCCGGTTCCTCCCTCCCCTCTCTGTACCGATCGGTACAGGGAGAGGGGAGAAGCGGAGAGGGGGAGAGATGTTAGCAGCGCTGTGGGCTAGATGTGTAGTGCCCACAGCGCTGCTCAATGACACTGCAATACTGTGCAATAGTCTGCCAACACTGCAATACTGTGCAATAGTCTGCCAACACTGCAATACTGTGCAATAGTCTGCCAACACTGCAATAGTCTGCCAACACTGTGCAATACTCTGCCAACACTGCAATAGTCTGCCAACACTGTGCAATACTCTGCCAACACTGTGCAAAACTCTGCAACACTGCCAATATTCTGCAACACTGCCAATACTCTGCAACACTGCCAATACTCGCCAATACTCTGTCAATACTCTGCCAATACTCAGCCAATACTCTGCCAATACTCTGCCAATACTTGCCAATACTCTGCCAATACTCGCCAATACTCTTCAATAAATTTTAATAGAAACAAATAATTTTTTTTTTTACCGAATTTTCTGTCTTTATTGATTTATAGCGCAAAAAAAAAAAAACCCAGCGGTGATTAAATACCACCAAAAAAAGCTCTATTTATGTGAAAAAAAAAGGACAAAAAATTAATTTGGGTACAGTGTTGTATGACTGAGTAATTGTAATTCAAAGTGTGAGAGCACCGAAAGCTGAAAATTGGTCTGGTTAGGAAGGGGTTTAAGTGCCCAGTGGTCAAGTGGTTAATCATTACATTATAATACTAAATCTACCACACTGGATATATTCATTGTTGATTGTGCTTCATTATCATTGCCTCTAATAGATGAGTATAAATTTAAATAGGGAAAGTGATGTTTGCACGTGTTTTTATATATTGTATGCATAGTTTTCTCCTATCTGAGTTTTGTATGGGATAAATAAATTTTCTATATTTATTGTGTAATATAGTTTGATCCTTACATGAGTATATACTGTGGTTTTCAGTTATAGCACATAGTTTGCAATATATTATTATTGTATTGTCAGTGCTCGTCTGAATGAGGCCAAAAGCTGCGTACACACGATCGGACTTTCTGACAGGAAATGTTCGATGACAGGCTGTTGGCGGTAAATCCGACCGTGTGTATGCTCCATCGGACAATTGTTGTTGGCTTTCCAGCGGACAAATGTTGGATGGCAGATTTTAAAATTTTCCACGGACAAATGTGTGTTGTCAGATTTTCCAAGCCTGTGTACACAGGTCCATCGGTCAAAAGTCCAAAGTACAAACACGCATGCTTGGAAGCAAGGACGAGCCAGAAGCGGTTGGTCTAGTAAACTGGCGCTCGGAATAGAGAATTAACAATCATGACATGGCAAATTATGAAATCTCCAAATGCAGCGCACAATTCTATTCTTTATTTAATGGGATAATGAAGCTGCTTTGCTGGTGATACTGATGGAGTTATTGCAAACTAATTTTCAAAAAAAAAAAATTTTCTAGTGATATCAAGAATAATATTATTATGCTTTTTTTTTCTACTTGGGCAAGTTACCACAACACCATTATCCCGTAGTTTTTACGATCAAAGATACAACTATGTTGGTGTCCCTTGTTAATTTTACATTGTATTTTTTTAAATATAACTGCCTACTCCCAAACTGTCATTTGAAGTAAAACACATAGCCAAGTATTATTCACTGCAATTTTTTTATTGTGCATTAAAAAAGAAAACAAATAAAATTAGACATGCAATCTGCTAAGAGAACTTAACCAAAAAGTGTATTCTATGCATCCAAAAATATAGAAAATATACCAAATCAAATCATTATTCAACTAAAAAAATGATGTCAAAGCAATAACTCCAAGGCCAATAATAAATAACCCGTTATCTCCTCCGATTCCGCAACATGTCTGGTTGACGAACGGCCGTTCAGAAACGAATTGAAAAGCACGAAATGAAAAGCGCAAAATGAAAAGCGCGAAACAACACTCACCAAACTTCTACTAACACGAAATTAGCAGAAGGAGCCCAAAGGGTGGCGCTAAAGATCTGAAAAACCGAGTAGTACGTCTAGTACGTCACTACGTTCGTAATTGTTGGCCAACAATTGTGTGGCCGTGTGTATGCAAGACAAGTTTGGGCCAACGACCTTCGGACAAAATTCCACGGTTTTGTTGGTGAACAATCTGATGGTGTGTACGAGGCTTTAGAGTTGGATGGGTTCTATTATCCTTGATGGTGCAGTACAACCATAAAGTGAACTATTTTAGTCAATTTATTATACATAGAACATTGGAAGTCATCCTAGAAAGAATTGTAGAGAGGTGCAATCTCCAAGTACCAATGTTGTCCAATCTCCAAGCACCAATGGGAGGAAGAGGAGTCAATCACATGTTTCCCATACACAAGAGTATTGAGTATCCCTCATAATTCTTGGTAACCAGACAGGTTGACAGGGGACACAAAAGAAAGTATGTGCAGATCAGTAGTGCGGCAGAAAAGGGAACCTGTTGGAATCCCTTATGGGCAAAGCAAAGCTGCCAATACACTATAATCCCAGATAAAATGTTTCTCTTAGTTTTGAATAGAGTATGGGAGGATTAGAACCTATGTCAGGTTTTTACTGATATTTGGGGGAATCATTAGACAGATCTACCCTCACTTCCTGTCTTGCTGACAACATTGTATCATACAGGAAGTAAGGGGAACTTTCCATCAGCAATACAATAGAAATACAAATGTTTTTTTTTTTTAGTAAAGTAGGGAAAAGCTAGGAAGCTTATTCCCCACAGTTACAACCTTTTGTACCACCTCCCCCACCCTATTAGATTGTAAGCTCTTCTGAGCAGGGCCCTCTTAATCCTCTTGTATTTTATTGTATTATAACTGTATTGCCTCCCTTTTTATATTGTAAAGCGCTGCGTAAACTGTTGGCGCTATATAAATCCTGTAATAAATAATTAAATAAATAAAAGCCCTGTCAGATTGTTATTTCTGTTTGTGTCCCTGTTGCAGATTTCCCCTTACTTCCTGTATGGAGAAACCATTGTCAGCAGTACAGTAAAGAGAAAAAGAGAGGGGAAATCTCTCTAATGCCGCGTACACACGGCCGGACTTTCCGGCAGAAAAAGTCAGACGGAACCTTTTCATCGGATATTCCGATCATGTGTGGGCCTCATCAGACTTTTTTTTTTTTGAAAATTCTGACGGACCTAGAAATAGAACATGTTTTAAATATTTCTGACGGAACCAATTCCTATCGGGAAAACCGCTCGTCTGTATGCTGTTCCGACGGACTAAAAACAACGCATGCTCTGAAGCAAGTACGAGACGGCAGCTATCGGCTACTGGCTATTGAACTTCCTTTTTCTAGTCCCGTCGTACGTGTTGTACCTCACCCCATTCTAGACAGTCGGACTTTGGTGTGATTGTGTGTAGGCAAGACAGTTTCAGCGGAACTCCGTCGGAAAAAACCTTCGGAGTTTTTTCCGACGGGAAAACCGGTCGTGCGCACGTGGCATAACAGAGCCCTAGATAGCAGTGAAAACCCGACAGATTTCTAATAATTCCTTATGCTGTCCAAAACTAGAAAAAACATGTACAGTATTGGCTTGACATACACCGGATGACAGGTTCACAGTGAAAGTCCATTGACACTGCAATGTGTGCATTGAGGGTGTGTAAACACATGCGCATTACATGCATTCATATGCCCATGCCGGCTGCGTTGTGTTGTATTTTAAAATGCGCTGCAATACTTTTTCTTTACTTAACTAAGGTGTACTTACATGCATTGTGTCACATTGTGCCAGTGCACCAAAGAGCTTCTCTTGCTGTCATTGCCAGGTAATAAGCAGTGCAAAAAGTCTCCTGTCTCCTTTTTTTAAAATACACTGTATGACTTTGAAAGCTTTTTAGAGTTCTAAATGTGGTATACTGCTTTGCATCTGGGCACTGAAGACAGTTAATCATAATGTCTGTGCCCACATTGAATTGTAAAAAAAAAAAAAAAAATCCAGACACTGACAGGTTTGACGGAAACATATTTTTGTAATTAGTGAACTGCTGCACATGCAAACACTCTTGCTCTTCATAGATTCCCTTTTTCCCCAGCAGGCAGTTTGAAGCAAACACAGGATTGCTGAATGAATGAGCTTTTAATAAATCAGCCTTATTTTTTGTACTTTTCCCAGACAAAAAGGTTTTACTTTGAGACCTGAATTATGAATTTAATACAAGCCCTTCTAATGAAAGTAAGGCTGACCTATGCAGCAGGTAAAGATGTATATGGTTTGTATAACTTGGAAGTATAGGAGTAGAAAAATAAAGACTGAATGCAACAGCAATGAAAGAAAAGAGGGAGATAGAACAAATTCAAACTTCTTTATTATTCTCCGGATGTATGGGGCCCCCAGTATGTATGGAAATGGCATTTAGTTACATTAGTCTATACCATTAGTCATGTCATAGAGGCAGATCAAACAACTTGTAACTGTTGTTTGTAATTCTGTGTGCTTCTGTAGATGGGATAACACTGGCACTGATGGCAGAGACTTGGCAATAGCAAAGGAACATACAGTTCTGCATTTGTTGATGCCCTTTTTGTTATTCTGGGTATGTTTGCTTGTTCTTTGTTATGTACCAATCTTATTAACAATACTTTTTAAAACAGAATAGAATAAAAAAACAGTTCCTGGGGGAAAAAAAATGATATTTGCACATTAAAAAGTGGTACATTATTCAGAAAGGGTTTGCAAACATAACCACAAAATAGCAGAAGTATGAGCTTGTAAGACAGAGACCACAGAGGAAGAAACAGCAAAGGAAATTCAAATCCTTTAATCTAAAAGTACAACACAAACACAAGTGTAAAGGAATCATTTGGCAGTAATAGGCATCACCTTCATAAGACTTTTACCACATAGTTAAGCTATTTTTGCCTCTGAGCATCAGCCTCTGAATGATTTGGGTATCTTTTTAAGCTCTTAATTACAACCACAACATTGTTTTTGCATGTCACATAAAGGCTGGGTTGACTTGTGTTGATCTCCTGTTACATGGATAAGCTCTGTTATAGAGGCAAGAGCTATTCCTGAAAAAGGCCCACAGATATCACTAATGAGGGTCTCAGGGTCAGGAGCTAGGCAGACTGGGAATATATCATCCAGGAAAATAACCCACCTCTGATCCTTTACATAGGAAGGGAGGAGTGCTAAAGGGAAGAGGTGCAAGAAGAAAGGACAAAAAAAAAAAAAATGGAAACCTGGAAGGAGGAGGACAGTGAGGACAGGAGATGATCTTCCATCAGCTGTGTGCAGGAGAGGACAGCACTAACTAACCGCAAACTCCAGCTTTACTCCCCCAACTCTTATATCTCCAGTGTTAATGGTCATTACAATCATGTTCTCTGCAGCTTCAAAACTCTACTCAGAAACTGACGTTTATAAAGACTGCAAGCAAACTGAACTGCCATTATTAGCTAGTCCTGGGGATTGGGGCATTCCCAGCAAGAAAGAACCGAGGTGAACATACAAATCAAATGTTTTACAACACAGGGAGTGTGTCCGATGAGGATTGTACACATACAAGTCATCACACATATTATAGTCTGTCATTTCATTGCAGCTCAACTATCATTTTACAAAGTGCATTCCTACCTATTGTTACCTGCTATGTCCGACCTCTCCATCGGGGTTCTAACACAGCGATCTCTCCAAATTCTCTCTATAATGGAGCAATTCATCTACCCGGCAATTTCATTAGATCGGCCATTCATACACATACATTCTGTGTGTAGTACTAACTATATATATGTGCATGCAAATTTATTTACACATCACATGTATATATATATATATATATATATATATATATATATATATATATATATATATATATATATATATATATATATATATATATATATATATATATATATATATATATATATATATATATATTTATATATAATTATATCGAAATCCCCTACATTGCACTTACATTACAGTGTGTGTAATATATATATATATATATATATATATATATATATATATATATATATATATATATATATATATAACATATTACAAATTTTTCATTGTGTGTATAAAATATAATGTGTGTACATAGTGGGAAATATACATATGTAATATGTATATATATATATATATATATATATATATATATATATATATATATCCCAGAAAAATAATATAGCAGTAAAATAATTTCCAGTCACTGACTTACAACATAAATGCAGCATAGAGTAAAGTTTGCAGATGGCTAACAATATACACTTTGAACACTTAATAAAGCAATAGATAGATACGGGGACTAAAAAGGGAATGGGGAAGGAAAGATGTTCATCTATAAGGGCAAAAAAATTGAAATTCAGAAATTTTCGCTACTTTTGCCATACAATCTGAAAGATAATAACGTGCAGCAGAAACGGCTTTACAAAGGGCACTTTTCTGTCGGGCGTGAAATATAACATACATAGAATAAACGCTAGTGTATAAACTATTTAAAGGGGGCAATGGGCAAAGGATGAACGAAGCATCGTGTAGACATTTTATTCTGTATTCTGTACAAATCATTATATTCCAGGGGATGCAGCTGGACCTTTCGGGCACAGTGATGGTGTCCCCCATATATATATATATTTTTTTTTTTTTTTTATTTTTTCTTTTATTATCATTATTGAAAACGCACAGATGTCACACCAATGTGCTTATATGTATATACAACACACACACACACACATACACACATATATATATATTGTTGTTGTTTTTTTATGGCTAATTATGTATATGCTTTTCTTTGAATTAATGTTCGGAAGATGCTTAAGGGAACACTCTACCCACAACAACAAAAAGTGTTATGTTTCAGACTAGTCCCCATCGCATTCATTGCTATCTATCTATCTATCTATCTATCTGCTATCTATCTATCTATCTATCTATCTATCTATCTATCTATCTATCTATCTATCTATCTATCTATCTATCTCCTCATACACACCCATACAGAAACCGAGAAATACTGTCTTACCTGTGGAGCCAGATGCTCTGTACGAGCTGCCAATGTAGTAAAAAAAGATGTGTGTTGGTTGGCAATTTTGTATTCTGTAGGATTACTGGACAGGGATCATCTATGTGTTTCAAAACATTTTTTACCCTTTATAAAAAAATGTTTTAACATATTTCTTGTTCTGATAATGTCCTGACACATTAATAATACCAGTTTCTGAACATTCATTAGGAGCCCTTAAAATAAAGCTTGCTTAGTAGCCTTCGGATATATGGTTAGCAGCTTCACATGAAAGGATAAAAAGAATACAGTTAATATTAAGAAATATGTATTTTGTTCTGAGTACATGTGAATAGTAGGTTATCATGGTGGAGCCATGTCCCAGTACAAAGACAGCCATACAGCAGTGATCCTAATCACTCGTCCATAGGACACAATGAGGCTGATTTACTAAAGGAGTTAAGAATCTTCACACGTTTACTTCAACGGTCCCACCATGTGCAGATAAGATAAATATGATTTTTTTTTTCTTTCCATAATTGGATAATTTAACTGGATATTTCTATCATTTATTGAGCGAAGATTATCAACTCCTTTAGTAAATCGGTTTCAACCTCAGTTTCATTGTTGGCAAATGTGCATGCATTGATATCTTTGTAGACATCAGCTAAAGCTGAAATGTGACAATACTGTTACAGATCAGGCAATAGGTTGCAGCCTTGGACTGTATTGCTGAATGGAAGGAAGCTCCTGTGGACACAGGTTAGCAGCACCCTGTCACTCCCCAGCTGCTGGAGAACAATCCTATTCATATTGCCAATCTCATATCTCGAATGATCACAGACTATAGTGGGCGCTGGAAAGGGTTAACCTGGGGAAATGAGAAGAAAAAAAAAAACACACACACACACCCAGGACTTGAGCACAGTGATCTATCTGATTCTGTACCTCCATTTCCTGCTAAACTCATAAAATCCTTCTTTTTCATTTGATTTACAATGCATCTATGAACCTGCTCACAGGAACATGTGTTTGGTCTTGTAGAAATTAACTATAAAAAAGCAAATTGTTGCAGCCTGAAACCCAACAAAGCTGCCCTCCTTTTTTTTTTTTTATTGGTCCTTAATGGGAGCTGCTGGACTGGACTGGCCATGGCACCCTGACTGTGGATCAAAGGAACCTGGTCTGTGGTGGAGGAGGCTGTGGGGCAAGAAAGCCAGTGCTGGACAATAAAGACCAGGGCCAATGGTTCTGTGGCTGATGGGAATGGAGGGGGGGGTCAGCATCCTTCCCTCCCAGGTGCCATCATAACCTGAAGTCATCAGTAAGCCCAAAGAGTAAATAGGCACCAACAGTTATAGAAGCTTACTGTGCAGATCAGCAGACCGATGGGCTTCCCATGGTCTCTTGGAGGACATGCACTGTATATTGGCATGAAATCATAAAATCAGGCTGGATTTTCTGTCCCAGTAAAATCTCTTGCCCCATAATCCATCCTCTGTGGCAAGCAGAAGGGGTGATTTACAGGTCTGTGCATGGAGAAAATAGCAGCCATTCAGCACACAGAGCCCCTAATGAGCTCAATGGCTGCAATAACCTCAATCACATGTAAAGCAGAATGCACTTATTATAGGGGATTAAGGGAAAAACCTAAACTTTATGGACTACATCCCCACTGCATCCCAACCAAACATACCTAATATATTCCATAAACTATGACAAGCATCCATTTATTTCCTATTCCAACTTCTGAGCTATCAACTTGAATCCCAGTTTAACCAGAAAAACATTTTATTTTTGCTGGTCAACCATTTTAATTAGGTGGAGCAGAGGGAGTCTACCCCCTACAAAAGTCTTTAACTCTTTGCAGGAAAGGAACTGAGCAAGGGGTTAAAAGCTGGCTATATAGAACAATAGAAGGAATGCAGAATAGATTACAGTGAATGCCTCAGAGAGTGAAATGTCCCTGCTCACACCATATATTGTGAGGAACTAGCTAGAGAGAGAAAAACTAGTCGTTTCTGCTCAATGAATCCAGGTTAGACAGACAGAGTGTGGCAGACATGCATTGCGACAGAGGTGTGTGTGTGTGTGTGTGTGTGTAAATCACCCACCTGGCCTCGCCATTCTTTTACTTACAATGTGAAGATCTCGTTTTTGTTTTATATTAACGGTCTAAAATCTTAATCCAGGTGTTGACTAAGTGTTTATCCACTCTGCCCCACGGGACAATGGACCGAAAGCCAAGAAATCCAGCACATGGGATATTCTGGAGAGGAGATTGCTATTGCAGACTGGGACTTGTGAGAGGCCGGCGCTAGTAAACACTACAGTCCTCCCTTCCTAGAACAAGTACAGCTTCACACAACTTCACATGTCTGCGTCTGCACTCAGTGCTGCTGTGCGGAAACCAATGGCAACCTGTCTGGAGCAAACACTTGCTTACCGTACAGTACTTCTCTTTGCACTGTGGCAGATTGCTCTGAGTACCCCTAAATGTAGAGTTACATACACAAGAGACAAGAATAGTAATACAATCTATCTTTTTTCATTATCTGCGTTCATTCTTTTGAATGTATCAATTAAAGTAAGTATAATAAACATAAAATAAAACCATTATATATATATATATATATATATATATATATATATATATATATATATATATATATATATATATATATATATATATATATATATATATATATATATAAAATAAAATATTGCAAAACCACCTGCATACCACTTACATTACATTGTGTATATATATATGTGTGTGTGTGTGTGTGTGTAAGTGATGTGCAGGTGATTTTGTTTTTATATATATATATATATATATATATTTAGCTCTCTCTTTTACAGTACACAATCACTTGCACTTACATTCTTCCCTTACATGTTTGTGTGTTATATATATATATATATATATATATATATATATATATATATATATATATATATATTATTATATTATTATTATTATAATTAATATCAATATTTATTTTTTCATTTTTTTTACAAAAATCACCTACATATCACTTACATTACATTGCATGTGATATATGTGATATATATATATATATATATATATATATATATATATGCATATATATATATATATATATATATATATAATTAATGTAAGGGATCTGCAGATGATTTTGATATATATATATATTATGTATATATATATATATAGATATATATATATGTATATAATATATTATACATATATATATATATTATTTTATATATATATAGTATATAATATACTATATATATATATTAAACACACACACATGTAAGGGAAGAATGTAAGTGCAAGTGATTGTGTACTGTAAAAGAGAGTACATGTATAGTACATAATCACTTACACATCACTTTCTTTTTTTATATGTATAGTACATATATATCACTTACGAATCACATTCTTCCCTTACATGTTTGTGTGTTAAAATATATATATATATTTTTTTTTTTTTTTTAAACACACAAACATGTGAAGAATGTGATTCGTAGGTGATTATGTACTATACATATAAAAAAATAAAGTATATATATATATATATATATATATATATATATATATATATATATATATATATATATATATATTTTTTTTTTTTTTTTTTTTTAAACACTTGCATGTCTATTTTGACCAACAGAGGCAGCAAGCAGTGGTATGCCTATTTTCTCCCCAGTGCTGTAATTTGCACTGATGTCCATTAACATGCT
Organism: Lithobates sylvaticus; assembly: GCA_028564925.1. Taxonomy (NCBI): domain Eukaryota; kingdom Metazoa; phylum Chordata; class Amphibia; order Anura; family Ranidae; genus Lithobates; species Lithobates sylvaticus. The sequence continues at coordinate 255,575,013 of CM053026.1, read as the reverse complement.
ATTTAGCACACATATCCACTCCCACACAGGACAGAGAACACAAGTGGTGTGTATGACGTGCAGCCCTAACAAACACACATATAACCCACATAGACAAATGATCGCAATGACAGCTCCATACAAATATTATAGTGATTGGAAGAGAAGGCGGTGTGTTCATTAGCAGGGGACAAATACTCTCTGGGAGTGTGTGCAGTATTTGATTGTGTGTACAAACTGAACACAGGGTAAACATTGGCGAAGTGCACCACTGGGGTCCTTCCACTTTTATCATCATTATTATCCTTTCTTGCATTGTAGCTCCCAGCAGGGTCTACTGCTAAATCAAGCAGAAAGAAGTCTTCATATACCTTACACAAGTCAAACAAGAGAGAGGCTACAAAATAACTTTATGGTACTGAACTGAAAATATATAGTCACAGAGGAGCAAGTATCTGCCTACACAAAATTAAGGGATGCTAGGAATTTATCCATTTCACTCCTCACACACCTATCGGTTTATCTATCTATCGTTCTATCTATCTATCTCTCTCTCTCTATCTCTCTCTCTCTCTCTCTCTCTCTCTCTGTATATATATATATATATATATATATATATATATATATATATATATATATATATATATATATATATATATAGGAAAAAATATGAGATAGATAGATAATTCCTTGTTTGCACACACAAGAAAATAAAAACACAAACAATTAAGTATAAAGCATACATAAAGATTTATTTGTCGTTACCCCAATAGCATGCTACACTTTGGCACAGAAGAAAAAAAAGTTTGTATAAATAGGCCCTTAAATGACATTATTGATACCTAGTGGGCACAAAGGTAAGTGTGCTGTGCAGTCAGATTATTGCACTGGTTGTGGGAAATGTTTTTAGCGGTGCAATAAATGAAGGAAATACCTTGTCGCCCTTTCACTCTCCCCTCACATGATTTCATTGTTAAAAGTACTCCATCATTTCTCTCTAAAAACCAATGAGTAAATCTTCCTGGCTAAGCCTGGTGACTCCTCTTTTAAACTGCAGACAATCTGGCAGCCCAAGTCAAGTTAATGTCAGAATTAGAACAACTTATGTCTTGACATTCCCAATGTTGCCAACATGATTATCAAAGGAGAGGGGGGGGGGGGGGAGTCGGAGGGGTTATGGGGCAATCAAATAGGGACAAAAATAGTTACTTCTATAGATATGATTTCTAGGCCGGAGATAGACGACTGAGAAAGAAAATAAAAAGGAAAACTAGAGAGTTAATTCATACCCAACTCCGCTGGGATCCGGTGCAGAGGACTAGAATGTGCTCTGTAGGCTGACTGTGAATCACATAAAGGTGTCCTTTTATGAAGCAGTGATCAGCGGAGATCCTGAGGATCACCACTGATCACAGCCCATAAACAGTTTATAAACCAGAGATAATCGGGAGGAGAAGTGTTTGAACTTGTTCTCCCGCCGATTATCTCTGCACATGGAGAATCCACATAGAATGACACAGTAACGGCCAGTGTATGAAGCTGCGATCTCAGCGCTTCACTGGCGATCTGTGTCAGAATTCACCCTCCCCGATTCACCATCTCAGAGGTGGCGAAGGGGGGGGAGTGAAGAGAGAATCCCGGGGATCTGAGGAGGAAAGAGGAAGATTATTAACTTCCTTATGCCTCGTTCAGACCCCCCAACACTGTAACCATGTCCCCCTGTCATATATATGTGTATACATGTATATATATATATAATGTGTATATGTATATATATATATAATGTGTGTATATACATGTATATATGTGTGTGTGTGTATATACATGTATATATAATGTGTGTGTGTGTATACATGTATATATAATGTAGGGGGGACTCTTTATTTTATTAACATTAATCACACTGTCTGTCCATGTATTGAGCTGTGATAATTTATCACCGCTTAATAAATGGACATCTCAGTGTTTCAGTGAATTTCTGGTACTGTAATCTCGTAAAGTCTCACGAGATTCCAGTATCAGGGGCCGTTCTCCACTGTTTGAAGCGTTTGTAGATCACTTCACTCCTCCGTGGGTGAAGCGATCTACTATGCTTCATAAAATGACACACAGAGGAGAAAGATCTCCTCTGTGAATGCCGGAGAATGAAGCAGTGAATAGATTTCACTGCTTCATAAAAGGACACCAAAGTTACAAGAACTTTTTTTTCGTATTAAGAGGTGGATAATTGAGTTTGGAACTGTAATTCTACTTACAGGTCTCAGCCAAAGGAAAAAAAAAAAAAAGAATGTTGGCTTTTGTCACACCAAAATCTGAATGCTATAGCCTGCCACTTCTGTCAGACCTGGAGAAAATGAATCATTTGTAGTGCTGGCTTTAAATGACAACTACTTCTGTTATATTTATTTCTATATTATTTAGGCTCTTTATGCACATTGGCGTAAAAAAACGTCTGTTCTCTTTGGAGTAAAAAACGCCCATACAGAGCATTTTTTTGTACAAAGTTTCGACGAGTTTAGGACAGTTTTATGTTTTTTCTTGTTCAATATTTTTATTGAAAAATTTTCATCAATATAACAAAACATTGTAATAACAAATATCCCCAACCGGGAGCCAACATGGCCCTTCGGTAGGGTTTATCAAAAACAAAATTTAAGAAGATAACAGAATGTCAATGTAACAACAAATATATAAGACATATCGATGATACCAGATCCCCTGAAGGCTTGTTATAAACTATTGCTCAGAGCAACAGTTTTATGTTTTTTTTTCTGCCGGTGAGCTTCAATCCTGCCTCTAAATGTTGATCTCAAAATATGCTTGTAAATGTACTAATGTGCATGGACACATAGGACAACATTGAGTTGCTTCTACAGGTAGAACACAAAACTCCTTTAGAAGCAACGTTTTTTATGCCAGTGTACATGGAGCCTTAACAGGGCACAGTCACATTGCAAAGCATGGCGATGTGACCCCAGGAAATATATATGTATATATATACATATAGATAGATATAGATAGATCTCTCTCTCTCTCTCTCTCTCTCTCTCTCTATATATATATATATATATATATATATATATATATATATATATATATATATATATAGATTTATAGATAGATATATATATATATCCCTATCTATATATATATATATATCTAGATCTCTATATATATATATATATATATATATATATATATTTGTGTGTATATATATACATATATATATATATATATATATATATATATATATATATATATATATATATATATATATATATATATATATATATATATATATATATATATATATATATATATATATATATATATATATATATATATTCCAATCTTCAACATTCTTTGCTTCAAAGTAGAGTTTTCAAAACAGCAATGTAGAAGTAAAGAATGATGCAGATTGGAGATTGTATCCTTCTTCTTTGATACATATTTGGTGGTGGATGATCAGGAGCCCACTAGTGATACTATCCACACTTGTTGGACTTGGATACAAGAGGAGTGACTCACACTGACACTCACACTGATATATATTTAAATATACAAGGATACAAATGTATGTTATTCTAAGGTTCCAGAAACAAGGATATCAATGTACATAGGCTTCAGAAACTAAGATAATAATATGGCTATAGAGAAAAAAGAATATTAATATACATTGTTATTAGGCTCCAGATACAATGGTAATATTGTACATTGTCATTAGGATACAAGGGTAGTAGTGTAGGCTCCAGAAACAAGAATAATACTGTATAGGCTCCAGAAAAAAAGAATATTAATGTACATTTATTAGACTCCAGATACAATGTCATTAGGGTACAAGGATAGTGTATATTATTCTAAGGCTCCTGAACAAGGATAATAATGCACAAGGATAATAATGTACATTGTAACAGGGCTCCAGAAACAAGGATACAATTGTACATTATTATTAGACTCCAGAAACAAGGATACAAATGTACATATAGGCTCCAGAAACAAGGATAATAATGTACTTTAGTTTAGACTCCAGAAACAAGGATAATAATTTACATTAGTCTTAGGCTCTATAAACATGGATAATAATGTACATTATTCTTAGGCTCTAGAAACAAGGATTATCATGTGTATTAGTTTAGGCTCCAGAAACAAGGATAATAATTTATATTAGTCTTAGGCTCTAGAAACAAGGATAACATTATTCTTAGGCTCTATAAACAAGGATAATACTGTACATTATTCTTAGGCTCTAGGAATATGGATAATAATGTACATGAGTCGTAGGCTCTAGAAACAAGGATAATAATGTACATTATTCTTAGGCTCTAGGAATATGGATAATAATGTACATGAGTCGTAGGCTCTAGAAACAAGGAAAATATTCTACGTTAGCTTTAGGCTCCAGAAACAAGAATATTATAGTACATGGGCTCCAGAAACGAGTATAGCAATGCACATTAGGCTCCAGAAAGAAAGGATACAAATGCATGTTGATCTTAGGCTCCAGGTACAAGGACGTGGATGTACATTATTCTAAGGCTCAAGATAACATACATTTCACACTGTGCTGTTTTATTTCTTGTACAGATTTCTCTCCATGTTCTCTATTTCTTTCCACAGAGCTGCTTGGCACAGTAAAACAAGAGCCAGCACATCAGTCACACTAGAAAAACAAATGAAGACAGTGACAGAAAAAGTGTGGCTGGGTAACCCCTTAGTTACTCTAAACCAGACCTCCATAGGCTGGCACATAATGGGTTAAGGTCGAGATTATCTAGGAAGAAGCGATGGAGCTGCTTTATCACAGTAAATAATTACTCTGTGAAAGAGATAGGGTTCAGGCAGGTTATCATTGGCTATATATAGCTGCGGCCATGGAGGTGTCTGTATGTTCATTTGACTTGCACTTCTGCAAAGGCAGAGAAATCAAATGAACACTAATACCAGGTACCCCTAGTAATGGCTGCATTTTACCATGAACGGTTAGATCTCCACGTTCTACCCTTTTCTAGTCATTTCTCCAACCATGCATTCTGCTGCGCTGATTGCACTGCCCTGTACATTCTCTGTGCTGGGCTATCTAGGAGATAAGACTGCCTGCCATAAGACTCCCTGCACTGTACATCCTCTGCACAGCAGACCAGGGTACAGGCCGTGACGTCACCCAGCCCTAGAGGTGCACTGTCTGCTCCCACAGACAAGCCTTCTGTATGCTCTGGGCTGCAACAACAATATTTCATTTTTTTCATTTTTTTTCTACAGGGAAGTTGACTTTAACCATGCTATCCTAAATCAAGAAGGATTTCTGTGATGAAGACCTAGGTCTGGTAGCTGTATTCCAGAGACCAGCACCCCATGGTAGTAACATTACCACCTTTGTACAGCTTGACTGGATCGTTTTTGCCATAAAGGTAAGAAGCAAGCAACCCTAAACAAGACAGCCTAGTGTTATATATGCAATATGGATACCAACGTATGGATGTTATACAGGGGTAGATTTACTAACACTGGAGAGCAAAATCTGGTGCAGCTGTGCATGGTAGCCAATCAGCTTCTAACTTCAGCTTGTTCAATTGAGCTTTGGCAATAAAATCTGGAACCTGTTTGGATTCTATGCAGAGCTTATATATATATATATATATATATATATATATATATATATATATATATATATATATATATATATAGATATAGATATATATATATAGATATATATATAGATATATATATATAGATAGATAGAGATATATATATATATATATATATATATATATATATATATATATATATATATTAGCACACTCAGCCCTGTATACATTTATCATGTGAGATGAGTACTCAGCCCTAGTCTCTTGGCACATAACTGACTCTCTCTCCCTCTCCCCTCTCTCTCTCTCTCTCCATCTTCCTCTCTCTCCCCCACTCTCCCCCACTCTCTCCCTCTCTCTCCCCCCCACTCTCTCTCTCCCCCCTCCCCTCTCTCGCTCTCCCTCTCTCTCCCTCTCCCCCCTCTCTCTCTCTCTCCCTCACTCTTCCCCTCTCTCCCTCTCTCTCTCTCCCCCACTCTCTCTCTCTCTCCTCCCTCTCTCTGCCCCCTCTCTCCCTCTCTCTCTCCCTGTCCCCTCTTTCTCTCTCTCCCTGTCCCCTCTCTCTCCCTCTCTCTGTCCCCTCTCTCTCCCTCTCTCTCCCCCCACTCTCTCTCTCTCCCTCCCCCCACTCTCTCACTCCCTCTCTCCCCCTCTTCTTCTCTCTCTCTCCCCCTCTCTCTCTCATATATACTATAATATATACTACAGTACTGCAATGACTTACTAGGATATCAGTGTTGCTCCCATTAATATTAGCGTCCTATGTGTATCTGTGTGTTACACACACATATATATATATATATATATATATATATATATATATAGCATTAGTATTAAATGGATAGGTATGGCTTTCATCATGCATATCTGTTGAGATTGTGAATGTAATTATTATATGTGTGTAAAATGAATTGGTATAAACTCATAGGTAAGGGGTTGGTTTATTATGGCACTATAAGATATAGGTATTCCTCATCCTGCACTTCTCCAGAGATGCCTCCCTGCCAATAAAAGCAGAAAGGCCTTTGCTGAGTATTTATGAGATGAGATGTGCACACTCCACTCCTGTCAGTGTGAGGAATGAAAGGGAAGTGTTCTCACAATAAATAAATAGCACACTCAGCCCTGTACATTTATCATGTGAAGTGAGGGTACTCAGCCCTATAGTCACTGGACACAGCATATGCTATACTATACTGGCTCACTACCATATCAGTGTTGCTTCCATTATTGTTAGCATCCTCAATAATAAAACCCTTGGGCTGCTAGAATACTAAGTAACAATTAGGTATGCTTGTTCATATATTTACCTAGTAGAGTGGGAAATCAGCAGACCTGTGTATACTGTCCAATGATACTCCATATCTGCTATGGTGATGCTGCCAATATGCCATGATGACTATGTTATCCCTATTACTTGAGAAGATAAGCATGTGAACATTGCAATGAGCTGTAAAAGCAAAGCGCTGGTTTACCTTGATCTGAGCCATTGAAGGAAGAAATAAATAAGGATGGAAGTGAGATAGAGAAGAATAGTGTGGAGGAAAGGGAGGGGGAGAGATGAAGGGTGGTGGTTGGTGGTGGTGGGGGGGGGGGGGGTGAGAGAGGAGAGTAGAAGGAAGAATACCCAGATAAAACCAATCTCCTCTGCACTATGACGGTTT